>JAMQGT020011731.1:0-35200 GCA_024447675.2 Pterophyllum scalare
TACAGGTGCTGGTCATAAAATTAGAATATCATGAAAAAGTTGATTTATTTCAGTAATTCCATTCAAAAAGTGAAACTTGTATATTATATTCATTCATTACACACAGACTGATATATTTCAAATGTTTGTTTCTCTTAATTTTGATGATTATAACTGACAACTAATGAAAACCCCAAATTCATTATCTCAGAAAATTAGAATATTACTTAAGACCAATACAAAAAAAGGATTTTCAGAAGTGTTGGTCAACTGAAAACCATGAACATGAAAAGTATGAGCATGTACAGCACTCAATACTTAGTTGGGGCTCCTTTTGCCTGGATTACTGCAGCAATGCAGCGTGGCATGGAGTCCATCAGTCTGTGGTACTGCTCAGGTGTTATGAGAGCCCAGGTTGCTCTGATAGTGGCCTTCAGCTCTTCTGAATTGTTGGCTCTGGCATATCACATCTTCCTCTTCACAATACCCCGTAGATTTTCTATGGGGTTAAAGTCAGGTGAGTTTGATGGCCAATTAAGAGCAGGGATACCATGGTCCTTAAAGCAGGTACTGGTACCTTTGGCACTGTGTGCAGGTGCCAAGTCCTGTTGGAAAATGAAATCTGCATCTCCATAAAGTTGGTCAGCAGCAGGAAGCATGAAGTGCTCCAAAACTTCCTGGTAGATGGCTGTGTTGACCTTGGACCTCAGAAAACACAGTGGACCAACACCAGCAGATGGCATGGAACCCAAACCATCACTGACTGTGGAAACTTTACACTGGACCTCAAGCAGCGTGGCCTCTCCTCTCTTCCCCCAGACTCTGGGACCTTGATTTCCAAAGGAAATGCAAAATTTACTTTGATGAGAGAGCATAACTTTGGAGCACTTCTGACGCCGTCTCTTGTTCAAGAGTGGCTTGACACGAGGACTGGGACAGCTGAAACCCATGTCTGCATACGTCTGTGCGTGGTGGTTCTTGAAGCACTGACTCCAGCTGCAGTCCACTCTTTGTGAACCTCCCCCACATTTTTGAATGGGTTTTGTTTCACAATCCTCTCCAGGGTGTGGTTATCCCTATTGCTTGTACACTTTTTTTCTACCACATCGTTTCCTTCTCTTCGCCTCTCTGTTAATGTGCTTGGACACAGAGATCTGTGAACAGCCAGCCTCTTTAGCAATGACCTTTTGTGTCTTGCCCTCCTTGTGCAAGGTGTCAGTGGTTGTCTTTTGGACAACTGTTAAGTCAGCAGTCTTCCCCATGATTGTGTAGCCTACAGAACTAGACTGAGAGACCATTTAAAGGCCTTTGCAGGTGTTTTGAGCTAATTAGCTGATTAGAGTGTGACACCAGGTGTCTTCAATATTGAACCTTTTCAAAATACACTCCTGATCAAAATCTTAAGACCAGTTAAAAAATTGCAAGAATTTGCATTTTGCACTATTGGATCTTAAGAAGGTTCTAAGTAGAGCTTCACAATGCTAAATGAAGAAATCGGGGCAAGAGACAAAAACTTTTGAGCAGGGAATTTACTGAAAACTGCATTTACACTCAAACATGATTTTTTCAGCTGATCAAAAGTTTAAGACCATAGCTCAAAAAAACCCGAAATCACCCCCAAAACAGAAGTCAAAGTGTCAAAAAAAAAAGGACTCAGTAATGAGTAGCTCCACCATTCTTGTTGATCACTTCAAACAATCGTTTAGGCATGCTTGATGCCAGCTTTTCCAGGAGGCTAGTGGGAACGTTGCTCCAAGTGTTGAAGATGGCTTCATGAAGGGCATCCACTGTCTGGAACTGATGTCCATTTTTGTAAACTTCCCTTGCCATCCATCCCCAAATGTGCTCAATCAGATTTAGATCAGGGGAACATGCAGGATGGTCCAAAAGAGTGATGTTATTCTCCTGGAAGAAGTCCTTTGTCAGGCGTGCATTGTGAACTGCAGCATTGTCCTGTTGAAAAACCCAGTCATTACCACACAGTCATTGCCACACAATCCCTCATTACCTCAGTCATGAGGGATGCCCCCCCCCCCCTTCCCTGTGCTGTGTAGAAAACATCTCAGGTGGGATCTCCTTGTCATGCCAGTAATGTTGGAAGCCATCAGGACCATAAAGGTTACATTTTTTTCTCATCAAAGACAACTTTCTTCCACCTTTCAGTGTCCCATGTTTGGTGCACCCTTGCAAAGTCCAAACGGGCAATTTTGTGGCATTGAGGAAGACGTGGCCTTTGAAGACATTTTTTGGTTCTGAAGCCCTTCCCTCGCAGATGCCGTCTGATGGTTATTGGGCTGTAGTCAGCACCAGTAATGGCCTTAATTTGGGTAGAGGATTGTCCCGTGTCTTGACGGACAGCCAATCGGATCCTGCGGCTCAGCAATGGTGAAATTTTTTTGGGTCTATCACTTGACTTTTTTGTTCCATAACCCTCAGGATCATTTAAAAAATGCAAAATGACTTCCTTACTGCGTGCAACCTCAGCAGCGATGGCACATTGTGAGAGGCCTTGCTTATGCAGCTCAACAATCCTACCACGTTCAAAGTCAGTGAGCTTTTTTGCTTCTGCCATCAGGAGGTCTTGACAGTGTAGAGACTTGACAGAAAATGACATGGAATCCAGATTTTTGCACAGCTTTTGGCTTTTAAAGGCTATGGTCTTAAACTTTTGATCAGCTGAAAAAATCATGTTTGAGTGTAAATACAGTTTTCAATAAATTCCCTGCTCAAAAGTTTTTGTCTCTTGCGCTGATTTCCTCTTTTAGCATTGTGAAGCTCTACTTAGAACCTTCTTAAGATCCAATAGTTCAAAATGCAAATTCAGATACTGAATATGGGGTTTTCATTAGTTGTCAGTTATAATCATGAAAATTAAAAGAAATAAACATTTGAAATATATCAGTCTATGAATCAACATAATATACAAGTTTCACTTTTTGATTGGAATTACTGAAATAATTGAACTTTTTCATGATATTCTAATTTTATGACCAGCATCTGTATAGGACGATGAATCGGTTCATTGTCACAGATATCGAATCAGCTTGTTTTTGGTGAATATTGGACCAAAATTCAAATATGGGATCGGGACATTCATAATGCTAACCAGGCCTCTTTGCACCCTTGTAAAATAAATAAATAAAAAATATTAACAATAATCATATGCCCATATAAGCCCCAGTCACACAGGTCTACTAACTGGTGGGTGGGTCTGGCAACCATCAGTTTCTTGGGAAAAAAAATTGGTATTCCCAGACCAATTGGGAGTGGTTGTTGAAGGTTGCTGGCAGTAGCTATGAAACTGAGTGCTAAAGTCCCAGTAACTCATGTCTAGACATAAACATAACACTTTCCAGTCCCTTTTCCATCTCTGCTCAGCATCAGTATGTTGTTGTGAGCATGGTGACATAAGCATTTCAAAGCAATACTGTGTTTAAGACTCATGGAGCTCTTACTAGGGCTGTTTACTCCTTTTTCATTCGAAATGTGTATATTTTGCATAATGACCCTTGCATATTGCTTAAGATAAAATTCATTATGTTTACTTTTCAATGTAAAGAGTTTGTCAGACATGTAGTAGCATATATCTGTACAGGTCATAGTAATTATTGTCATTAAATGTCTTAATTCTTATATTTTATTATATATAATCCTTTATATAATTCTTAAACATATAATATACTTATTTTAATATGTGCATCAAAACTGGGTGCATCACTATTAATGACAGCATTTTTAGATTAGGGAGCATTTTTTAATTAAATCCTGACAGTTAGCCATCAAAACCACCACCAGGTTCCCAAATACATGCTGACAGGGAATCCAGTGGTCCAACTAGGGCAAGAGCTGAAGAGTGTGTGACTGTATTTTCTCATTCATTAAATGGAGACATTCTATTTGATTGGGTGGCAAAACAAAATCCAAAATGACAGGTTTCAGAATTAGGCTGCAGTCACCCTTATTCCTCAGGAGAGTCAAAAGTTTGTTAAGCCTGCTTAGCTTGCACAATATAGAGGTAGATCAGGAGTCAAGCAATCACAGAAGTGAAGCTGGACCAAAGTGAAGGCTTTTTAGAGTTGCTGATCCAGCAGCAATTTTCAGATTTAATGTAGGTTTCCAAGGGCTGTGTATTCAGCTAAAATACCATTAAAAATGAAAAAAGTCCAAACAAAATAAGCACACTCAGTAAGAACTTTTATTTATACATGCGTCACACATAGCACACCTACTGTACACATGGGTTTCTCTGGTTTATAATAAAGATTCTACAAAAAATTAATTTGGATTGACCTAATGGCATGGTCACATTGCATTTTTTACAACCTCATTAAAGTTCTTAAATGATTTTAGTCAAACTTTGTAGACATATTTTTCTTTAATACCATCTTTGGAACCTACACAGCTGCCATAGGGTGAAAAAGCTAAAAACACCTAAAAGTAGGCGTGCTTTCTTACCACTAAAAGAGCTAACATATGATACTTTTTTTTTTTTAGTAGGGACATAAATTCTTGAAGGAAAGGAAAAGTATACTCAGAACAAAAGTATAAAATGAATATGAATATAAATGAATAAGAACTACATAAAATGAAAATGAAAACTCTAAAAAATATTGTCATAGCCCATAATACACAGAAAACCCATCTTTATTGCTGACCACTAAATCAAGCTATGGCACAAGTATTAAGACTTTATAGTTAAGGAGACTCTGTTATTATTTTTTTTAATTAAAATTAAGCTAAAATATGTGAAATATATGAATTATAGTCTTACTGCTTCCATAGGAATTAAAAGAGTAAGTAACAGTCAGGTGCTGCTAATGAAATGCACTTGGCTTATTGATGATCAGCAAGTGTGAGTGCCTCCATAACAGCAGAGGTTTGGGCAGTTTGCTGGAGCATTAAGGTGTGTGTTAGTACAATGACAAGGAGGAAAGACAGCATCACTGATCTTAAAGGAGGAATTGTTGCTGATTATCAATCTAGGAAGGATTATAAGGCCATTCTCAAACAATCTGAAGTCCCTTCTACAGTGAGAAAAATCGTTCACAAGTGGAAAACTTTCAAGATAATCTTTCGAGACAAATGTAACTCTTCCCAGGAGTGGAAATCCCAGCAAATTTACTCTAAGGTCAGGCTGTGCAATGCTCAAAGAAACTGCAAAAAACTGAAGAGCTACATCTCAGACTCTACAGGCCTCAGTATGTCACAAGTTAAAGTTCATGACAGTACAATTAGAAAAAGACTGAACAAGCTTGTTTGGAAGAGTTGCCAGGATAAGGTTTCTTCTCTCAAAAAGAACATGGCAGCACAGCTTAGGTTAGCAAAGTTGCATCTGAACAAACTACAAGATTATATTGTCCTTATGTTTGATATGCGTTTCATGCAGGAAGAAAATGTAAAAACTGGATATTATCTAGCAGGAAGTGCTTTTGAATTTTAAAAAAATGGAGCAATATCCTTTGGACAGACAAGACCAACGTGGAGATGTTTGGCCATAATGCACAGCACCACATTTGGAGAAAACCAAACAGCATATCAGCACAAACAGTTCATATAACTGTCAGCACGGTGGTGAAGGGGTGATGATTTTGGGCTTGTTTTACAGCCACATGACCTGGGCACCTTGCAGTCATTGAGTTGACCATGAACTCCTTTTTATACCAAAGTAATCTAGAGTCAGATCTGTCTGACAGCTAAAGCTTGGTTGAAACTAAGGCATGCAACAGGACAATGATCCCAAACACAGCACCAAATCTACCACAGAATGTCCTCAGGATGTATTTATCTAATTTTAAGATCTAGTAATCAGACAGTGTTTTTTTATTATAATGTCTTCATGTAAAACATTAAAATTGACAGACTGTGCACTTTTTTTAAATCATAACTGTATATAAGCAGAGAAGTTGACCTACAAAATTAGGTGGGGAAAGTGTTCAATACGGAAAGAAATTTTTTATGAGATTTACAATGAAGACTTTCAGTTTTTGTTTTGTGCAAAAATGATGTGACCGGATATGAACAAAGCATGGTTGGATATCCTTTTAACAAATCCTTGGTCAAAATGGCCCAAGATGGTCAGATGGTAGAAAAGAAGAATGCATTTCAAAAGCACAGACGGATTCAATCAATCATCATATCAGATGCAACAGATAACACACTGTGCATTGTATATAATATTGATGTCAGTCATTCACAAGAATGCGTGTTCATATTGATTGCAGTGCACCCCACAGTTGTGTTTCTGTTGCCAGTTCTAAAGTGATTACTTTTATCATTTAGCATTGATCAAGGAAATATATTTAATTTCCAAGGGCAGTAAATGTAATGCTTGCTGACAGTGTTGTTTCTATGAAGAAAAAAAAAACCTTAAAAAATAATTAAGAATTGTAAAAGTAAAAGATAGCAAATTATTTTCTGAGGCACTTTTAAAGCAATCAGAAACATCATTTTCAGCGTATATTACTTTAATATTGCACCGAACACCACCCAGACATAATATTGCCTTTAGCAACAATGATGTTAGTGCAATTCCTTTTTTTTTCTCAGATGTTTTCAATCAACTCCTTCAGCATACACTCAACACAGTCAGTGATGCACAAATGTGAAGAAAGCAATTATTTGTGGCCACAAAATGGATTTACTAATGAAATACTAAATAAGTATACATACCTACCTGAGGCAATAACTGCAGCCAATGGAACATTAGTGTTCTGATGTTAGAGAACCGTTTCTTACATTTGCATGATATGTTGTCAACAATGAATTCTTATCATGCACTAAAGAAATGTTTATACTGTATTGCAATATGCAGTAATGCATAAAATGCACAAACTCAAACAGAAACATTAGGGGGCAATATCTAGAGCTCTCAATACTGCAATATTAAAACAGTCTATTTTTTTTATAAAATAGGTTATATTTCCTTATAATTTTAAAAACGGTGACTTCAGCTCTCCTGCCATATTAAATGTTGCTTTGCTAGTGTCTCAACCTTTGATTTGATATCTGACCCGAGGAGCCTAAATAAGCAGACAAGAACTGCTTGCTGTTACTCTGCCTACTCATGCAAATTTGTTTTACCAATATTAAATTGAAACATGCTGATTTTAATAGGCAAAGTCACTTCCACAGTCTGTTATTTATAAACCCGGCTCTCTCAAAGCCAGAAACCACATGTTTCATCATTGATTTCTTGCTTCTGTATAGCCTAGAGCTGCTGTGATGATGACTACTTTGAACTTTACCATCCCATTGGGTTCTTTATACTATAATAATGCATAAACACTTACCTCTATAAAATCATCCAAATCAGCATCACACCATTCCAGTCTCCAGTCTTCTCATGTGCAATCTGCATGATTGCAGAGCATCTGGTTATGGACGGGTAAAACTCATTTATTTATTCGTAGCAACAAGAAACAGACGTCTGTATTCGCCACTGCAGAGCTGATGTATACATTGCATGTGTGCATGAATAAATAAATAAATATTGACATTTTCCTTTTCTTTCAAACAGAAACAGAGTGAACATAATACATGGAACCGGCATGCCCTCAAATCTATCTGTGCAACTTCAATGCAAACCTGTGGCACATTAGTTTGCTTTTGTATAACAAATGACCTTTTCTAATAAATTACTGTGCTATTCTCAGCTTTAGTCTCACAAAAAAAAAAAAAAAATCTATGTTGTTCTCTCTGTAGCAGACATTTCTCCGGTGCAAGAAATAAGCTGACAGAGCCCAAAATGTTGAAGCAAAAACAGTCTTTACGTTCTGGGAAATGTATTGTTCTCTGCACAGCTGTGAGAAACTGCATAAAAACAAGAGTTGATTGTAGCTTTTGGATTGTTTGTTTCCCCCCCCCTCTTCAGCTGCACAAAAGCAGGTTTCCAGCTTAAAATAATTTCTCCCATTTCTATACACATATGAAAGGATGAAATTATTTGTCAAAGTGAATGTCATCTAATTTAGTTCAGTGTAATCCCACATGCTGATACAATCTTCTCAGATGGTCTGCGCTTCTGCCGAGATATATTGTTCAGCAGCTTCCCTTTTTAAGATCTCAATCTACATAAAGCACCTCGCCTTTTTCACTCCCTTTCCTTCCACTGTATTTTATTACACTGAGGGCATCTGACTAATGCAATGCACTGTTGGCCTGCTGCCACTTCCCAATTTATAATACAGCAGCTTTGGCCACTCCATGCATACCAAGTAATGCTGATTTGTTGTACTGGCCATACTGCCTCTCACTCTGCTACTGTTTCTTTTGTTTTTACTCCCTCTCTCCATTACCTCTTTCCAAAATGGTAATGAGTGTGGTAAAACACAGTATTTAGAAATGGCAGAGAGGGGATAAAGTGGACAATGAGCATAAAGTACCAAAAATACCATAACCTCAATAAAGATGCATCACTTGAGTAAAACAGTGAAATTCTCATGATGGAAAATACATTTGATCCAGTGTGGCCAAAAGCCTGAGCCTTTGTACTTCTACACATGCAGACTTGATGTCACTATGTGAACATACAGTGCATGCAGACTTCATCCTGTACATTGTTTTTGCTTCCTCTTTATTAACCTTTAAGTCTCATGTTGGCTGCATGATCTTCCCAATGTACTTCCTCACTTCTCTGAGGAACAAAATTTTTTTGATATTTTTATTTAAATTCTTAATCGTTCTTTTTTTTGTCTGGCTTTCTAAGGCATAGAAAAAGCTTGAAAAAAGGTCTCGCAGGGAACACAATTGCTTATCATTGCTATTGCCATAATCCTTTTAGTACACACGCTATGAATTTAACCACATGAATGGCAGCGTTATTTTATTTAACAAGGAGCTGAAACTCTTGGGATTAAGAAAGTGAGAGTGTGCTGGGCCAAGATAGGAGGCATTACCCTAGCATGTTTTTCAATAGGCACAGGCAGAACATGCAAGCTCCACACAGAAGGACCCTCTTGCTGTGAGGCAGCAGAGCTAACCATTGAGACACTGTGCTGTCATTTGATGTCGAAACAGCAAGTGAGTGCTCCTGAAACGCTGGTAATAGTCCACATTTGCACATGAAAACTAGCTGCACTGTAGGTTAACACTGACTGTGTTTGTCAACAGTGATGAATGCTTATAAGAGACAATTTGGCTAATTGTGTCGGAAAGTCTGATAATTTTGACTAACCGCATGTTTTTGTAACACACGCTATCATCTCATTGCTTCCGTGCTTCTTTGTCTGACCTGCAAAATGCTTTTGTAAGAACATTTTTACACAAGTGAACTGCACAAAAACCCTCGTTGCAAAAGAACTGAGCTTCCCGATGCTAAATGGAAGTTATGTATTTCAGCAAGTTCTGTGAGTACAGTTGGAACCCTCTAACATGCACTCTCCAGTTAATTAACCCTACGGTACATGTGCTTACAGATGAAAAAAACTCACAATAACTTTGTATCTCTATTGGACTGAGGACTTATGAGGGTAATACCACACAAACACAATGGTTTAATTGATCCAAAACATATGCATCCAAAAACAAATACACTGCACTTTTTTTGTTTGTCTGTTTCGCTGCTCAAAGATCAGTATGAAACATTGGTTTTAAAATGTCACCCATGCTTACTTTGCATCTGCCACAGCTAGGTTCAATGAACGTCAAGCACCTATTTTTACATTGCCTGCTTTTACTCCCTGTGAAAATGTCAGCAGCTCACAATGTGTCTATTTGGAACACAACTGCCTCCTCTGAACAGATGCATTTAAATACTGGTCTATTAGTTAAATGGATCATCCACAAGTGCAGCTGTCATGAGGCAAGAGGCATCTGGACTCAAAGCCGAGCCAAGGAAAATTGCTGCATCACCAGGACTTTGTGGTGGGAACATCCGCTTGACTGTTTTGCTCACTGAATTCAAAATGGTTTCTAGATAATACGTAAACATTGGCACAATGCTCAAAGCTTATGAATACATTTATCCATTAAATCCAAAAAACCCTCTGGTTCCTTAGGGAAAAAAAATGTCAAATTGATAGCAAAGCATATGTTTGACAAGACAAACTTAAAGAAAAGTTTTTTTTCCTTTTTAGCTCTTAATGTCTCATAATGCTTCCCATTACATGACTGCAGGTGCTGTCATTAAGGTCTTTTAGACCTATCTAAACATGATACATTCCATGATGAAAGGCAGCTCACACTAGAAGATCTGCTTTGGCAGTCATATTTATTGGCCACCTGAAATGAGAATGTGGCCCCCAGAAGGTCAACAATGGGGATTCTGAAGTGAAGAATCTGAATAATTATCACTTCCAATTCCAGACTAGAAGGGATGTGGTGATCTGGAGGCCACTCGGTGACAGAGCCACTGAGTGAGAGTGTTTGGATGGAGGCCCAGTAGCAAAAGGTTAGCCCACTATAAATAGGATGGGCAGAGAGTCTTAATGGCAGGAAAGGCTGGAAGAGGACCATGCAAGTTTTTAGTGGTGTTCCAGTCAAACACCCCACAGTAAGAAGCACTGTCAAGACTTCAGCCTTGCTATTGCTTGTGATATCTATCTATATCTATCTTATATATATATATATATATATATATATATATATATATATATATATATATATATATATATATATATATATATATATATATATATATATATATATATATATTTGTTTTCTTTTTAATTTGATCAAAATTACATTAAGACTAGTGACCTGATATATTGTAAAGGCTTTGAATTGTAATATCTACATTTGTGTGTGTGTGTGTGTGTGTGTGTGTGTGTGTGTGCCTGTGTGTGTGAATGTGTGTGTGTGTGTGTGTGTGTGTGTGTGCTGGGGTTCAATCTAAATGCACTGAATTTATGAATGCATCCATTATCCTGGGCTGTGCCGTCTAGTACAGGACTGACACTGTTATGTGTTTTAAACTGAATACTCTAATTAGATTTAGCAGCATGATGGTGTCTACCCCTGACTACACCCACTGCTACCCATCAGTACTGTTTACTGCAGTGGTCTGCTTGTGTGAACATCAGTGGGACACGCACACATGCACAAACACACAATGAAAACAGAGGGAGAACTATGAATCAGGAAATCTTGGATACCCCGACTGTAATGAACCTCCTGTAAGGGCTCCTGGGTAATTCGAATCTCTATTCAGAAATGGCTCTCCCTGCATAACGCCCATTTCATCTGGCTTGCATCAAGATATGTCTCCATGTTGGCAAATGAAAGCGATCAGAAAGTGGCAGTAGCATTAGATATTGCATGGGCACCAGGCCTAAGTGCGCGGATAACCTTTCAGCCATGCTAACACAGGGACTTCAGTGAGAGCATCCTAGCGTTAATTGTATGGTGAAGCAGACCTTATTTCAAAGCATGCCTCCACAGTTTGGTAATTGTTACCATTATGACTTGACAACACCACTCACTGCACTTTAAGTGATTCCAGGCCCTTGCTCAGTGGCATGGATATTCCACCCCACTGTTCTCACCAAGCTGTCTCCCAGAGAGCCAATGCTCATCAGCCCTGAATGGGCGTGTGTGCTCAGCCATTGTAGCTGATGCCCATCATACTGAAATGTGCTGGAGTTCTCACTCGAAACCAGGAAGGTGTTCATTTTAGGAAAAAAAAATAGCTGTTGCAGCATAAAAGATACATACCACCAGCACAAAGGGGTGATTCACATAAATCTCAGCTATGCAGCAAGTGCTACATGACATATATCTATAGGAAGGTTCAGAAGGTTATTATAATCACCCAGTACGCACACATGTCAACAGTTCCCTTGTCTTATGTATGGTGTCTGAGATTAGACGATAAATTGTGATGTAATTTTCTCCCACAACAGCACAATATGCCAATCATTGGTAGTAGCAATATGTTCATACATGATTCACTCACATTGTGATACATTTTTGAGTACAGTGAACATTATTCAAAGTAAGATTCGTAGCTTTATTTTTTTAATGAGTACATTTCACCCATCTCTTTACAGGATAGAGGGTTGACAAGCATCCTTTCTTCACAAATACATTTGAATAATGGAATCAGTTTTGAAAAGTGTCTAATTTCAATATCCCAAGCCCTGTTTATTATGGTTCCCTGCCCAATCAATTTCCCGAAGGCCAAATGTCCAATTTATCTCACCACAACCTAAATAAAGCCGAATGGGTTTAAAGTGAAAAAAACCCAAAAAAAACATGAAAGGGAGAAAAGCCTTTGGTCTGTTTTTCTCTCATACCAGTTGGCAAGGACAAAGCAATTTTGCTAAATTTTGCAAATCTGCTTTTCATACCTGCCGCATTTCTTTAAATGCAAAAAAAGGGAACACATAAAACATTGTGGAAACCCAAATACATTCACCACGGCGTGAACGCTGTCTTTGATATCAAGTTAATTCATTTAAAAATAAGAATAGGAATCTGCATATTTTCACATAAACATCACTCATATCTCAACATAATGAAAAACGTTTCAATTAAATTACCAAAAAAAAAAGAAGCTTGTGTGCTGTTACCTTAATCAAAATATAGGTTAGTGCATCTCAAATTTTAGTTTCAAGTACTGTTCTAACAGCATTGTACTACATTAAAAAAGGCATAATTCGCCTCATGTACATTTGCGTGATACCCCATGTGAAAACAAAAATGAGGAATGAAAACCAAATTTAGTTTGTCTTTATGACATGATCGCTCACAGCCAGTCATTAGAGTAATGCAACATGCGTTCTGGCCGGTGGGTTTTCCTGTAAATTTCTGGCATGGTTTAAAAAAAGGTTTATGTGCCACCATCCTCAATCTGTCAAACTATATGACAACATGGCTCCTGATAAAGGAAATATTTGAACAAAAATGCGTGTATTAGAAGAAAAATGTCAGAACAAAGGGTTATCACATCAGCATTTTACTGTGCATAACGGAGAATCTGTTGCAACGGTCCATTTGTTGACCTTGTGACCGGACGTCAAGCTGTTCAGATGGTACTCCTGCCTGTGGCCCATTTGACCCAGCGTTGATCTCCAGCAGCCCTGTATAACATGCAGTGGGTAGATAATGAATGGAATGATAGAGAGAAAGAAAGAAGAAACAAACAAGCCAGGATTTCTTTTAATTGAGTGCTGTGCCTCATTATTCAATTACTTTTTGCAATAACGATAAGCTATGTTTGGCCACAAACTCTTCCAATCCTTATGCTGAATGCTAGTTGATATATGATGTTATACTGTACATAATCTGCCATACTCCAAATGAAGCAAAATTAAATTAGACAGCAGATTTTCCCAGGAAAATTAGACCTCATCTGGAATTCAGGAGATGCACTTTCTGTCACCTGTGTTAATAACAAGGTTTGATCCATGCTCCCATGTCCACTAATGGCCCATCCATCTGTATCCTGATGCAAGTGCACAAAGAGCACCATTTCCCCTGTTTCTCTCTGTTTCTAGTGCTCTTTTCTCTCTTTACACTGTGAATGATAGCACCCCAGTGGCATTGTGGGTGATAAATAAATCCTGCAGGAAACGGGAACTGGATCTTAAAGGGGAGGGTTCATGCAATGGAAAAGGAGATCAATGCATCTCTTAATTACGAGTGTGGCTAAAACACACTATTGGGTTCAGCTACTATAGGCACTAGATCTGTTACACTGGACTAACCAAGTAGATTTGACACTGTACATTCAAGTATATGGTTAACATGCCTGAAATGTGTTTTCTGACCCAGAAGTCATAGTTTCAGATCTCTCAGATACCAGCAGCTATCTCAGGTTATTCCTGTAATGTTGGTTGAGCAGAACACTGAGCACAACTGTAAATAATTTTAGTTCTTCTTTCCTGTTTTTTTACAAGCTTGTCTCCCCATAGTTGTACCAAATAAAATGGTACCCTGAGTTTCAAGGCTTTTTCTGACTCTAGCCAAAACACAGATTGTAGCTGGTACTTCAGTTGAATTCTGAAGTTGTGTTTTCCTTAAAACAACATCACAGTCTGTGAAGGAAATGTGAGGAAAACTACATATTCCAAAGAATCTACTATAGCTCCTATCAGCATTCTTGAATTAGAATGCTGAAAAACACACATGGGCACACGAACAGTATGCATAAACACATACTTATCAGACTGAGCGGATACGAGGTGGTGCATGAGGATTAGAAGTCTGTAGATTAGCAGTGATGGCTAGCAAGTGAGGGATTCACTTGCATTTCACCCCTGACCATTAATCCCTACTGTAACTGAATGAAGCAGATGGCAGCCAACAAAATCTAGTGACACTGATGGAATCTCAGCTAATGATGCTCCCAATCCACAAAGCAAAACATACAAAATAAAGGATAGTGTGTTTGTGTACAGAGGCCAAGAGAGAAGACTGCAGGCTTATTTTGCCTCTGAGAACAAAAGTCTTTCCTTCCACTTACTTACTTACTGTTCATGCACACACCAGCTTTCCTCAAGTCTTTGCACTGTGGTGGGGTTTTTATTTTGGAATGTGGTCTAATGCAGCAATAGCTTGGACTCTTGGGGGTGACATTATTGCTTGCTGAAGAGCCATCTGATTAGTTTTACGCATGCAACATTTCACTGGTTTAAGATCATCTAATCGGAATTTTGTGTGTTTGTGTGACTTCAGCAGGACTTCTTCAGGAAGAATCACGAAAGAGCGCTTCTTTAGTTCATGCTGGCTTAATTAAAACAGATATATATCCATTACCAGGACATTTGAAATCAACCACCAGTAAATATATATATATATATATATATATATATATATATATATATATATATATATAGGAAACCCCCAAATTACCGAGAATGATTAGAAAATTTACACAACTGATCAAAAGACTAATTTCAAACAGATAAATTAGAAGGTCACTCAGTAGAGTGCATTTGAATATATGATATGAATTTTATCATTTTGCCAAGGATGAAAGATAGATTTTTTTTGATGAGTTTAATCATTAATCTTAATAATGAAATAATATGTTCCTGGGCCTCTAAAGAATATTTCCATAAAGTTTAATCAATTTTGGTTAAAAACCTTTT
Organism: Pterophyllum scalare; assembly: GCA_024447675.2. Taxonomy (NCBI): domain Eukaryota; kingdom Metazoa; phylum Chordata; class Actinopteri; order Cichliformes; family Cichlidae; genus Pterophyllum; species Pterophyllum scalare. The sequence goes on from JAMQGT020011731.1 coordinate 15,009, forward strand.
GAGTTATATTGCTAACAGACAGACAAATAAGCAATGAACAGGGGTGAAAACCTAACCTCCCTCCATCTAGCGGTGGGCAGAGCAGTAAATAAAGGTTAAAGCAACTAGAAATATTGCAAATTACATCAAATGGTATCATTATAGCTATAGGCCCGTGATTTAGTACTCATCATCCCTGTGTTCCGGTGTCACATTGGGGTATAAGTTTACTGTGTCAAAAGACTGACTGCTAGAAAAAACAAATATGTTAGCACAGTTGAAAATGGTGCTTATTCAAAGGAGCACTGGATTTGGATGAAAGAGTGTCTAGAGTTCCATATTAAAAATAGTCTCAAAATGATTCGAAACCTGTTAAAATATATCGCATTGCAAGGATACTCAATGAACATTTAATACCATGGTGCCCCCCCCCCCCCCCACACACACACACACAGTGCACTGTCAACACATGATATTACTTGGCATGTTATGTTTCCAGTTTCACTTCTGGAAGATTATTAGTTAAACTCTCCAGATCATGTTTCTCACTTTACCCTCTACCTTGTGATCACTATAACCTAAGATTTTGATTATTACTTGTCTTTACTGTACTTTATCGTGAATGAAGGTTATGGATCTTAATACTATGGTTTGCACTTTGCGGCAAAGCAACTTGAGTGCTCTAATCACCACCTCCTAGTGTTCTGCTGAAACCACTTAATATAACCTTTCACTTCATCTTGAAGAGAAAGGTGTAAAGATCTGCTGATGAATTCATCTAAAGAACCAAACATTTCTTAGGCCAAATTTCTGAAAGATCCAGAAATAAATTGTATGTACTGCCGGTTCACATATATCAGGACATCTGCTTTTATTTATACAGAGCGAATCTTGTGTTGTTCTTTGACTGCTTTCTTCCCTGTCGTTTTCACTTTCTTCTCCATCTTTCACGCTCTCAGATCCATGACTTCTTTTTGTTTTCCATTGGCAAGGAATCAGCTCGTGTTAAGACCTCACAGTTATGATGAAAAGGGTAATCATCCTATCACTGTGTGCTGCAAGACAAGCACTTTTAGGTTTTAAGAGTTACAGCTGACACCACTGACAGGCCAGGTCACTCTTCAGCTGCAGTCAGGAGAAGAGAGAGGGAGGGAGGGAGTGAAGAGAAACGTACAACAAGGTAAAAAGGTAGTGTTTCCTCAGTATTGTAATGGATATCTCAATTTTTCAGTGTGCTGATTTTTAAGAATTTCAGGGTTGTCAAAATGATTCGAAATTATTAAAAACAAGTGCCAAAGAGTGAAAATTATTCAAGCACATGTCAGAGAATTGAAAGGCTTCAGTATAGATAGATGTGTAACAGTTCTGAAAAGAGGTCTTTTTCACAGCAGAAGTTTCGACATGTCATAGCAGGAAAAGTACAAGTATCGCTCTCCCTCTCTAATGTACTATTACTCCACTCTGAAGGTGGAATAAAAGTTAGGTCAGCTACATAAAAATAGTGCAGCAAAATAGGAAGAATGTACATTTTCAGAAGGGGCTGGGGGTGTATCAATATATATTGATTGTTAGCTAATGTAAGCCAAGTAATTGGGTTGACCAGAGGGTCATTTGGTAAAAAACAAAACAAAAAAACATTTATGTGTGAATCTGTATGACTGGATGAATAAACCATTCAGATGGACAAAAAAAAGGCATGGGCCGAAATTAAAATGCAAATCTATCCTGTATATTCAATAATAAATTAGCACAATGTACAATACGGTCAGTTAGCTACTTACTTCAGAAGGTCACAGCTGACAAATTACGCCCTCCTATATCTAATGGTGGTTAGGTCAGGAAGTTGAATATGCGGCTAACATTTACCAATTAATTTACTAATTGGTACGCTCGGTTTGGCAATCACTGCACAACCCCTGTGGAGCTCCGTCATTCATCAGTTAATCACAGTGGGGTAAAACGATCTAGCTAATGAGCCTGTTGGCCGATTGGTAGCTGTTGGTTAGCAAGAGTCTTAGCTTTGCTGCTAATGAAGCGTAAGTTTACAAAGTTCATTGAAAAGATATCTGCAGCTTCTACTCGTGCCTCACAACATGCAACGTGGTTTTGTGCAGTAGTTCTGTTCTATCCAGTTGTTGCACTTGGGTCTCTCAGTGCTTATCACTGTTCAGAATGTACTTAAGCTAAACTTAACATCCACACATGCACATACATGCATGCACACATCAACACAAACTGACTTGATCTGCACCTACAAGCAGAGTCACTTATTGCAACAATTATGCTGGGACTTTATGATTTTTAGTGCAGTATGCTGGTGTCACCACGCATTGACTACTGTAGGTGGAGTTTACTGGTCATTTCATTTACTCCTACGACTTGCTGGAATTTCTGCAGTTAATACTGTATAGTGTGAGTTGACCCACACTTGAGCAGAGAATGCAATTAGTAAGCATTCAGATTTTTCATGCCCAATTTAATGATTTAAAAACACAGAGTGTCCTCTGTCTGTTTGTCTTTTGGTGTTAATACGTGGCATGGTTTTCAGTGGCTAGGGCAGACTAATGTCACATCAGAGTCACTCTCTCTGTCTCCAGGTGACAGAGCAAAAGGGACGGGTCATTGGGTTGCACCAGGGGAGAGTGGCGGCAAACAGAGTATAGGACAAAATGCTATCAGCTCTCTCTACCATACGCTGATGGCATTAGGCATGGATGGGCAAATCTTACGCCGTCAAAGGTACACAAGGGACTGTGCTTTTCACCTGTGTGAATATGTGTGAGTGTACATGCGTGTGTATGCATGAGAGTGTGTGTGTATTGGGGATTGCACAAGGGATCACACAGCTGTGGTGAGTGGGCCTACTAGTGACCGACTTTTCTTTTGGACATAATGTCATTTCAGCCCTTTTTTGTTTCTCTGCCAAACAACTTTGCAATTAAAGCTAAGATAACAGATTGAATTCAGTTTAAGTGTTTGTTAATTCCTGCTGTGGTAGCTGCACAGAGAGCCATAACCAGGGAGTTAAATTTGCTACATTAATTTGGTTCAGCACATCATAATTTTTAAGAAATTAGTTAACAGCCATAACACGTATGAAAGATGGACCATAATATCACCCTTTGCTTTGTGGACTACCATTTTTAAAGATAATTTTTGACCTTCATTAGATAGTGTACAGTGAAGAGAGAAAGGAAAGTAGGGAGAAAGAGATAGGGGAAGACACACAGCAAAGTGCCAGGGGTTGGATGCAAGCTCGGGCTGCCTGCACCACACCGTGCAGCATACATGGTTGCGTGCTTAACACCCCGGCACCCATTTTTAACCAAGAGTTGGCCATTTTGACTCGTAATTGGTCACTAGTAGTGTCAAAAAAAAAATAAATAGCACCAGCTAGCTAGCTTGGTTAGCAAGGTAAATATATGATTCACTGTGGTGTTATATGGAATGCTATCAGTGTCAAAATGTTATTGAAAAAAATGAAAAAAATGTCAATACAAAATGTCATTTTTTAGAATTTTTTTAAACCTGTAATTCAAGGCTTTATGTAGTTTATATCCTTACTATGTTTTATTTATTTTAGTTTAGTTTTATATTGAAAGCTTAACAGTTTTTATTGCTTTCATCTCTTTTACTTTTGTAATAGTTTTGCCAATTAAAAATAATGTGCCATTATAGTAGTAGTGGTGGTTACATCAGTATCAATATTAGCAGTACAGTATATGCAGTCACTACTGCTTCTGTCCGTGTAAATACAAGTACATACTTTATCTTGCAACAGTAAACATACTAACACTAGTACTAGCAAACAGTGTGAGAGAGCACACACTATACAGATTATATGTATTGCACAACTTGGTTTTCACCTCAGTGGCACTGCAGTAAATAAAGAAATGCCATTCAATATTGACTAAAGAAAAAGCTATTGTGTGCATTCATCTTAGCTTCTCTACTCCCTTCCAACGATGCTCTTTGTTATTCATTGAGAGGGCAAAGACAATAATGCTAATGAATTCTGAATATGCATATCTCTGAAGAAATGGAAGAAAAATGTAGCAAGATTAGTTTTTCATGTCAAAGCAGTGGGTTAGCGCTGATTAAAATGTATGCAATTCCCAGTGGGTTACACTGCAATTATTTGTTTGTAAGGATAAGTCATAAACTTCAAAAATGAAATCCGCCCTAATGAAGAGAAATTGCTATAGCGGAAGAGAGGCGAGATTAGAGCCGAATTTTCTGCCTAAATTGCACAAGTTATAAGAAATCATTTACACACTTGCTGGATTTTGCCTGAGAAATCATCCTTTTTTTAAAAGAGAAATGAATAACTTGAACCCTCAAAGTATTATGCCCATTCTCCACTTAGGAGTTTACCAGTAACGTCTAAAAACAATCCTTGTTTTGATCTGAAACATGTATGTCTTATTCAAACTTTAAGAATCCTTAAGAAGTAATGTCACTGGAGTTTTTCTTCTTACATCCCACAACATATAGTTCCTTCCAAATTACCCCTACCCAGTGCCAAGAAACATCTACCTAGGAAAGTGTGTTCACAGCAATAAATATTCCCTCTTCCCTATGTTGCTTTTTTTCTTGTTTTTTTTTTTCTTTTTGTTTTTTTCCTCTTGCAGCACAGATGTGCTTTTTTGGCAGCAGCACCCTTCATTGCATCTGCCTGTACCTCAGTGCTCAAGGATTAACTGGGACAACTGAGAATAATTAACCATGCAAAAACCCACCCTGACTCTACACCCACCTGTCTAACAGGGTAGATAAATAAATTGATGACCCCGGCTTGCATTAATATTCAAGCCCTTTCACGAGGCATCTGTAAAGACTTTCTCCTTTATTTTCAAAGGATTTATTCTTGTCAGAAGATCTGCATGCCACTCTTCCACTTTCACTGTCTCTACAGAATGTGTAGGTGGAAAACTTCAATGAAGGACCTGTGTGCTTGGAAATGGGACCCTCTTGCTGCCTCCAAACATGCGCTAGGAGATAAAACAAGCAAAGCGGTGAGAGAAGGCCTAATTTGCAGAACGACGAGAAATCCTGGCTCACTAGCACTCGTTCTGTTTCCATCGATCAGTGTTGTATGAAGCCTAGCAAAAACCCAACTGCTGCATACAAATGATTGGATGCAGCCTGTTGAGATCTTCTTGATATGGGAGCAGGAGAACAACAACAAAGGATATCACAACGTTGAAAAACTATGAACTTCATCTCACATGTGTAATCAGTGGAAGGATACATTCACCCAGAGCAGTGCTGGGGACATTCATTGATTGGCTGAATGTGAGAGATCAGGCTGTGCATTTCTGCCACATGGAGAAGATGCCATTAAGAGGATTAAGTTTACAGATTTCGCCATATTTTTGGTGCAAATGGGATGACTGAAACTACAGTTCACACACATTTGTGGAAGCCAGTGTTATATGGCAGAGTAATAGGATCATCTTAAAGTATTAGGTGTAATTTAAGTTCACCTCCTTAGCTGTTTATGGATGTGCAAAAAAAAAAAAAGTACAGGAGAGTTGTGGGGTGGCAGGTGGCGAGAGAGCTTTTTTCCCTTAACCGAAAGGTCACACAATCGATTGGCACAAAGAGAGTGGCCATCCATGACAAAGTGTCCTTGAATAAGACACCTTCTGTAGTTGCAGCAGGAAGGATGCCTAAAATGACTCACCGTTATATAAAACAGCAAATCCATTTATGCATTCCAAAACATTTTCATAGATTGATATTCTTTCATTAGTATGCCATTCCTTATAAACCCATTAATTAATAGTTTTTTTATTTTCTGACTAAATTATGAATCAGAGGAGAACAGAATGTGCTGAAAATGCCACCTCAGGGCCCCGCGGAAGGCAGAGCATTAGGTGCTGGTGAGACGGCTCGCCTTATAATGCTATTTTCAAATGACAGAATAATATGTTATGGATCATTTGACTCCTCTCTCATCTTTTTTCCTCTCCCTCCCTCGCTCCACTTGCATCTCCCTGGGATGAAGGCATGTGCTGTGTACAGGGTGAACAACATTGCCTCCTCTAATGTGGCATCTGGCAACATTGAAATATCAGAGTGTGTAAGGCAGCCAAAGGTAGGTGTGTGTGTGTGTGTGTGTGTATGGGGGGGGGGGTCCTGAGGTATGGAAAGATAGGAATTCACAGTCAGTAAAAGTGACTTTCCACTGGGTATATGCCATTCAGACCCCACCTTTCCCAAAGCTGGAGGGCCTTTTAAGAGTCACCCCCCTTTCTGTGGCTGGAAGCTAAAGAAGTGGTATAAGCTCAAGGGGTTCTGTCACATGATTCAATGGGCCATTGTAGGAAAAGGTGCTCAGTGAGTGGAACACACCATCACATGAGAAAATTGCAGCCTGGAAGAGTATGTGTGTATTGTACACGTGTACAAAAAGGGTGGGCGGGAGGTCTTTTATGAGAATGGGAACAGGTTAGCAGGCAAAAATCATTGCTTGAGTGTGTGCTATAAGCAGGCAATGGGGAAAAGAGAGCATGTGTGAGACTGTGGCTTTGCTGCTGTTTACCCTGACATTTGCCTGAGGTATTGCTACACTGACCTTTCCATCTAGTTTTTAATTAGTATTTCTGCTTAGATGAAAATAGTATCAGATTTACAGTTGAATAAAAGTAAAAAAGAAAAAAAATGAAGCATGTGTTTGATGTTCTTTCACTTCATTTACCCTCTCTCTGTTGTAACATTTGGTTTTGACAGGCTTGTGACTGTCTGTCTACACATTTGAGACGCCAAAGAAAGGGAGCGAGGCATAAAAAATTTAGACAGACTGGGCGAGAAAAAAGAAGAGAAAGTGAGAGGCAGAACTGATAATGGTGAGATGGAAAAAAGAGGGAAATTTGCATTGGTAATTCAAGTAATGATTATTATCAAAAGTGAGAATAAAATTTACTGTGGCATGAATGACACCAAGGCACTTCTCTGGGAGCTACTGTGCTGTGGATGCCCAGGGCCATGATTACTCATCTCCTCACACTGCATTAGAAGTATGTCTGTTAGTTGCAATAAATAATATACAAGCTTGGCATCTTTTGCTTATGATTCCATGCTTGCACATAATTGACACATAAACACGTTTCCCTTCCCCCCTCTTTCCCTCCCCGTTATCCCCTTACTTATTTGCTTGCTGGCATTTCATCAAAATAACAGTAAATGCATAAAACACTCAAACTAATTAATGATTTTGGAAGACTGTGGGGTAATGAAAAGTATATAGATGGTGTAGGAGTGTTGAAATCCATTTAATTACATTTAGAGATAGGAATTAATTAGAGGATAGAAACCCAGCCAAAAAGGAGCAGATTTATAAAAGTGGGGAGTTCAATCAGTCATCCTTCACTCATTAGGGTGTGACAGTTGCTGGAATGTACAGGAAGTCATCCAAAGGCTGGGTGACACATGGATTTTTCAGGTAATCTGTTTACAAGTGACCTTGGTGGCCTAAAAGTGTCCATTCCCCAGAATAAGTACAAAAGTAAGACATCAGAAATGCCGATGCTTGTTTTGACTCATTTATTAACGTACCAGTGGAAGTACATTTTTGTTTTTATTGGAGTAAACGGTCCCTATATTAGTGCTGTCCAATGTGAGTAAAGGAAAAGGGTGTAGGGTTATCAGAAAGAAACCACTGAAATGGGAGAAAGAAGAAAGACAGAGAGAAAAGAGAAAAAGATAAAGGTAACGGACCCCAGAAGACCCTGGGGCAGCTCAAAGGGGTACAGCCAGACATGTAAAATATTTACAGTCATCCTCAGTTTTTTTAAACATTACCATGGCTTGGCATCAGTTTTTTTTTTTTTTTTGGAGTCTGACAGTTCTGAGTAATACCCAGAAGAGGTCGGAGAAAGCCGACTCAGAGCATGACCACCACCAAAAACAGCCCCCAAACCCCGGGGAGGGCATTTGTTTATTCAGTAGTCAGCAGCCACTTAATTTCAGTGCTGTGCATGACAGCAAGGAAGTTAGTAACCTGGTGACCTGGCCATGCTATCCACCTCTTGGGACAACCCTGAGCTGTTCATTTGAAAGTAACCTTATGACCTTTGTGGGACCAAAACACAAGTACATACAAATGTTTTTTCCAAAAAAAAAAAGCGAGAGAGAGAGAGAGAGAGAGAGAGAGAGGGAGAGCGAGACGTGACATATAAGATATATAGAGATCAACATGTAAAATTTGGACTTCAACGATACATACACTATATTGCCAAAAGTATTGCTTATCTACCTTCAGACACATATGAAATTGATCGACATCCCATTCTTAATCCATAGGTTTTAATATGATGTCAGCCCACCCTTTTCAGGTATAACAGCTTCAACTCTTCTGGGAAGGTTTTCCACAAGGTTTAGGAGTGTTTATGGGAATTTTTGACCATTCTTCCAGAAGCACCTTTGTGAGGTCAGACACTGATGTTGGAGGAGAAGGCCCGGCTTGCAGTCTCCACTCCAATTCATCCCAAAAGTGCTCTATCACCTTTGTGCACTGGTGTGCAGTCATGCTGGAAGAGGAAGGGGCCATCACCAAACTGTTCCCACAAAGTTGGGAGCATAAAATTTTCCAAATTATCTTGGTATGCTGAAGCATTAAAAGTTCATGTCACTAAATAACCCAACTCCTGAAAAATAACCCCACACCATAATCCTCCTTTCACCAAACTTTACACTTAGCATAATGCAGTCTGACAAGTACCGTATGCCAGATTGCTAGATGGAGAAGCGTGAGTCGTCACTCCAGAGAACACATCTCCACTGCTCTAGAGTCCAGTGGTGATGTGCTTTACACCACTGCATCTGACACTTTGTATTGCACTTGGTGATGTAAGGCTTGGATGCAGTTACTCAGGCATGGAAACCCATTTTATGAAACTCTCTGTGCACTGTTCTTGAGCAAATCCGAAGGCCACATGAAGTTTGGAAGTGCTCGCACTTTGTTATAATACCACAGCTGACTGTGGAATAGTAATTCATTCTTTCACAAATGCATGTAGAAGGACTCTGCATGCCTAGGTGCTTGATTTTATACACCTGTGGCCATGGAAATGATTGGAACACTTGAATTCAATGATTTACACGAGTGAGTGAATACTTTTGACAATATAGTGGATACTGTGGAGAATTTAGCATTCAGGAGTTAGCTTGTACATATACTAATAGATATTGAAATTGTGCCAAAAAAAAGACCATAGTTTTTTGCAACTCGGCAGGTGCTGAAATAAGGTGGAAAAAAAGCTATCAAGCATTAGCATTTATCAGGGGCAATAAGTCAGCAGGTATTGAAATAATTTTAAAAATAAGAACCGGTATTAACCTTGAGAAGCTAGACTAGCAAGTTTCAGCTTTGACAGACTTAAGTCGGTTAGCCTACACTAGCTTACTAGCTTCCAGTTTGGGAGGCTGGTAACAGTGCAAAGAGAAATAAGGACTAGACAATATGATGAGTGGAAAAAAATATAAACCTAGAGCCTTATGTCCCTCGTGGGACAAAAGGACAGAAAGGAAGAAGCAAGGCAATGAAACAGAAGGTTTGTCTTCTTGTTCCATCACAGATCAGATTTAATTGTCATGATTAAACAATGTAAAATCAGTAAATATAAAATCTAACATAATAATTCTATTTGTGTTCATCAATAACCATGGTTGCAATATCTACAGTTATTGCAGTTTGTGCTTTTGGACACTGAACTTGGCACAATCTGCCAAACCCCTCTAAGTGGTAGTTTTTAGCATTTCCGAGCCTGCTATGTACCGGATGTGTACCACTTAGAGATGACAAGTGTACGGTTACTTCGAGAGACTTTCTGAAATTTCTCAGCACTTTTGAGTCAAGTGCTGAGAGCACTCTTCCATGAGAGTAGTGAAAGTGACACCCTTCTTGAAATGGGAGGGTGATAAGAGGGAAAATAGGCAAGGGGGTAGAGAGAAAGTTGGGGAACAGATTTGGCGGGGGTAACTTTGCTTTTGCATTTCATCTCCTTAGAACGCTGACTTCAGCATGGATTAGGCAATGTGTTTGTTCTCAGGGCTCTGTTCTCCTGTTCAGAGAAGGAGACGGGAGAAGCTGTACTTCATGCACTGTCAAGGTCAGCAAATGCCCTCAGATAATCATATTCCACTGTAATTTTACCTGTGTGTTGAATCCAGCTGTCGGCGTGAATAGATGAGCACCCAACGCACACTCTGTATGCTAGAACAAAGGCTCTGGCTGTATTTTTGAGTGCAGGTGTTTGCAGTTTTGTGCTCTAATATCCACCTTTGTGTTAGTTTTTGTGTATAAATTAGCCTACTCATTCAGCTGGAGGGCAGATAACCAATTTAAAACACTGTGTCGATTTGGCTTATTTCCACTGGTAACTTTGCCTTTCGGATAATGACAAAGAGCCTTGAGAATCTCCCCTGCCATTTGTTAAATGAGCCTAAGGAAGGCAAGGCAAGGAAATCCCTTTTGAGTGAAAGAAACAGGCAGTTGTATCATTGCTATGATAACTTTCCTCTGGTTCACAATGTGCTGGCTAGTGGAGCTCGTGTCTCTATAATGAACCTCATGGGCTTTGCAGAAGACACTGTGAGCTGCCTGAGCTGTGTGCGGTAGCCCTTTCCCATAGCCTCTGGCAACCTAGCACGCTAATGATGCTGTGCTGGTTCAAAGTGTTCCGCTGAGCACATTTCTGTGTGAGCCGTATACCCAATGTACTTCTGTGTGTGTGTGTGTGTGTGTGTGTGTGTGAGATAGAAAGTGCCTTTTCATGTAATGCAATTGTGTATTTTTGCTTTCATGTGTATGTGTGTTTGAATGTATTGCTGAATGTGGCCTCACAAGAATATTGTGTTTTTTAAAGCACACTGTGGATTATGTTCTAATTAATGAAAATTAGCTTTGAAGGCCACTAAAATAGCTGACCGGCATTTGAAGGAGGAGCTGACCAAAGTACAAATGAGGAAGTCCAGATGCTGTACTGTCCCATGGCGCTAAGTTATGAAGAATCAACTGTTGATGCAGTCATTACAGCCTGGGATAATTACCTAGTCCACCTCATACACTCCCAAGAGTGACTGATCCCGTACTACCCAGCAAGAAAACACAACATATAGTTAGTCAGCCAGTTCAGATACAACACTGCTGGTGGATGGAAAATTCACAGCTTATTTAGTCGAAAAAGAAGACAGGCAGCAATGTCACTAACTAAAATAGTTGATATAAACTTTGTTTTTGAATTGTATCTTTTATTATTGAGGGTTTTCTTTTGTTTGTTTTCTTTTTTTTTCTACCTTTGGTTTCAAATGGAAATTTTTATCAGGAATGCAGCTTTTGAAAAAATGCAAATATAGTGAATGTATAAAGGCAAATGCTGACTTTTCTTAAGTCAGGAAAAAGTTCTTATTTGATGTGAATGCAGGCGTGTTTTACTTTGGCAGAAAGGCCATTTTGAAGTTCAGGTGCGCAAGTAGCTGCAGCAACCAACTGATCACCCAGAAGTTGAGTGTGCATCAACCTTTGGGCAATTTTTCAATTACAAGGCAATTGCCCAGGTCACCTGGTGCGAGGCAACTTGTCTCCAAACAATTGTGGTGTGATTCAGATTGACCACAGTCACTCTCACACAGACTGCCAAATGCTTGCAGATAACTTCCGCTGAATTGATAAACACAGGCAACGTTGCAATTAATTTCACTCTGCATTGATGACCCTAACCCTGTCTGCAATGTGTCATTTCACAATAGGGGGCTCAACTCAACTGGCTGCCAACTGATTGGATTCTGGCCATATTCCTATATAAAAACAAGGGTCCTGTCCCTATGTCATTTTGCAGTTAACTCACTGTCCTACAGCAACTATGTCACTATTCGCAGAGGAACTTCTGATTCTAATCTATGAGGTTCTGGCTGGATTATGAATGTAAATTAATGTGAATTCCTGTGTAGACAGGAACATATTATTCCAAATAGATTGCATGTAATTGCCATTTTTACCCTATTCAACTTCAAACCGAAAAAAGACACTTTACCAGTAAAATAAAAAATTTTAAGTGCTTTGAGAAACAATGCTTCCAAAATCCTCACAGAAATCAGAGAATCTGTTGCGCAGTTCTGGATAATGATCCCTATTTTAAAATACAGACCGTAAACATGTGTCTTTCAATGACAATAAAGAGTAACTTTGAGTAAGTTTCACTTACTACTGTATATCACTTGTATTCTTTACAATATCAACAGCAGCCATATACAGCAATAATGCAGTTCTGTAGTACTCTCAGCCAGCTGCACTCTCACAGTAGGTATCTAACCTTTTTATCTGGTGTGAAAAAGACAGTGTTGGAGCAGCGGAATTATCCCGACCTCTAAGGTCTGAGCTATACACTTCTGCTGACGTGCTCCTCGGCTAAGGTCTTTATACTGTGTCACCTAGCCCCTTCCAATACCAGCAGTTTCAGTTTCCTTAATGTCAAGCCACTTTTGTGCATTCAGCAGCAGCCTGTTCCTCAGAGGAAAAGGTTAAGATGCTGTGTTTCAGGGGTTTGGGCAGGATGCCTCCTATTCTTTCACTGGAAAAAAGTCCCACAGGGAAGGCCACAGCTGAAACTAGCTGACAAGACCACTTTGCCAGTAGGTCATCGTGTAAATTGGAACCAATTAATTTTAGATGTAAGCAAGTAATTCTACTGATCTTGGTTCTGGACAGCAGTGACTCACATAAACTGCCACATTGTGTGTTACGTGCGAGAGCAAAAATGTGCTGTGCCAAATGTTGCTGAGCATCTTGCCCTCAGGGTTGCAGATTCCCAAAGGCAGATCTGTGGATGGGTGACGGTTTGTGACTAACAAGTGGAGCTGCTGCTTTGTGCTGTTTGATCAGTGCAAAGTTTATGAACCTGATAATTTATCAAAATTATAGTCTGTGTTGTGGAATCTCTCTGGGATTTTTAGGAAGTTATATTTCCCGAGGATAGTGAGGAATTTCCCACATGGCTACTTGGCTGTATTCACAATACTCTTAGCAGCTTCTTTTTTCTTTTTCTTTTTTTTCATACTATTTTTCAGCAAAATCACAAAGACAATAAGTGCAGTAGGAGAATGTCTTCTAATCAGGGACCGTGACAGAGGATTTACAAGGAGAGAGTAACAAAAGCTCTGTGTGCCACAAACAAACAAAACCATGAACAATAAATTTGTTTCAATTTACCAAAGGAAAAGAAGTATGAATAATTCATACTTTCTTTAGTTAGATTTTTACAGTAGATGATCCCCTATCATCCCCCTCCATCCAGAGTTGTGGCTACAAATAATAATAATAATAAAAAAAAACAGTAACAGTATCTTCTGCCCAAATCAGAACTGATTTTATCTATGCATTTGTTTGTTTACTCTTACCATCCTGAAAATGCTGAATTTTTCAATTTTCCTTGCACAAAACAGTAAGATAAATAACAAAAACTATAAGAGAAACCTGCAAAAAGATCATAGAAAATGTAAACTCTGTACTGGTAAAGATGTTTTGTCTTCTTGACAATGTCCTCAGCAACACCCTTTTTTATAGATTAATATTTACTACATTTTCTCTGTGCTGCTTTGACTCATATCTGTGTCTGCTAGGGTGTAAATATATATACAGATAATGTAGTTGTGTATAAATGAATCCTTATCATGCAAAAATAAATTTGCAGGAATATGTACTCAACGTAGTTTTAATGAAGATGATTCACTTCATTGAGATCAGTGAACCGAGAGAAGGTGTAGAAGGTGCATTAATATATGGCCTTTGTAAAAACCTTAATGTCCAGTCATTTATTTGAGTTTTTAACTGTTGTAGTCGACAGCAGGACCTTTGGTGGGAAAGGAAAAAGATGCTAGATTGTGTCGATAAAGTCTAATGAAGAACAAAGTCTGCATGTACTGTTTTTAGCCACTTACCCCAGAGAGCAATGTAAGGAGCTTGTAAAAGCTAAGGGTTCAAGGTAGAAGCCAGAAAGCAAAAGTTTCCTACAAGTCAAGAAAGTCGTCACTGACTTCCTCTTTAGTGCTTATAGCAGGTCCCTAGCATCCATTTTCCATATTCCTTATGTTGCTAGAAACTATACCACACATTTCTCTGAGGCAAAAATCCCCTAGACTCCTGCTGGCAAACTGAACAGAACATTCTGACCTGAAACTATCTCTTTCATAACTAATTAATGCTGCATTTAGGCCTAATCTCCCAGTGCGTTTTCTTTTATGTTTTTTCTTACTGTAGTTTAGCATCACAGTGACAGCAGGGATCTGCCTTACTCGAATTCAATGAGCAGCAGCACACAGCGGGAATGAATTCTCAACAATAAATGGATATATGACTTAAAAATGCTGAAAAGCAACATGTGTCATCACAGTTCAAACAACTGATTGCTATTCAAGGTCTCGCTGGTCAAGGATCTGCTGCTGTAGCAATCTCAGCATGTTGTATGATGCCACACTGGAAAGATAAAGACAGGAAACTGCCAAGCTGACATGATGCCAGGTGAGGGTTATATCACACTTATACCCTAGCCTTAGCAGACAAAAATTAAGAAGAGATATTTTCTCATTTTCCTGAGTCATTACTATACTTGGACAAATTAATCTTGAATCCCAAATAGGTTTAGTATCATAATTTGTAATACAGTCGCAGCCAGCTCACATGTGGCCATCAGCTGAGAGTGTAATTCTCACTGTTTGCCTTGAGCAAAGCTCCAGCTGACCCTTGTCTTTTGTTTAATGAGTAGCAAACTGCAAAATGAGGAATCACCACAGCTGCCTCAAAATAGAATAGTAAAGAAAATGGCCTCTGTGAGAAGATAGTAAGAGTTTTACCCCCCCCCCTATTTCCTCTGTTAGGATTCCTATCCTTTCAAGTGATATTTTTAAACTGCATTTCTACAGAGGTGGCAGTGAGTCATAAAGGAAAGATTGTGTGGATGTCTTATGGAGTTGAATTTTTTCCATATTTATCCATTGGTATATATAACTATACTGTACATATGGCATGCTAACCAATAATGAAATACTTAAATATAAAATGATTAAAGTTTTAAAATAAATATATGTGCAAGTGCAAAGGAAAATATTAAAAACTAGAGCTCTCTTATGCTTCACAGTACACAGTACATTTGATATGATTCCTGTATGGCGTAAAGCAGTTGTATTATATATGTTTTCTAGTTTAAATAAGTGTTGCGCGGTTGAATTTTGTTACAAACTAAAGAGCAGTTTGTGTTTATTTGGAATTAAAAAGAGCAGATACTTACAAGTTCTGTGTAAGAATAAAGAGTAGCAAGGAGAAAACCAGGGTCGTTTCTAATAAAGTAGCAATGGGGGAAAGTACCCTCTCTATTGTTTTATTTAATGGCCCCACTTACACAGGCCTAGAGACCAGTAGGTGACCATTTCCTGACCAGTTGGTGAGTGGTTGCTTGAGGGTCCTGATTGTCATTGTGAACCAGTCACACAGGCCTTGTCAGGACCTCCAGCAACCTAGGGAACCTAGGGAATAAGTGTATTCCTCAACATGATTGCTGGCAGTTTCTAGATGAAATTGGTTGCACCAAAAACCTCCTTGTGGCTTCTTTGGTTGCTAGCAGATTACCCTGGTTGCCTGCATTTTGCATTTTGAAAGACGGTGACTTTCACTCACCAACACTCACCAACTATATGACAATTGTTAATGAAACTGTGAACTGTGCCTTTTGAAATGCACAACTTTTATTTTGAATGCAAATGGTCTCTGTTTCTGATCTGTAGTACCAGTCATATGAATGGATGAGCCTGTCCTTGAAAAACGTAGATACTGGTCGTTTCTGCAGACAGGTTTTAAGACCAACATCTGCATTTTAGAATGAAATAAAGTGACCTCTAGCTGTCGTAGGCGAAAGTGCATGTGAATAACGTGTTCTGTTTTCTCCGGCAAATCCTGAAAAAATAGGTAAATATGGATTTCCTCAGATTTCGGAAAAGTTTACGCAGATTAAATGGCAGTAGATGTAACCGGAAAAGTTAAAATAACTAAACAAACTATTCTTTATATAACTTTTACTAATTACTGGAGTGTTCAAAGTGCTTCATGCAACATTCTTTATTCATACAAGCACTTCAGTATTTTGCCCTGGGATACTTTGGTATGACGACTGGAACAGCCGGGGATTGAACCAACAACTTCCCAATTAATAGATTACTGTTCTACCTCCTGAGCTATGGCAACATTATCCACAGTCATGACCACATTCCACATGAAACCACATGTAGGAACACTCATTTTGGAAATGCAACTCTAGGTCGTATTTCAGGGCTTGCAAAAATGACAGATACTTACATTTGGATTGGAAGACATGTTGGAATGGATGAGTGTGTCCAAACTTTTGACTGATTCTGTAGGTCACACTTTTTAGTAATTATTAAAATCAGGCTATTTCTCCTATAGTGTGTTTATTTATTTTTTTTGTCCTGTCCTTCTCTGTTTTCTTTTTTTCCTCTCACCCCCAACTGGTCATGGCAGATGGCTCCCTGAGCCTGGTTCTGCCGGAGGTTTCATCCTGATAAAAAGACAGTTTTGGCTTCCCACTGTCTCCAAGCGCTTGCTCATAGGGGGTCATCTGATTGTTGGGTCTTTACCTTACAATTTAAAGTGCCTTGAGGCAACTGTTGTTGTGAATTAGTGCTATATAAATAAAATTGAATTTTTCAAATTTGAGAACTGGCAAGTGTTTGGAGACAAATTGGCATTTTCTATACAAACTACAGGATAATCTATGGTAATCTGCTAGCACAGATTAGAACAAGGTGTCGACTCCCAGTCCTTCTCTTGCAACATGCAGATTAACGCACAAATCAGAGAGGCAGGTGAATGTGACTGAACACTTTATGGAAGGAGAAAGCTGAATAAAGTCTGTAACATTACTGTAAAGGGAAAAAGGAGATGCACAGCTATTTGGAGATAGTGCCAGTGAAGCATTTTCTTTCTCCTTGTATCATTATTTTCTTTTATCATTGCAAATAAACTTGCATAAATTCACTAAGAAACTACAGAAGCATAAACCTTTTAGATGGCTCGCCTGAGAATCATTAAATTTCTAAGTTTTTTTTAGTTTCAGTGTAACCTGATGATAATTGTGTGTGCATCCATAGCCACATTGCCCACAGGGTCAAAAATAAGCCTTATAAATTGCACCCTAGAGTGAATCTCTTGTCATATTATGATTCATGTTTAGAACTCACAGAGCACAATAATAAATACAAAAAAAAAATCACAGTATTCAGATGTAGTTTCCCTACATAAATAACATGCTTTATACAGCATATCATGGTCATTTCTTGGAGGCTTAGCAGACTAGTTAATATCGCTATCCATGGTGCTGATTTAGTGTAATAGGAATAAGAAGAAGAGCTTTTAAAATATATAAATTATACAATGTTTTAAGTCTGGTTAATCTATATGACAAAATAAATGGAAAAGAAATCAGAACAATACACTATTTAAATCCATATTCATGTTGGAGGATTTAACAATGCAAATGTTTACCTGAACCGGTGAAGTAGGGATCATGAATATTCACAGCATGATCAGAATGTGTTTGTGTTGTTAGTGGAAATGCCATTTGCGTTTCAAAACTGTGACAAGATCAACTTTTATGAAGTGAGTGTAGGTTGGCTAGGTGGGAGGTCCATCTGGCGCTATGGGATGCCCTTGTCATTGAGGGGGACACAGCATGGACATACACAAGGAACAAGGCGACAGATGCCAAAAAAAAAAAAGTACAACAAAAAAACAAAAGTACACACATTGACAGGAGCTGCAGCTGGCACCCGAGGGTGGCATATCCTTGACATGCAATCGCCTTTCCTTGATAAGAAAGTGAAAGACAAGAGGGTGAAAGCAAAGGAGGGTATGATTGAATGTGGGTTTTGCTGCTGGTGTGCGCGTGTGTGTGTGTGTGTGTGTGTGTGCGTGTGTGTGTGTGTGTGTAGTACACTTTTCCGCTGCCTCAGCTCCTTGGCGGTGTCTGTCTGTCGCCAAGGGGCCCCAGCCCTGGCCCCGAATCAGCCGGCGAGCTGTGTCCACTCAGCACTTCCCCTTGCCGCTGGTAAATTAGTCCCAGCAATATGCCACACAGCTCCTCACACCCTTCTCACTTGTGTGCTA
The DNA here is from genome assembly GCA_024447675.2 of Pterophyllum scalare. NCBI lineage: Eukaryota > Metazoa > Chordata > Actinopteri > Cichliformes > Cichlidae > Pterophyllum > Pterophyllum scalare. The sequence continues at coordinate 33,163 of JAMQGT020011731.1, forward strand.
TTGTTCATGCCCTTGAGGGAGGCAAGTATGTGTGTGGATCCTTGTGTGTGTGTGTGTGTGTGCACGTACTGCTGATGCAAATATATTCATATTCAGCGGTGAAAATGTGATTAAGAGAGCTCATACTTGATATTTATAGTTGAATTCCAGCAATCACCTTGAGTTTCAGAAAGCTAACAAAGCCTAGTCTCCTTTAAATCAACTGATGAATTCAAAAGCTCCAGCAATTCAATAACTCTATTTCAGTAGTACATATCTGATGGGCCCTGTTACCAAATTTTCTTCTTTCTAAAGGTCTCTACTGCAACCAGACTGTGCCCGCTCTAAAGAAACACAGATAGTGCCATTTGTCAGACTCTTGTTCTCCTCTCCAATTTACAATTTTGTCTAGGCAGATGCACATATTTCAATATTTCATGGAGTTGTCTTTAGGTCTTACTAAAGGTAGGGAGGGTAATGAGCATTAGGGGCCCTATTGAATTTCAGAATTTTATAGTTTCCATAGAGTTTAAGGTTGTTCATTTTTGCAGTCGTTACTGAATATGTTTGGATATTTCTTTTAATGGGGAAATGTCAAACAATAGCCTAGGAGTAAATATTGCACATGATTTTTTTTTTTGGCTCACATAATTTTAAAGAAAACTTTTCTGTTGTAGGCGTAGAAAGCAGACATCTCCAGATGCAGCACATTGCAGTTCTCTGGTCATATGAACCACAAGACAGCAGGTGTCTTTGACACTTTGGCATAGTAACTGGGGCACTAATAAAGCTGGAATGTCTGACTGTGGTCTGTCGGTTACTTCAAAAGCCAAGGTTACAAAACTCATATCAGTAATGTATAAGTATTGTTTCAAAATGTTATAGCTAATTTTATAACTAAGCTATAGTTCTGTTTCCCTGCCCATAACAATGTATTCATTTTTAAAACAAGCTGTTGAGCTATATAGAGTGCATAAAAAGAGGTATGACATTTAAAAGGCCTCTCATTCCTGGCTGTAATTCTACATGCTCACCCAGTGGGTGGTGGAATTAACGAGGCTACTAGCCACTAAAGCGCGTGTGGGGGGGGGGACCCCTGATGGTTACAGTGCTACTGCCAGAGCTGGACAAACTTTACTATCTTAACCACCACCAGGCCAAAAGGAGAAAACACATTCTGTGATCCATCACCCCCAGTTGTGCATCAGATCAGTGAAGTGGACCCCTAGCTTCAAGCTCCAGGCAGGTCGACAGGTGACTGTTCAAACCTCTATTGTGGGTAGAATCTCCTAGGGCTTGTTGCTACTCATGCACAACTATAGTGCATTTGCTTTGTAGATGCACAATGTGTGCGCCAGTGGATATTTAGCACTGTATGACAACCCCCCCCCCCAAAAAAAACATATAATACCAAAAATAATTTTATAGGGTATCATATGTTTTTTAAAAAAAACATTATGTTCACCACATTGCATTCATTTCTTTCCACTTAGGGATAGACTTGATGGTCTAAGATCTTGCAGCAGTATCATATCTTTATACTTGCTGTATATTTACATGTTAATATGTCCTTTCCAAACTGGCAAACTTAATAAATAAGCGTGCGTTAGAGGATTATTAGAAAACACATGATCAGTGTAGGGGAAGGAGGTTGATTTCCAGGTCAAAATTTCTAGCTACTGCACTGACAGCAAAGTGCATTATCTCCTATGACATGGTTGTACAACTGATACATGTTTTAACACACCAATGCTGGCATGTAAAATGTGTCTTCTTCATTTTCAAGCACACACACAAAACGGAAGTGCAGCTCCCATCTGAAAAGAGCTGAGTATCCTGTGTTCGTGTTAGTGATACATGTCCTTGATCAAGTGCATTGACAAAAGAACCAAGTGTAACTTGGTAACTTTCTCCTGATAGGGATCTGATTTGTAGTGGTAAGTGGGTGGGTGGATGGATGGAGCCATGTAACATTCATGATCAGAACTGATTTCAGGAAAGAAAAGGGACAAAATGGCTAGCTCAGCTGCAATGGATTTGAATCAGATTAGATTAAATT
>JAMQGT020011732.1:0-47410 GCA_024447675.2 Pterophyllum scalare
AAAGTCATCACATGGGAGCCATGTGCTCGCTGAGGATCCCTTGTATTGGATCTCAGTTTGTCAGCTGTCACTGGATCAGCCTGTAATCACATGAGCCATTAGAAAAGCACAACAGAGCAGGCAAAACATCAGCATCAATTACATTTCTGTGTGTTCAGTACAGATCTGGGGTCAGCATGTGGTCAGCATAAAGACTAGGAGCAGCTGGAAACAACTCCTGCCTCTGTCCACGATTCAAAAATACACCCACAAACATCTAACAGCTCAGTCGTTCATATCATTGGTTTAATCAGAGATGTTATAAAGTATATACAACCCACCTAAAAATTCCAAACTAAAAATCAGTGGGAGAATTCCATAGAATTCCACAGAACTGTATATGCAGTTGTGTGGCATATACAGCTCTATCTCCAAAAAGCCAGCTGACTGCTTTTTGAAACCAGAAACATCAAACCCATCATATTGTTGCATAGTTTGCAGCGTGCTGGCACAATCACTGTAGGAGTAAACACGGCATCAATCATAGTGTTTCCTTCATTCCCACTAACTTGTAATGTTAAAGGACTAGACCGATGTATAAGTCATTTTTACAACAAAGACGTCCTGGCCCATCTCTTTTACACATGGGGTGACTGTATACATGCATGCTTTATGTCCCCGGGACCAATGGTGAAATATGAGTTTAGACGTGATGTCAATAGCTCAAAAACAACTGCCTGAGGTGTTTTTTTAAGATGGAGTTGAATCACATGAATTACCAACAACAACTTTGTTTTCATCAGCAAACAACAAAACAGTTTGTGGTCATAAGGAGACCTCCTGAAGTGCGCCTTGAGGCGACTGTTATGATTTGGCAATATATGAATTGAATTGAAAGTTATTTTCTGAACAAAGCTTTGTTCACCATCTCTTGCTGCAGTGGATGTCAGTTACAATCAGTTTTGAGTAGGTCTCTGTGGAGGCTGTAGACTCACTGTGACAGCAGACGTCATGGAAAAAATTTCAATTAAAAAAAAAAGAATTGCATAGTAAATGTATTTATTTAACCAGAAAGTTAATAAAGGTTAAAAAGCTCCTTTGCCAGAGTGCCCTGGCTCCACATAGGCAACGGTAAGCTAGAAAGTTGTTTGAGAAAAGCCTGAACTCCAGGAGAAAACCCACGCAAGCACAACGTGCCAACAATAAGCCACTGTGCTTCATTGTCTAGACAAAGTTACAGCATACATTATGTGTTAAATATGAGATTTGTAGATAGTTTATCAATAAGATCAGAGACTGTAAGACAAAATGACAGTTGAGCTATTGTTTAGAATTGTATAGTAATAAATACAACAAAAAAAGTTGTACCATATAGCAGGAAATACATTACTATATGACTCCTTTATAAGAGTCACAACAATACAAAGGTGATACTATGCATGCGCGCACATTTTGCAGCATGAAAGTTATTAAGGAAGAGTTAAATGGACTGGTTTTGTATAGCGCTTTTCTATTTTACGCAAGTGTTCAAAGCACTTTATACAACACATCTTCATTCATACACACGATCATTTTCCACTGAGTTAGAAGAAACTTAAGGTATCTTGCTCAAGGATACTTTGGCACACAGACTGGAGCAGTCACGGATTGAACCACCAACCTTCTGATTAGCAGCTGCCCTGCTCTACCTCCCGAGCCACAGCCACTATTCGGTGGTATATGCACATGCTCACTGCATAAGAGGATCTCTCAGTCGGTTTGCCATCACAAACTTTTGTTTCAGAGTTACTTACCGGATTATGAAATTATGAGTGGCACATTTTTCCTAGTGTAGAAAGTTTGAAACTTGTGTTTAGTAAAGAAGTTGTAGGAATGAGGGAATGGGACGGAAACTGTCAGTGTCTTTAGGACTCGAGACAAAATTTCAATTTTCCACTTATGGTGTGGCTTAGGCTACAGGATCATTTCAAACATGTGGTAGTTTTGGTCAAACATTTAAAAAGTAAAACATATTTTGAAAAGATAAAATGTATTGTTCTCGAATATTTTGCAAAAGAAAAAGAAGACTTAGAGTCCTACAGTTGTACGCCTCCATCAATCACTCCAGTGGCAGTTTACATCCATGTCTGTCCAGACTTATACTGCACATGTAGCAAAGACTTTGAGCAGCGACACTAAGCTTTGGCGCCTACCTATTAAATGCTTTCAGCCTGCAACATGGTCACAACATCTCCATCTATCCCTGAGCTATGGTTCTGAATGTTATGGTTTCCATAACATTATCATGTGACAATGAATTTAAAATAAATCAAATCTGTGCTATATGGTCAGAGTTCTGTTTTGTAAACTCACAGCGACCTTTGACCTTTGATTCTAATCACTTCTTTCTTGAGTCCAAGTTAATGTTTGTGTCAAAAAGAAGATTCTTCTAGACAGCTCAGTAACATGACTGCCCACGGCTGCACTTATATATAAAACATTTTAAATAACTAAGATGACTGTGGCTTTGCAGATATGTTGATTTAAAGAAATGCATTTCTCCTCACAGTGTTATTTATGAGGCTTCGTGTCCACTTCAGAACAAATTTGCAGGCGCTCGTGTAGACACAGACACGCACAGACTGCTGGATGCAGTTTGCTTTTGAACCACCAAGCTTAAAGCTTCAAAAACAGACACAACCCTACACAATTTATACACAGCAGATGTGGTGTCCTATTTATATGAATACTAGATGATTTTATCTCTGCAAAGTTCATGTAAGTGTAAATGTGAATAAGCACATGTATCTCTGTGAGTTCAGTGAGCGACTGGCGGTTTATTTTTATGATTTCTATTGTGAAAAAAAAATCTCCAGTAATTTTTTCATATGTTATGCTTTCCCATCTGCTTGATTGTGTGCAGTTATTGTGGTAATGTGATGGCTGAGGTGGTGTTCTTTACTTTCACATCATTAATATTTGAATGTTAGCTATTATGAACACCATCCATAACATTATCTTTTAAATTCTTTTTAGATAGTGAATTGTTCCAATGTATCATGATGTATGATGGACACTTTGTGTAACTGCTTAACAGACTTTACTCTAATACTCTCTTAGTGATGTAAATTTGACCTGATAATGCCTACAAAGCCATTTTCCCATCTTTGCTAATGTAAAAGTAAGTAGACTAGTTAGTGGAAATGTGTGCTTATCGCCAGCTCAGTGGGGTGCACAGAGGTTTATGTAACAATCGGGCTGCAGCTGTTCACATCTTGTATTTGAACAAACATGTCTAAATACAAAACACAAGATGAGTAATCATCTATGTCATTGTAGCAATCAATTTGCTACTCCATCTATTGCAATTATCAGAGCCCATGAATTTCACTGATCCCACTTGACAAATCCTGTTCTTTATCACAACAAGTTAACAGATCTACAGGACTGATGAGGTCCCAGCTGATCACTGATCACTCACTGTCCATGTGCCTCAAGTCTGCCAGCGTCACAGGCTAGAAGGTTTTACTTACCTATTGCCGCAGTCAGGGCTACTCACGGGCCCTATGACCTTTTCACCTTACAGCTGATTTGAGGTCTGACAAGTGGGAAAAGTGGCTGAAGCAAATAGAGAGAGTGTGCTGCTAGTTTCTTGAAAGACAAGGTTTACTATCCAAGGAGTCCTGAACAGAAAGTGTCACTCCAAAAAAGTTTTTCAGTGTGGAAGCGGGACTGAGCACAGCACTCTGCTCCTCTGATCTGCAGCTTCCAGCTCCGGGGTGAGGATGATTCAGTTGGTCACATTACTCTGCATGGAGCCTATTAGTGTTCCCGGAAGACAGAAGATGGGGGAGGGGGAAAGAACAACACCTTGTCACAGTTCATTCAAAGAGCTGCTTATTGCTGGTTGGTGTTCTGCAGCTGCGAAAAATTGGGTTTGCTGATTGGGGGTACATGTATGCATACACAAGTATATGCATACATATCCCAGTCTTCCCTGTTCGTTTATATTTATTCGTTTTATCTGATATACAATATGATAGAAAAATATGGTGACAAAGACATCTTACATTTAAGCTGCTGGGACACGGCATGCCTCCAGGACAGCTTCACTGTGATGTGGCATTGATTTTCCTTGTCTATGGAGCTCTTAACACTGGCTCTGTTTTAGGAAATTGCGAAATAAATGTACCTTACTAATTAGAAAAGCAAAGTCAGAGTTTTTTCTTTCAGAGATGACAAAAAATCTAAATGATTCAAAGAAATTCTGGAAAAAAGTAAAATCAGTCTCTGATCAAGCACCAATGAGTGACTTTCCAAATTTTGTACTGAAAGAAAAAAAAGTTGTGTCAGGTAAATTAGCCATTTTAAATTATTTCAATGAACATTTTATCTCTGTTGGCTCTCTATTTGATGATTTAAATTCATCTGGCCCAAATGTAAATACTAACACGCTGTTTCTGAATAATAATTGTAACCCTTCCACTTTTAACTTTGCTCCTATGTGTACAGCTGAGGTTCTGAAAGAGTTGAAAAACATAGACACCAGAAAACCACCAGGGTCTGATAATCTGGAACCTTTTTTTCTGAAGTTGGCTGCAGAGTTTATAGCAGAGCCATTGTTTCACATCTTCAACCTAAGTCTAATCTCGTATGAAATTCCTAGGGTCTGGAAATCAGCTTTTGTACTGCCTCTATTTAAGGGTGGGGAATCATCAGAAGTTAATAACTACAGACCAATTTCTAATTTATGTATTTTGGCAAAAATCTTTTGAAAAATTAGTTGCAGACCAATTAAAGATTATTCTTTTTTAGATACAAATTCTATTCTACAAAATGCTCAATCTGCATAGCACTGTTCCAGCCACTTTAAATGTTGTTAATGATCTTATCCAAGCTCTTGATAGCAAAAAACATTGTGTTGCTTTGTTCATTGATCTATCTAAGGTTTTTGATGCAGTAAATCATATCCTATTGATTAAAATTTTGTACAGGATTGGGCTTTCACATCAGGCTACATTGTGGGTGGCTGATTACTTGTCAAATAGAACCCAGAGAGTTCAATGGGCTGGCTCCACTTTATCTCTTCTTACAATTACAAACGGAGTACCACAGGGCTCAGTTCTTGGGCCACTTTTATTTTCTATTTATATAAATAACTTGTGTGATCATTTGTCAGATGTTTTTTTTTTTTTTTTTATCATTTTTAAGCAGATGACTTGGTAATTATTGCTATTCTTCTTCACTTTTGCAGGCCATAGAGCTTTTACAGTCTGTTTTCAATGTGGTTCAAACTCATTTACATACTCTGAAGTTGGTTCTGAATGTGGATAAGAAGAAAGCAATGGTCTTCTCGCATTCCAGAAGATTATCAGAGATCCTCCTACTGCTTACCACAGTTCTAGGTGCACAAATTGAGTTTGTCACTAACTATAAATACCTTAGTTTTTGACTGGATAAAGAGCTTTCTTTAAAAAAGCACATAACAAATTTAAGAAGAACACAGAATGAAGATTGGGTTTTATTATTGCAATGGATCCTGTTTTTCTCTCCAATCTAGAAGAAAATTGGTATCAGCAACCTTCTTACCACTCCTGGATCATGGAGATGCTTCAAACAAATGTCTTCAGTCCATGAATACTGTCTATCATTGTGCTTTAAGGTTTGTAACACGCAGCAGACGTCTTGTACATCATTGTGTACTGTATGCAAAAGCTGAATGGCCTCCCTTGAGCATACGGTGATACAATCACTCTACTCAGTTTGGCTCCAGCCTATTTAAACTCTCTTTTACAACGATCTACTACTGCCTGTTCTTTTACGGTCCAACAATATCTTTCATCTACTGGTTCCACATGTTAGAACAGAAAAAATGAAGCAAGCATTCAGTGTTACGGCTTCGATAGCATGGAATCAGCTCCAGTCTGAACTCAAGATGTCGCATTTTATTTGATTTATTTTGAGCAATTCTTAAAAACAGTCACTTGAGTCACTTAATTTGTGTCACTGCTTTCAAACTGTTTTGTAGTTTGTTAAATCTGTTTTGTAATATATATATATATATATATATATATATATATATATATATATATATATATATATATATCCTAATACACACACACACATATACAGTGGTGTGAAAAAGTGTTTGCCCCCTTCCTCATTTCCTGTTTTTTTGCATGTTTGTCACACTTAAGTGTTTCGGAACATCAAACCAATTTAAACAATAGTCAAGGACAACACAAGTAAACACAAAATGCAATTTGTAAATGAAGGTGTTTATTATTAAAGGTGAAAAAAAATCCAAACCATCATGGCCCTGTGTGAAAAAGTGATTGCCCCCTAAACCTAATAACTGGTTGGGCCACCCTTAGCAGCAACAACTGCAACCAAGCGTTTGCGATAACTTGCAATGAGGCTTTTACAGCGTTCTGGAGGAATTTTGGCCCACTCATCTTTGCAGAATTGTCCTAATTCAGTTACATTAGAGGGTTTTCGAGCATGAACGGCCTTTTTAAGGTCATACCACAACATCTCAATAGGATTCAGGTCAGGACTTTGGCTAGGCCACTCCAAGGTCTTCATTTTGTTTTTCTTCAGCCATTCAGTGGTGGACTTGCTGGTGTGTTTAGGATCATTGTCCTGCTGCAGAACCCAAGTTCGTTTCAGCTCGAGTACACGAACAGATGGTCGGACATTCTCCTTCAGGATCTCTTTGTAGACAGCAGAATTCATAGTTCCATTTATCACAGCAAGTCTTCCAGGTCCTGACGCAGCAAAACAGCCCCAGACCATCACACTACCACCACCATATTTTACTGTTGGTATAATGTTCTTTTTCTGAAATGCAGTGTTCCTTTTACGCCAGATGTAATGGGACACACACCTTCCAAAGAGTTCCACTTTTGTCTCATCGGTCCACAGAATGTTTTCCCAAAAGTCTTGGGGATCATCAAGATGTGTTTTGGAAAAATTGAGACGAGCTTTAATGTTCTTTTTGCTCAGCAGTGGTTTTCTCCTTGGAACTCTGCCATGCAGGCCATTTTTGCCCAGTCTTTTTCTGATGGTGGAGGCATGAACGCTGACCTTAACTGAGGCAAGTGAGGCCTGCAGTTCTTTGGACATTGTTGTGGGGTCTTTTGTGACCTCTTGGATGAGTCGTCGCTGCGCTCTTGGGGTAATTTTGGGCGGCCGGCCACTCCTGGGAAGGTTCACCGCTGTTCCATGTCTTCGCCATTTGTGGATAATGGCTCTCACTGTGGTTCGCTGGATTCCCAAAGCTTTGGAAATGGCTTTATAACCCTTTCCAGACTGATATATCTCAATTACTTTCTTTCTCAATTGTTCCTGAATTTCTTTGGATCTCGGCATGATGTGTAGCTTTTAAGGATCTTCTGGTGGACCTTACTGTGTCAGGCAGCTCCTATTTAAGTGATGTCTTGATTGAGAACAGGTGTGGCAATAATCAGGCCTGGGTGTGGCTAGAGAAATTGAACTCAGGTGTGAAAAACCACAGTTATAGTATGTTTTAACAAGGAGGGCAATCACTTTTTCACACAGGGCCATGATGGTTTGGATTTTTTTTCACCTTTAATAATAAACACCTTCATTTACAAATTGCATTTTGTGTTTAGTTGTGTTGTCCTTGACTATTGTTTAAATTGGTTTGATGTTCCGAAACACTCAAGTGTGACAAACATGCAAAAAAAACTATATATATATATATATATATATATATATATATATATATATATATATATATATATATATATATATATATATATATATATATATATATATATATATACATACACACACACACACACACACACACACATATATATAAGTAAGTATACATACAGAAAATGCTTCAAACAGTTCTTGTCAATAATATTCACTTGGTGTTGGCTCTCATTACAGTATAGTATCACTTTCTGTTCCTTGCAATGCACAGTGGTGTTACGCTTGCTGATCTTTGTAGCTCAGTCACTTAGAATCTTGTTTGACTGAAAAACACTGAAAAAATTAAATAACAGACTTCTGTGAATGTTTAAATTGTTTCTGCCAGAAAACTTCTCCCAATTTTTTCTCTTTCAAAGCTCTGAGATCAGCTGACTGGTCAGTTTCAATGCTGCTCCTGGAAGAACACTAATTATAATGTTAATTACTCATGATTAATTATTATTTTGAAACATCAACACAGAGACAAACACACTATAAGGCTGCATATATGCATGGACAGGTCAGCAGTCCACCACAGGGTAACTAGACCTGTGTAAGTCTCAGTCCAGCACTCAGAGTCTGTTACTGGGACACTTTGGTTCTCAGCACCTACATTTAAGGTCAGCATGTTTCTCCAAGTCCAACAAAACTTTCTGGACTGTTGTACATGTGTAACTGCAGTAGATGCAGTACTGACTGTGTACAGCAGATCAAGCATCACACCAAAATCTTTGACAGTCACCCTCAGACATCTGCACCCTCCAAAACAGTGACAACTTTAGCTGATCCAGGGACAGTCTGCTCCTCCAGCAGCTCCTCCATCATCACCTCTGATACAGAACTCCAAAGGAGTGCACCTTTAAGAAGACAACTATGAAAAGCAGTGTTGTTTTTGTTAATGATGACAATGACGAAATTATTTGGTTGACGACCCTTTTTTCATGACGATAATGAGACGAAGACGAGATATACATGGTTTTTTGATGACTAAAACACAACGAGACATCTGTTAGTTTTCCTTGACCAGACAAAACTAGATGAGAAGGTTAATGGATGTTCCGTCAGTCATCCAAAATGCATGACATGTCTGCCTATTGTGCTTGTAATCTGTCAGTCAAAAGCTAAAGCCTATCAGTAATGCTGCCTCATCCCATCTATTTTTGGTCACGCCCACCACTTCCATTACTTTATAGGACATGTATTATGCTTTTAAATCCTTCCTTTTCATGTATAAATCATTCACTTGTGGTCCATATAAAGTAGAACTGCAGTGCTTTGGTGTGAATTCCTCGTTAATGCAGCTCCACAGACCCCGCTTTGACCCCTTTCCTGACACTTGTCTTAGAGCAGCCCGTTTTGGTGCGGTCTCTTTAAATATGAATGAGACATTTCACGCCCCGCCCCCCTCAAGGTCGCAGAGCGTTCCACTCCACCCCGTTCGGCCATTATTGTAGTTTGATAGCAGCGATACGATTAGCTACCAGCAGAGAAATGTTTTATTCACAATATGAATGAAGTAAACAAAGCCTGGACATAGGAGTTAGCTAACGCCAGGATCAAGAACATCACTGAATCCCAAGACAAATAATGTTATTCAAAACATGCAGTACAGTTTTATCCTCAAGGAGCTAAAGCTAGCATACAGCGCTAACAGCAGAAGGCAAAATGCTACTACTATCAAAACAATGGCCAGGACGTCATATCAACACATAAAATTCATGTCTAAAATAAAGTTTGTTGCCATTTTAGCATTATTTGGAGCTTACCGCTTTGCTGTGTCTGTGGTTTCTGTAGAGGGAAGGAACTGACCCTCAATCAGATGAAGTTTTTCAGCAAATCCCTCTTTATACTGGCAGAGGTTGCTGAAGCATTTGTCCTTGAAGTGCTTAGCGCTAACACGGAGGATTTTCCCCACTGATGTAGGTACATTTCCCAGAAATATAAAATTTAACCAGGCACTTCAAAGAGGTGCTGATGCCGGGGGGTGATGTAAGGAATCGTGTGGGTTAGTACACCCAACAAGTTGACTTACCTACGTGCAACTTTGGCATAACTAAACTGGACCACAAAATCACTGCAAGAAAAAAAATAGCAGATTCACGAGATTGGTTAGCCAAATGTCCATGCCCTTGTTTAGCAGTTCCACAGCAAATACTGTGATGTGAAAACGTAACAGTGAATAGAGAAAACTGAACAGCCTATAAAAAAAAAATTACCCAAAAAGAACATAAAGATATTTACGCAGCACCGGGACAGAATGCATTTAAATTTCCTGCACTGCTACACACTGAAAGTACACAACAAAATGTATTTAAGGGCTAAAAAAGTGGATTTTGCATCATATGTCTCCTTTAATCCAGGACTGTCAAACTCAAGCACAAAATTGAAGACACAGTCTGAGTTGCAGTATTAAATATAATAATTTTAATCAGTAATTTGAATTTGAAAGACCACAATACAGCAATTTTTTTCCCAACATATTAAATAAAATATTTTTTTCAAAAATATAATCAGGAAAAATGAACATATTTCAAGCTGATGAGAATTTGCAAATTTTTCAGGTAAAAACTGAATTTCTGCGGTTCACAGTCGGAAAAATGCTGCGTAAACTGCGCAGTGTGTCCAGTTTCTCAGCAAAAAAAACAGCTGCAAACACAGCGGAGGAGACCTGCTCTGATTTTTCTTTTTTTTTTGGCAATCACACGAGTAATCACGCGGTCCCGTCCCTGAAGCTCCACGGATGTATGGATGCTTCTCACAGAGCCACCTTTCATCTCGGAGCCCTGCTGAGAGTTTTATTTTATTTTTCATGAAGTTGATATATTTCCTCAGGTAGCTCATTGCACCTGTGTGTAGCCAGGTGAAATTGGAAGCGATTAAATAGAGGGTTAAATAGCACCACCTGGTGGAGCATTGTTGTCATTCTTGCTGGAACTGGTTAGTCTCGCAAGAATCCGGAAGTCACGCAAGATTTCGGATTGAGGCGGGAGACCAGACGAATGTCCCGTACTCCATCAGATCGCCGAGAAGCTGATTGCGAAACTGATTGTTCACCACACGGTGTGGAAAAGCCAGACCAGTGGAGCAGCGTAAGTGACCAAAAGCAGTGTAATCCAGCGTGCGTGGTGTTTACGATATTTTCAGAGAATGAGTGTATGTGTGCTCTTGCTGGCTTCAGAGGGGAGAAATCCAGTGATAGGCTGAGACAGAAAGTCAGTCACCTGCTGCACCTAGCTTCACGGTGCAGGGAAACAGGAACCCTCCATTGCTGTGAGCCGAGCAATGTGAGGAAAGTCAGAAGGCTCAGAGAGCATTTTAACCAAAGAACGTTTTCTGGAAAAGGCTGTCGGCAAGTGTCCTGAACTAGATGTTCAGATAGGGGGTTTTCCCCCTTAGGTGTATTCTGGACACATGAAGTAACATAAGCACTCTGACTGAGGGTTTCTTCAGAAACCACCTCCATGGCTCAAACTGACTGCAGCCAATAAACTGCCGCTCCCCTACTTGGGCTATGTCGAGCTAGACGTACAAGTCCTCGGGATAACTATTCCTGAGTGTGGTTTCCTGATAATCAAAGATGAGGACAGTGAGAAGCCAGACCCCTTGGTAGCTGGCATAATTGGAATGAACATTGCTAAGAGATGCCAGCAGCTGATACACACAGAGTTTGACGTAGCTCTGGATGGTGGAGTTGGATCCCATTTAGAGGGAAGCTTGCCGTAGAGATCAAGAGGTGCAGCTAGTTGAAAAGACATCCATGGCCCGACTTGCTAGTAAGCACAGGGTGCGTGTACCTGCCATGTCTGTTGCCACGCTCCATGCAAGGGGGCGCCAGGGACAGTCCAGCGGCAACTCCACCATGCTGCTCGAGCAGGGAAAATCACCACTGCCTTGTGGGTTGATGGTTGTTTCAACTGCCATGTCATCCAACAGATCTGCATTTCCAGTTCAGGTTGTTAACCTCTCACAGGAGGATATCTGGTTGTCACCAAAGAACAGACTAGGCATTCTCAGCCAGTGCCAGCATGTGGAAGGTGACCCCTATGAGGTTAAGTTCCAGCGGATTTCTGCTGACCTGGAGGAAGTAACCATTAGTCCAAAGGACAGTCAAAAATCGGACAGTGACATACAGGGCTTTCTAGATCGGCTGCACTGTGGCAGGCACCCCAGAGCAGAAAGTAGAGCTCGGGTCACTCTTGAAGAGATATGCAGATGTGTTTGCTGTGCATGATAAGGACCTGGAGTTCACTGATCGGGTGAAACATGAGATTCTGGTGGTTGAGGAGACGCCTGTCTCCCAACCCTACCGCCGCATACTACCCAACCAGTACCAGGAAGTTAGGGAGCATATTTCTGAGCTACTTAGGAAAGGAGTGATCCAGGAGAGTTTAAGCTCATATGCTTCGCCTGTTGTTCTGGTGCGCAAGTCTGATGGTAGCCTGAGACTTTACATAGACTACAGGAGGCTAAATGCAAAGACCAGGCGGGATGCGTTTCCGCTCCCACGCATTGACGAAAGTCTGGACACACTCTGTGGTGCCCTATTCTTTTTGACGATTGACCTGGCTAGCGGATATCACCAAATTGCAGTACATGAGAAAGATAGGCACAAAACTGCATTTACCACACCATTTGGCCTGTATGAATATAAGAGGATGCCCTTTGGATAGTGCAATGCACCTGCCACATTTCAGAGGCTCATGCAGGCAACAATGAGTGACTTGGCGTTTCAGGTGGTACTGATTTACCTGGTGTTCTCCTCGACATTCCAGGATCACCTGGTGAGGTTAGAGAGGGTCTTGAAAAGGTTGAGAGAGAAAGGGTTGAAGGTCAAAATAATGAAGTGTCACTTTCTTCAACCCGAGGTCAGGTTCCTTGGTCATTCAGTCTCAGCCCTTGGCATAGGCCCAGACCCTGACAAAATAAGTTTTGTTCAACGGTGGCCCATACCCAGTACTGTAGGAGAGCTCCGCACCTTCTTCGGCCTTTGCCGTTACTACAGGAGGTTTATTGAAGGTTTCTCCAAGATCAGAGGGCCCCTCCATGATGCTGTGAATGCATGCATCAGAGAGACTAGCCAGATAAAGGCTAATAAGATGTTCAGGTCAGTCTGGACACAAAGGTGTCAAGGAGCTTTTGAGCTGCTGAGGGACAGACTAACCAGTGCTCCCACACTAGGCTATGCAGACTTCACCTTACCTTTTATCCTTGAGACAGATACAAGCAGCCTAGGATTAGGTGCTGTTCTGTACCAGGAACAAGCAGGTGGGAAGAAGGTGATAGCCTATGCATATCGGAGGCTCAGAGGGGCTGAGAAGAATGATTGAAATTACAGCAGCATGAAACTTGAGCTGCTGGCACTCAAGTGGGCAGTTACAGAGACGTTCAGGAGCTACCTGTCAGGGTCCAAATTTACTGTCATCACAGAAAATAACCCCCTGTGTCACCTCTCCACTGCCAATTTGGGTGCTATTCAGCAGCAATGGGTTGCTCAGCTAGCTGTGTTTGACTCCTTTGCAGAGCTATGCAAGTTGTATGGGGTAAAGAAAACCAGGACCATGCCCCACCACCCACAGGGTAACCCCCAGTGTGAGAGGTTCAACAGAACTTTACATGACCTTCTGCGCACACTGAGCATCTGTCAGAACTTGTGTATGCTTACAATGTCACACCACATTCAACCACAGGGTATTCACTTTACTACCTGCTGTTTGGGGTCCATCCACACCTGCCGGTTGATGCCCTGTTGGGCCAAGAGCAAATGAGGGATGATCAGCCTGACTGGTTAGTAACCCACCAAGAGAGGCTGCGTGATGCACACACACACACGAGCAAGAGAGTGTGCTGAGAGAAAGGCTGCTGGTAGAGTGGCGCAGCAACAGAAGAAAGTGTACTGCCCACCTGTTGGGGTGGGGCAGGAGATGTACCTCCGACATCGGCCCCCTGGGAGGAATAAGATCCAGGATACATGGGCAACTCCAGTGTACAAGGTTGTTGAGGTACAAGGGACCACCTATACCGTGGAACCTTTAGAGGGAGGCCCGAAGAAGAAGGTCCATAGATCCAACCTTCGGCCATGGATGGGGCCCATACTAGTGCTAAAAGAGCGCCACTGTTGGGCTGCTCCCACTGCTGATGATGATGGAGTCGGAGTCTGACATGGACCCAGACTTTGTGTTGATGGAGGAAGTCAGGTGTCCCCAAGCTGAGCAAGAGGCCATCGTGGGGCCTGACATCTTGAACCTGCTGGCTGACAGAGCAGAAGGTCATCAAGGAATAGAGTGTGAAGATACACCTGAGCAAAGGAAGAGCAAGACACCTAATAGTGATGTGGAAGCCAGCTCCATGGCCTATGCCCCAGCATCAGGGTGATTAAGTTGCCCCGAGGAGGAAGGGGGATCGTGGTCTGTACCTGCTCCGAGAGGGAGGAAGGAGAGGAAGACCCAGGTGGAGGCACCCATTCACCCTCCACGCCGAAGTCAAAGAGAGAATGCAGGGAGACACAGAAACATGTTCCACCTACCCCAATTAGCGTGTAATTCTGTGTCCCTTAGCCCAGATGTACTCTCTCAGATTCTAGCGGGGGTGGCCCTTTATACATCCAACCTTAGAGAAGGGATGGATGAGTAAGAAGTCACCGAGGACGTTGACTTTTAGCAGGGGAGAATGTAGCCAGGTGAAATTGGAAGCGATTAAATAGAGGGTTAAATAGCCCCACCTGGTGGAGCGTTGTTGTCATTCTTGCTGGAACTGGTTAGTCTCGCGAGAATGCGGAAGTTACGCGAGATTTCGGATTGAGGCGGGAGACCAGACGAATGTCCCGTACTCCATCAGATCGCCGAGAAGCTGCTTGGGAAACTGATTGTTCACCACACGGTGTGGAAAAGCCAGAGCAGTGGAGCAGCGTAAGTGACCAAAAGCAGTGTAATCCAGCGTGCGTGGTGTGTGCGCTATTTTCAGAGACTGAGTGTATGTGTGCTCTTGCTGGTTTCAGAAGGGAGAAATCCAGTGATAGGCTGAGGTGGTGTGTTACAGCAGAGGCTGACCACCAGAGTCAAAGTCACTGACTATTTCCTGGCGTTATGACTGTGAAGTGTTATGTACTGTTTTGCTATAAAACACTGTTAATGTGTTTGATTGTTTTATTCCTGTTTTTTTTGTTTGTCTTTGTTTTCTTTATCAGAAAGAGAGGCTACTGCTGTTGTCTGTATAGGGAATTTGATTTTGTGCACATTAGGAAAGATTAGGCCTCCATTTTGTTTTAGTCTGCAACCTTTGATCAGTTCTTTGTCCATGAGCGGTGTTGAGACCGAAGGAAGCGGGACACGTATTGTTAAAGCTTAGAAATTTGTTAATTAACCTCAAAACAAATAATTAATGCTGTTCTTATTCCTTATTATAAGTGCAGTCGAGCAATAAAGACCCACATTAAATTTCATTTGGTGTTAGTCCTGTCCTTTGCTGACCGGGCCACACGTGTCACGTCACCAAACTCAGAATCTGTTTCCTGCGAAACTGCTGGTGACTTAAAGCTTTGCTTATATGTCTTTATTACAATGCTCGCGTTCTGTCTTCAGGACTTTGCTGCGCAGCGTTTCCTGGTGTGTGATGCAGTGATGGACTGTCAGCTCACCTGTGCAGGTCTCCCTCTACATCTTCTCTCCCTACATCTTCTCCCCCATCTGTCCCACCAACCCGCTATTTTCCCCGCACATCGCAAGCGGGGAAAATAGGCAGATGGTTTACCTCCGATGTCAGTGATCTTTTGCCTCCCACCTGTTTGGAAACAAGTCAAAATGAGGCTCAGTATTGTGTGTGGCCTCCCCGTGCCGGTATGACCTCCCTACAGCACCTGGGCATGCTCCGGATGAGGTAGAGGATGGTCCCCTGAGAGATCTCCTCCCAGACCTGGACTAAAGCATCCGCCAACTCCTGGCCAGTCTGTGGTGCAATGTGACGTTGGTGGATGGAGCGAGACATGATGTCCCAGATGTGCTCAATCGGATTCAGGTCTGGGGAACGGGCGGGCCAGTCCATAGCTTCAATGCCTTCATCTTGCAGGAACTCCTGACACACTCCAGCCATTAGGAGGAACCCAGGGCCAACCGCACCAGCATATCTCACAAGGGGTCTGAGGATCTCATCTTGTTAAAGTTAAAGAGTTAAAGAGTTTTTATTTGTCATTTTAACCATATACACAGTACACAGTGAAACGAAACAACGTTTCTCCGGGACCAAGGTGCTACATAGAACAATACACACAACAGTAAACAGTAAACATTAAAGTGCTCTTGTGCGAACATGTGCAAGGGCACCAGACAGTACACAATAAATACGAACAATACAGACAAACATGAAACTGTAGACAATAATTACGGGTGTGGGGGGGTGGACAAACACTGAAGAGTGTTTTTGTCATTGAAAGTGTGTGTGTGTGTGTGTGTGTGTCCAGTTCAGACTAGATTGTTGAGAAGTCTGATAGCTTGTGGGAAAAAGCTGTCGCAGGTTCTGGATGTTCTGGTCCGAATGCTTCGATATCTTTTCCCAGATGGCAGAAGTTGGAAGTGTGTGTGTGTGAGGGGTGTGATCACCCACAATGCTGAGTGCTTTGCGAGTGCAGCGTGTAGTGTGAATGTCCGTTATGGAAGGAAGAACCACACCAATGATCTTCTCAGCTGTTCTCACTATCCGCTGAAGGGACTTGCGATCAGCCACAGTGCAGTTCCCAAACCAGACAGTGATGCAGCTGCTCAGGATGCTCTCGATGGTTCCTCTGTAGAACATAGTGAGGATTGGAGATGGAAGATGTGCCTTCCTCAGTCTCCTTAGAAAGTAGAGACGCTGCTGGGCTTTCTTTGTGATGGAACTGGTGTTGTAGGACCAGGTGAGATCATCTGCCAGGTGAACACCGAGGAACTTGGTGCTCTTGATGATCTCCACGGTAGAGCCATCAATGGTCAGCAGTGAGTGATCACCTCTCGTCCTTCTAAAGTCCACAACCATCTCTTTGGTTTTGTCAACGTTCAGAGACAGATTGTTGACTCTACACCAGTCCGTTAGTCGCTGCACCTCCTCTCTGTATGCTGACTCATCGTTCTTCCTGATGAGACCTACCACAGTCGTGTCATCAGCGAACTTTATGATGTGATTTGAGCTGTGCATTGCTGCACAGTCATGAGTCAGCAGAGTAAACAGCAGTGGACTGAGCACACAGCAGTTTAGCTTTTAGCCTAGCGTGTACTCCCCCTCGCTTTCCGCGCTTCTGTTTCCTCTCGCAGCGCTTACGGCGTTTTTTCCCCCGGCCACCGGCATCAGGGAATGCCGAGGTTTCAGGACAATCTGGTTTCCGTAGTAGCCCGAGGTCGCGCGGCTTATCTCGCAGGTCTCCATCTATGAAGTTTGTTGTCTGTTTCCTGTAGCTGAGCAGTGTTTGTCGGTGATATGCATGGACAGTCGATGTTCCGACATCCATATATATAACAATTGAGGGATAAAACAAACTTTTTCCTAACGAAAAACACTGCTTGGATCCGGAGCAGCCGCTGCACGTGTGCTCACTCGTGTGCCGCCATCTTGGTACCTAATGGCAGTCTTGCTACCTCTGGCGAGCACATGGAGGGCTGTGTAGCCCTCCAAAGAATGCCACCCCACACCATTACTGACCCACTGCCAAACCGGTCATGCTTAAGGATGTTGCAGGCAGCAGATCGCTCTCCACGGCGTCTCCAGACTCTTTCACGTCTGTCACATGTGCTCAGTGTGAACCTGCTTTCATCTGTGAAGAGCACAGGGCTCCAGTGGTGAATTTGCCAATCCAGGTGTTCTCTGGCAAATGCCAAGCATCCTGCACGGTGTTGGGCTGTGAGCACAACCCCCACCTGTGGACGTCGGGCCCTCATACCATCCTCATGGAGTCGGTTTCTGACCGCAGACACATGCACATTTGTGGCCTGCTGGAGGTCATTTTTGCAGGGCTCTGGCAGTGCTCCTCCTGTTCCTCCTTGCACAAAGGCGGAGGTAGCGGACCTGCTGCTGGGTTGTTGCCCTCCTACGGCCTCCTCCACATCTCCTGGTGTACTGGCCTGTCTCCTGGTAGCGCCTCCAGCCTCTGGACACTACGCTGACAGACACAGCAAACCTTCTTGCCACAGCTCGCTAGGGGTGGGAAGCTCGAAACTGAAGTTTCGACACTGTGTCGAGCTTCCGAAGCGCAGGTGTTTCGAAACACTGCTCCGAAACCTGCTTCAAAACACCTGCATCAGGATTCTTTTTTTTTGAGCTGGGCTTTGTAATTGCGGAATTATGTTTTTTATACCAACACTTCTATTTAATACAAGCAGACACAAGCACATATAACTTGTTTCTGTGGACTGTGAAGAACAATATGGGCGATCCATTTACAAAGAGGAGAAACATTTCTTTCGGTAGAAAAGTGGATCAACAAACTCACACGCTGGGACAGCTGACTGCGAGCGCTGAAAATCCTTAATCCTCCATTTGTTTCTGCACACTGAATGATCTCTGTTTATTTTCAGAGACATTAGAGGAACTTCCCCAAGTCTGACCTGTATCCACCCTCCGCTCAGTGTCCTCCTCAGTCATGTTGGTCACCAGGATCGCTGCAGAAACAATGAACCAAATAATTAAACTGAGATCACACTGCAATAATTTACTGGTGACATCTGTATTTAAGTTTTTCATTACCATATTGTATAAATTTGTATAATTTATAGTTGAAATGTATTATTAGAATTTGTTGTGCAAAAAATAAATTGAGCCCTGAAACCAAACTGATTTCATGATGATTTATTGAGAGTAAGAATATAACCTTTGCAAAGGGATCAATACAGCACGTACAGTCTTCGCACCGGCATTGACCAAAGAGCGAAATAATAACAGTTCCTTTATAGTCATTGTGTTGATACAGTCTTGTTCTATCAGCTGTGGAGCGTTAAGGTTCCCACCACCATGTAACTTCAGTCTGATAATAAGTGCGTCATCACCTTGGACACAACTTAGAAAGAAGTTTTTCTACTTCGCGCACTTGATCTTTGTACTAGAAAAATACTATTACATACCAAAGGAGTACAAAGAGGTTATTAGAGTTGAAAAACAAATTTCCCATTACAGAATTCAGCTGAGGGGTCACAGTGACTTGACTGGACAGGTCTGGACCTCCGAAACCCATCTATAACGCTGATGCTGCGACCCGCACACTGCACAGCCAGGAGGTTCCTGCTGTAAATAAATACATTTGTTTTTAAATCAAGAAAAAACGCGTCCAGGCAAAATATTTCTTAATGATTCTGATGACAAATGAGGGTTGTTTTTTTTCCTTTTGATCCCCACTGCAGCTTCTGGGATAAATATGTCACTAACAGTGTTTCTATTGGCCAGTGTGAAGATGTGAAAATGACTGTTGAGACTGGCCAGAATGAGCCCATGAAAACTTAATTTTAACCTTTATTTTAAAGAAGGAAAAGCCAAAGGCTACACCAACTTCTAGCTTTTCTTAACAGTATGAAAACCTGATGACGCGATCTCTCAGAAAGCTTCAAAGTCAACCAAAAACATCAAACTTGTTCCACGGCTGGCAAGAATCAAAGCCCAAACACAGCTGTGTGATTACCACAATAAACACAGCATCTTTTCTCAGTTTTTTTATATTTTATGAATTGGTTTATTGTGTGTTCCACTGAATTACTAAGCAGCTGAAACAGCCTCATGAATGTTAACAGAGGGAAAACTGTTTGTTGAAGCTCTCTGTTCACTGCAAATCACCGTCTTTAACACTCTCCTTGTTTCTCCAAAACTAATTATGCTCATCATAATTATTGATACTCGGGTATAATCAGGAGCTTTGTTTGGACTTGTGCAGGGCGCGTCTGTGTCGTTGTTTCATCACGCAGCATTACCAAGACGTGGCAATAACCATATTGGCCTGCAGATGGGTTTCAGATTGTTTCGAAGCTTTGATACAATTCCTGCACAAATGCTTCGAACGCTTCAGTGTTTCACAAAGCCTCGCTTTGCCCATCACTACAGCTCGCACTGATGTGCCATCCTGCATGAGCTGCACTACCTGAGCCACTTGTGTGGGTTGTAGAGTCCGTCTCATGCTACCACGAGTGTGAGAGCACCACCAACATTCAAAAGTTACCAAAACATCAGCCAGAAAGCATAGGTACTGAGAAGTGGTCTGTGGGCCCCACCTGCAGAACCACTCCTTTATTGAGTTCAATTCAATTTTATTTATATAGCGCCAAATCACAACAATCAGTCGCCTCAAGGCGCTTTGTATTGTGGGTAAAGACCCTACAATAACACAGAGAAAACCCAACAGTCAAAACGACCCCCTATGAGCAAGCACTTGGCGACGGTGGGAAAGAAAAACTCCCTTTTAACAGGAAGAAACCTCCAGAAGAACCAGGCTCAGGGAGGGGCAGTCGTCTGCTGCGACCGGGTGGGCTGAGGGGAGAGAGACAGGACAAAAGACATGCTGTGGAAGAGAGGCAGAGATTAATAATAATGATTAAATACAGAGTGAAGTATAAACAAGTAAATAAAGGTGAATGAAAAGAAACAGTGCATTATGGAACCCCCCCCCCCCCTCAGCAGCCTAGGCCTATAACAGCATAACTAAGGGGTGGTTCAGGGTCATCTGATCCAGCCCTAACTATAAGCTTGATCATAAAGGAAAGTTTTAAGCCTAATCTTGAAAATAGAGAGGGTGTCTGTCTCCCGAATCCAAGCTGGGAGCTGGTTCCACAGAAGAGGGGCCTGAAAGCTGAAGGCTCTGCCTCCCATTCTACTTTTAAGTATTCTAGGAACCACAAGTAAGCCAGCAGTCTGAGAACGAAGTGCTCTATTGGGGTGATACGGTACTATGAGGTCTTTGAGATAAGATGGGGCCTGATTATTCAAGACCTTGTATGTGAGGAGAATGATTTTAAATTCTATTCTAGATTTAACAGGGAGCCAATGAAGAGAAGCCAAAATGGGAGAAATCTGCTCTCTCTTTCTAGTCCCTGTCAGTACTCTAGCTGCAGCATTTTGGATCAGCTGAAGGCTTTTCAGGGAGTTTTTAGGACAGCCTGATAATAATGAATTACAGTAGTCCAGCCTAGAAGTAATAAATGCATGGATTAACTTCTCAGCATCAGTCTGAGAAAGGATTTTTCTAATTTTATAAATATTTGGTTTAAGTCTTCAGTTACTTTCACCATATTCTCCTATTAGGTCACATTACCAGCAATTTTAAAATCATTTCTATCATTTGTGTGCTGATGGAATTCAACTGTACCTCTCTTTTAAACCTCAACTTATGGATCTTAAATGAATGTCTAAATGCAATCAAAGGCTGGAAGGCAAATAAGTTTTTGCACCTTAATGCAGACACGGTGTCTAATTATCGCTCCTGCAAGTATTACCACCCAAATCGGACAGCAACTATCATAAACGCTAATGTGCAGAACCTTATGATCATTTTTTTAATCAATCTTTGCTGGCCTGCTCTTGATTTTTCCATTTAGGAAACATTGCTAAAATCTGAACCGCTCTCTCAAAAAGGGAATTGGAGATGTTTGCCCATGCCTTCATCTCCTCTTGCCTGGTTTATATTGTAATGCATTGTTTTCTTATCTGACAAATGCATCTATCTATGCTGTAAAGGAAGCAAATACAATAAAAATAATAAGGACCCCAGGACAGAACCCTAAGGCACACCATAAGCAAGGGAAGCTGGAGAGGACCTGTTCCTAGAGGCAGCCACACAGAAGCAACCTTCAGATAGATATGAAGTGAATCACTCTAAAGCAAACCCAGATACACCCACCCAGTGTCTCAGCCTATCGAGCAAGATTTGATGGTCGACAGTATTGAAGGCAGAAGTAAGGTCCAACATCAACAAAACAGAACATTCTCCTGCATCGCTACGCAACAAGACAAGATATCACTGGAAACTCTAACAAGATCTGTTTCTGTGGAATGAAGCCTACGAAAACCAGGCTGATATTTATCGAGGATATTGTGTTTGTCCATGTAGGCCATCAGCTGCTTAGATACAACCTTTTCCAGAATCTTAGCTAGAAAGGGTAATTTTGAAATTGGATACTTAAAGTAAAATGGGAGGCAGAGCCTTCAGCTTTCAGGCCCCTCTTCTGTGGAACCAGCTCCCAGCTTGGATTCGGGAGACAGACACCCTCTCTATTTTCAAGATTAGGCTTAAAACTTTCCTTTTTGATCAAGCTTATAGTTAGGGCTGGATCAGATGACCCTGAATCACCCCTTAGTTATGCTGCTATAGGCCTAGGCTGCTGAGGGGGGGTCCCATAATGCACTGTTTCTTCTCATTCACCTTTATTTACTTGTTTATACTTCACTCTGTATTTAATCATTATTATTAATCTCTGCCTCTCTTCCACAGCATGTCTTTTGTCCTGTCTCTCTCCCTTCAGTCCCAACCGGTCGCAGCAGATGACTGCCCCTCCCTGAGCCTGGTTCTGCTGGAGGTTTCTTCCTGTTAAAAGAGTGTTTTTCCTTCCCACCGTCGCCAAGTGCTTGCTCATAGGGGGTCGTTTTGACTGTTGGGTTTTCTCTGTGTTATTGTAGGCTCTTTACCCACAGTACAAAGATTTGGTGCTATATAAATAAAATTGAATTGAATTGAATAGGTTTTTGTAATGTAATGATTTGAAAATGGATAAATGATGATCCGTACATCCTCTAATAAAGGAGGAAATAAAGGAAACATTGAAACACCTTTCCTGAGTATGTGACTACAACCACAATTACAGACCTCAAGGCTGGTGCCTATCCCAGCTGTCATATAGTGAGATGCAGGGAACACTCTGTACAGGTCACCAGCCTGTCACGGGACACACAACCATTCACTCATATGGGTAATTTTGAATCACCAATTAACCTAACCTAACTTAATCTAACCCTAGTAACTGCATGTCTTTGGACTGTGGGAGGAAACCCCGTGCAAACATGAGGAGAACATGCGAACTCCACACAAACAGGCCCGGGCCAAGGTGGATTCATACCCAGATCATGTAGCTGTGAGGCAACAGCGCCACTGTGCTGCCTAAAACAGAATGCATCAATTTGTAAATCTTAAACTCATATTATTCATGAGAAAACACAGAAAACACCTCAAATGTTTAAACTGAGGAAATGTACCATTTTAAGAGAAATGAATTTGATGAGTAGATCAACAGATCAACTAAATAGTGTTTTATTAATGGAAACTTTGACAATAAATAACAGCATAAAACAAAGTGGAGGAAATTCACCAGTTAAAGCAAGTCAGTGTTCACTGCACGTCACAAGTGCAGCACAGTGCAGTGCAAGTGTTACACACTGAAGGAAGACAATGTTCATCCAGGTGCACATTGATGTTTATTATCCTGACACACAACAAAATACCAGTCTTGTGTTACTGTCGGTTTCTATTGCTGTTACCATGGCTGGCCTGTGTTTCAACTAAGTTACTTTACATCTGTCATAACAGAGTACAAAGCAAGTCACTCTCAAGAGCTTGAAAAAGGGGACTGGACATCTATATATTTTATGAACCCCCACTATGGTTTAAATACCTGGGACTCTCCACTGTTTGGTTTAGAACTGAAGAAGCCTCTTAGATAAGAGGTGAAAGAACTCCAGTCACCTTGTTCAAGCTCTTGAGACTAACATGACCTGGATGACTGGAAATCTACATAGACATACAGGCCAGTCACTCACTTATCCGAGTCATTACTGCCATCTACTGGCGAAACAGAATATCCCTTTAACATCAAATGGGCGTTTTACTCTGTACTATGATACAAAGCTTTTGTCACAACAAAAATAAAAACAATGTGTATGTGTGTGTGCGTGTGTGTGTGTGCGGTGTGTGTGTGTGTGTGTGTGTGTGTGTGTGTGTGTGTGTGTGTGTGTGTGTGTAACCCTTAAAATACTCATGGTGTCACACAAGCAAGTTTGCATCCACACTTGGTCAGTTCCTGGCACCATGCAGCTATTGGAATGGGTGTGTCTTAGTCCAACCCCAGTCCACAATGTTCCTAGTGTCTGGATCCTGATTGAATGCTTGTCCCCAGATGATTCCCGCCTTGTAGGCAGCATGCTTTGCATGCTCCCTGAGAGGGCTGTGCTTGGTGGAATAGCAACATAGCCCTTTTGTTACTGTGCAAATAGCTTAAACCTTGTTTCATCAATACCAGTACCTGAACTTCTCTGGTCAGATATCACTATAACAAAGTGCTTCAGAAGGTGCAGGTCATCATCAGACACTCTGGTTTGAGTCTGAGTTTGACAAAGTTTTCAGTCACTTCATCACACACATCCCAGGTCAATCATACTGATTTCTTGACTTTGACGGAAGGCAGAACTGACATCCCAGCCTGTGAAAGCATGGAAGTACAACATTCCCAGTGTCTTCTGTGGGCCCATTGCAGAGACTATGTCATGAACCAATATCCATCTGGTGGTATACACTATATTGCCAAAAGTATTCACTCACCCATTCAAAACATTGAATTCAGGTGTTCCAATCACTTCCATTGTGATGGGTCACCTAGGCATGCAGATTGCTTCTACAAACATTTGTGAAAGAACGGGTCGCTCTCAGGAGTTCAGAGAATTCCATCATGATACCGTGATAGGATGCCACTTGTGTAACAAGTCCAGTCATGAAATGTCCTCGCTACTAAATATTCCACAGTCAGATGCAGTGGTGTAATGCACACCACCACTGGACTCTAAAGCAGTGGAGACATGTTCTCTGGAGTGGTGAATCACTCTTCTCCATCTGGCAATCGGATGGACGACTCTGGGTCTGGTGGTTGCCAGGAGGACAGTAAATGTCTGACTGCATTGTGCCAAATGTAAAATTTGGTGGAGTAGGGCTTATGGCGTGGGGGTGTTTTTCAGAAGCTGGGCTTAGTTCCAGTGAAACAGCCTGTTAATGCTTCAGCATGCCAAGAGATTTTGGATAATTTCATGATCCCAGCTTTGTGGGAACAGGTTGGGGATGGCACAATCCTGTTCCAACATGACAAAGCAGGTCCATAAAGACATGGATGAGTGAGTTTGGTGCAGAAGAAATTGCCTGGATGCACAGAGTCCTGACCTCAACCTGATAGCACAGCTTTGGGACGAATTAGTGCGAAGACTGTGAGTCAGGCCTTTTCGTCCAACATGATACTGAGACGAAGCTGTTATAGCTGCAAAGCGTGGGCCAACATCATATTAAACCCTATGGATTAAGAATGAGGTGTCACTCAAGTTCATGTGTGTGTCAAGGCAGATGAGCAAATACTTTTGGTAATATAGTGTAACTATAATGAGAACATGGGGCCTATTCCAGGAAGCAGGTTTTGCTAACAACTCTGGGTTTGTTAACCCTAAAATGAGGGAAACTCGAGTTTTCTATTCCAGAAAGAGAGTTAACCTCAACTCTGAGTCAGTTACCTGGGTAACAGACTCTGTTAACCTAACCTGCTCGCTGGCAGGTTTTATCCAACAAAGTCTGAGTGTCTCTCTGACTCCTCCCCTCCTGCTGCACCTGAACCACCTGTCTGACATGCCAATTCGTTTCCTCCTTCATAAAGTGGTTGTCAGAGCGTCATCATCAAAGGAAATGACACCAGGGGCCTATTCCGGGAAGCAGGTTCAACACAAACTGAGAGTAAAAACAAACTCTGAGTTGATCAACTCTGAGATTGGCAACTCTGAGTTTCACATTCCAGGCCAGCTGATCAGTTAAATCAGTCAACTCTGAGTATGTTCACTCTGAGTTAGCGCGTGCGTGAGAAAGGAAAGAAAGCCATCATCAATGGAGCGCCGACAACAGGATTCACCATGGCAATGGGTAAGAGTTGGAGTCAACTCTGAGTCAGAGTTGGAGTTTCTGGAACCGTTTCCCTCATTTTAGGGTTAACAAACCCAGAGTTGTTAGCTAAACCTGCTTCCTGGAATATGCCCCAGCTCCCCAGAGTAATCCTTCAACTTTCTCAGCATGCTCTCTTCACTAATTAGTACGTTTCCATCTCTAGCCTTAATCATCTTAACCTGCTGCACATCTTTTCCAGGTCAGTCTCTCTACCTAGCCAATCAATACATGTCCTTTTCCCTTTCCTTAGTGTCCAGCCTCACATACAGCTCACTTGTCCTTTGCCTTTACCGCCCCTTTCTTTGCCGTGAACCTAGCCTCCCAGTACTTTTGTCTTTCTTCATCTTCCTGACTATTCCGCTTTTTCGTTGCCAGCCTCTTCCTTTGACTATTTTTCTGCACTTCCTCATACTACCACTACCAAGTTTTCTTGTCTTCTTTTGTCTGTCTAGAAACAAACACCTTCTTGGCAATTTGCTTTACCACTTCTCCAGGACCTTTACAGTCATCTGGTAACTCTTCATTACCACCCAGAGTCTCAACTCCTTCCACAAATCCTCGGATCTGCTTTCACTTGCTTCCTCTTCTTGATTTTCAAAACCATCCTGGAGACTACTATCCAATTCTGCTTAGCTACATTCTCCCTTGACAGCACCTTGCAGTCTCCTTTCTCTTTCAGACCGTACCTTCTGCATAAGATGTCATCCACCTGTGTGCACCTTCCTCGACTCTTATATATCATCCTATGTTCCTCCCTCTTCTTGAAGTATGTGTTCCTCAACAGCCCTGTCTATCCTTTTTTCCAAAATCCTTTATCTTTGACCAGAAGTAGTACAGTTTTCACAGGAGCCCTGTTGGTCAACAGCAATATTTGGGCATGCTCAGTTATCTTAACCAGATAGTTCAAAGATATCCTGGGCATGTTGTATTTGCGTCATATTACAGGCCCCACATTAGGAAGTCCTTCTGAGTGGCCAGCTGAATGACTAGTGCAACTAGGAAAAGTTAATT
Source organism: Pterophyllum scalare (assembly GCA_024447675.2). NCBI lineage: Eukaryota > Metazoa > Chordata > Actinopteri > Cichliformes > Cichlidae > Pterophyllum > Pterophyllum scalare. The sequence continues at coordinate 26,585 of JAMQGT020011732.1, forward strand.
TTTTTTATAATTAAAAAAGATTAACTTTGATATAGAGTATAAAGTGAAATATTTCAAGGCACTTTGTTTTAATTTAGATGATTATGACTTATCACTTAAGAAAATCAAAAATCTAGTATTTCAGATTATTAGAATATTTCCTAAGATCAATCAAAACAGGATTTAACCCAGCTACAGAAGTCAGTGTATGCCTAGTGCTGGTCCCAGATAAAAGGATCGTGTCAGGAAGGGCATCTGGTGTGAAATCTTTGCTAAATCAAACATGCACCAGTGGCTGTAGCTCAGGAGGCAGAGCAGGTCATCTATTAATCAGAAGGTTGGTGATTTGATCCTTGGTTGCTCCAGTCTCCAGTCGGTTGTCCAGTGGCAAGATACCGAACCCCAAGTTGCTCTCTGATGCATCATCAGAATGTGAATGTGTATGAATGTTAGATAGACAGCACTTAGGCACAGAAAAAAGTACTTGTATGACTGGGTGTGAATAGGTGAATGAAGATATGTTGTATATCTACCTGAATCATCCTCACCTTCTCTCTGAGCAGCCATGGCTGGATTGTGTTGAAGTCACTCGTGAAGTCAAAGAACGTGACTGTAAGGATTATGTTTTTCGCAGCAGAAAGTCCTTCCTACCAGCGGGAATTAGACTCTTTAACACAAACCACTGACCTTAATGCATAGTTGTATATAGTATTTATTTTGTGTACACATCTTTTATATTATGTATATAATATTTACACTACCAGTCAAAAGGTTGGACACACTCAGTCATGTGTCCAAACTTTTGACTGGTACTGTGCATTGCATTCTTATAGTATTGTATATTGTATTAGTGTTAACCGCTACTGCTGCTGTAACAAAGCAATTTCCTGCAATGGGTCAATGAAGTTATTTTCGATTCTATTCTAGTGCTTTGAGTGCTCGAGTAGAGTAGAAAAAAATGCTATATAAAAACCAATCCATTTACTGGTTCAGTTGGGGTTAAGAATGACCACTTCCACTGCTGTTGGCCCGCAGGGTGCCAGTGGAAACTGTGCTACTGTTGACCAAAGTCAAAGGAATAGGAAAGGGGGAAGGAATGTTAGGACAAAGGGGTGATGTTGAATGCGGTCAGTACATATGTCCCACAATTCGGATATCAGTGGGAAGAAAAAGTGAAATTCTGAAGTAAGTTGGATGAAGTGATAGAGAGTGTCCCTTGGGGGAGGTGAAGAAAACAAAGTGATGAGGAGGTGTTGGGTAGGTATGGTCCAGGGTGTGAACATAGTCTATTGTTCTATCAGACAGAATCATGGACAGAAAATATTGTGAGAATGCTAGCATCAAAATAATCCTTTAAAATGACCTGTTTTATATTTTCCTTAGCTGTAGATTGTAGGGTCTTTACCTTACAATGTAAAGCTCCCTGACGCGACGGTTGTGATTTGGTGCTATATAAATAAACTTGAATTGAACTGAACTGAATTGAATAACATTAAACTGAGGGACTGTTGCTTTTCCTGTTTCACTGCTTGTTCACTGATGCACATCATTTGCATTACAGTCACTTTTGTTGCCTCTTAATGATCCAGTGTCAAATGAGAGCCGTCCACTTAGCTGCAGACAAGAATAAAAAACTCCATCCACTCATCTCCAATACAAATCAAGCCCTCACTATGGTTGTATAGGAACCAATTGGTCAATTCAATTCAATTCAATTCATACAGCACCAAATCACAACAGTTGCCTCAAAGCATTTCATAGTGTAAGGTAAAGACCCTACAATAATTACAGAGAAAACCCAAAAATCAAAACATCCCTCTATGATTAACATCCGAAGAACCCCCAACAGAATACCGTGAGGGACAAGGTCAAAGATCTTCTCCAAGGTCACAAAACACATGTAGACCGGTTGGGCAAACTCCCACGCACCTTTGAATATCCTTGAGAGGATAAAGAGCTGCTCCAGAGTTTTGCAACCAGGACAAAAACTGCATTGTTCCTCCTGAAGCCGGTGTTCGACTAATGGACAGACTTTCCTCTCTAGTACTCTAGCAAAGACTTTCCCACAGAGGCTGAGGAGGTTGAGTCCCCCTGTAGTTGATACCCTCCGATCCTCCCTCTTAGAGAGGAACCACCACACCAGTCTGCCAGAGGCACCGCCCCAGACTGCCACACAACATTGCAGAGAACCTGCCAGCCAGGACAGCCTCATAACATCCAGAGCCTTAAGGAACCTTAAGGTCAATCTCGTCCACCCCAGGGGCCCTGCCACTGAGCAGGTATTTAACTACAGTACCGGTCAAAAGTTTTGAAACACTTACCCATTCATACTTTTGACCGGTACTGTACGTCAGTGACCTCACCCCCCCCCCAGTGATAGGTGATCTTGAGTCGTCTGATGGTTTTCCAGATTTGCTTTGAGGCCAACTGAAAATCTTGTTCCATGGTCTCACTGAACTCCTCCCACACCGGAGATTTAGCATCAGCAACTGCCAGAGTCACACTTCATTTGGTCTGCCAGTACCTGTCAGCAAAACTTTTCCCCTTGCAGATTCCAGTAACTTAAACTGTTTTCATGTTTTGTCCTCAGTGTTTAAATGCATTATTTTTCTTTACACAAGTGCTAAAGATCTGTAATAAGTATAAAAAATACATTTATATCTAGAAAACATCTCAGCATTTTTTTCTTTGTTTTTTGTTTTTTTTTAAAAAAATATCTAAATAAAAGAGTTCTCGTGAATTATTATTGACAGAGTGGTGGTGACACTGGGCAGCAGAATCAGCAAGTTGCAGAATTGATGTGCGTTAACAGAGCTTTTAGATTAGAATGTGTGCCCATTACCTGCAGTCAGTAGGGCCCATTTTGCCTGCTCCCAGACCACCTAAAATCAGCAGAAAACTATTTAAGCATAAAAATTCAAAAACGATAAATAATATAGCTTCATCAACTGCACAAAAGAATAAAACAATTAAATGTGGATTATTAAACATTAGGTCTCTCTCTTCCAAGTCCCTGTTAGTAAATGATTTAATAATTGATCAACATATTGATTTATTGTGCCTTACAGAAACCTGGTTACAGCAGGATGAATATGTTAGTTTAAATGAATCAACACCCCCGAGTCACACTAACTGTCAGAATGCTTGAAGCACAGGTAGAGGAGGAGGAGTAGCAGCAATCTTCAATTCCAGCTTAGTAATTAATCAAAGACCCAGACAGAGTTTTAATTCTTTTGAAAGCCTGACTCTTAGTCTTGTCCACGCTAATTGGGAAATTCAAAAACCTGTTTTATTTGTTATTATCTATCGTCCACCTGGTCCTTACTCAGAGTTTCTGTCTGATTTCTCAGACTTTTTATCTGATTTAGTGCTCAGATCAGATAAAATAATTATAGTGGGTGATTTTAACATCCATGTAGATGCTGAAAATGACAGCCTCAACACTGCATTTAATCTATTATTAGATTCAATTGGCTTCTGTCAAAATGTAAAGGAGCCCACCCACCACTTTAATTATACTCTGGATCTTGTCCTGACATATGGCATAGAAACTGAAGACCTAACAGTATTCCCTGAAAGCCCGCTCCTGTCTGATCATTTCTTAGTAAGATTTACATTTACTTTAATGGATTACACAGCAGTGGGGAATAAGTTTTATTACAGTAGGAGTCTTTGTGAAAGTGCTGTAACTAAGTTTAAGGATCTAATTCCTTCATTATTATGCTCTTCAGTGCCATGTGCCAACACAGTGCAGAGCAGCTACCTAAACTCTGCTCCCAGTGAGGTAGCTTATCTCATCAATAGTTTTACATCCTCACTGCGTACGACTTTGGATACTGTGGCTCCTCTGAAAAGGAAAGCCTCAAATCAGAAGTGCCTGACTCCGTGGTATAATTCACAAACGCGCAGCTTAAAGCAGATAACCCGTAAGCTGGAGAGGGAATGGCGTCTCACTAAAGTAGAAGATGCTCACTCAGCCTGGAAAAAGAGTTTGTTGCTCTATAAAAAAAAAAAGCCCTCCATAAAGCTAGGACATCTTACTATTCATCATTAATTGAAGAAAATAAGAACAACCCCAGGTTTCTTTTCAGCACTGTAGCCAGGCTGACAAAGAGTCAGAGCTCTGTAGAGCCGAGTATTCCTTTCACTTTAACTGGTAATGACTTCATGGATTTCTTTACAAATAAAATTTTAGACATTAGAGGAAAAATTATTCAAAACCATCTCCAAGGTTTATCTTCATGTTCGGCTGCTTTCAGCACTGCTGGTATTTGTTTAGACTCTTTCGTTCCAGTTGATCTTTTGGAGTTAACTTCAATAGTTACTTCCTCCAAACCATCAACATGTTTATTAGATCCCATTCCTACTAGACTGTTCAAAGAAGTCTTTCCAATTATTGATGCTTCAATCTTAAATATGATCAATCTGTCTTTATTAGCTGGCTATGTACCACAGGCCTTCAAGGTGGCTGTAATTAAACTGCTACTTAAAAAGCCATCACTTGACCCAGCTGTCTTAGCTAATTATAGGCCAATCTCCAACCTTCCTTTTCTCTCCAAAATCCTTGAAAGAGTAGTTGTAAAACAGCTGACTGATCATCTGCAGAGGAATGGTTTATTTGAAGAGTTTCAGTCAGGTTTCAGAATTCATCACAGTACAGAAACAGCATTAGTGAAGGTTACAAACGATCTTCTTACAGCCTCTGACAGTGGACTCGTCTCTGTGCTTGTCCTGTTGGACCTCAGTGCAGCTTTTGATACTGTTGACCATAACATTTTATTACAGAGATTAGAGCATGCCATAGGTATTAAAGGTACTGCACTGCAGTGGTTTGAATCATATTTATCTAATAGACTCCAATTTGTTCATGTAAATGGGGACTTGTCTTTACACACTAAGGTTAATTATGCAGTTCCACAGGGTTCTGTGCTAGGTCCAATTTATTTACATTGTACACGCTTCCCTTAGGCAGTATTATTAGAAAGCATTGCATCAATTTTCATTGTTATGCAGATGATACTCAGCTTTATCTATCCATGAAGCCAGATGACAGACATCAATTAGTTAAACTGCAGGAACGTCTTAAAGACATAAAGGCCTGGATGACCTCTAATTTCCTACTTCTAAATTCAGATAAAACTGAAGTTCTTGTACTCAGCCCCACAAATCTTAGAAACATGGTGTCAATCCAGATACTTACTCTGGATGGCATTACTTTGGCCTCCAGTAACACTGTGAGAAATCTTGGAGTCATTTTTGACCAGGATATGTCCTTCAATGCACATATTAAACAGATATGTAGGACAGCTTTTTTACATTTGCGCAATATTTCTAAAATTAGAAACATTGTTTCTCAGACTGATGCTGAAAAACTAATCCATGCATTTATTACTTCTAGGCTGGAATACTGTAATTCATTAATATCAGGCTGTCCTAAAAGCTCCCTGAAAAGCCTTCAGCTGATCCAAAATGCTGCAGCTAGAGTACTGACAGGGACTAGAAAGAGAGAGCAGATTTCTCCCATATTGGCTTCTCTTCATTGGCTCCCTGTTAAATCTAGAGTAGAATTTAAAATCCTTCTCCTAACATACAAGGTCTTGAATAATCAGGCCCCATCTTATCTCAAAGACCTTATGGTACCGTATCACCCCAATAGAGCACTTCGTTCTCAGACTGCTGGCTTACTTGTGGTTCCTAGGATACTTAAAAGTAGAATGGGAGGCAGAGCCTTCAGCTTTCAGGCCCCTCATCTGTGGAACCAGCTCCCAGCTTGGATTCGGGAGACAGACACCCTCTCTATTTTCAAGATTAGGCTTAAAACATTCCTTTTTGATCAAGCTTATGGTTAGGGCTGGATCAGATGACCCTGAGCCCTCCCTTAGTTATGCTGCAATAGGCCTAGGCTGCTGAGGGGGGGTCCCATAATGCACTGAGTGTTTCTTTTCATTAACTTCTTTTTACTCTGTTTATACTCTACTCTGCATTTAATCGTTTGTTATTATTAATCTTTTGCTCTCTTCCACAGTGTTCTCTGTCTCTCTCCTCTCAGTCTCAACTGGTCACGGCAAATGACTGCCCCTCCCAGAGCCTGGTTCTGCCGGAGGTTTCTTCCTCTTAAAAGGGAGTTTTTCCTTCCCACTGTCGCTAAGTGCTTGCTCATAGGAGTTGTTTTAATTGTTGGGTTTTCTCTGTAATTATTGTAGGGTCTTTACCTTATGATATAAAATACCTTGAGGTGACTGGTGAGATTTGGTGCTATATATTTAAAATTGAATTGAACTGAATACCAGTTCTGTTGATTTACCAAAGTCAGTTACACAGCACTCTATATACTGAGCTTAAATGCTACTGTTAGGTCAAGAAGTGCTCTTTAGTAGGTGAATATTGTATAATTCTTTTAATTGCAGATATATAAATGTTAAGGACTTTTCTTTGTAATGTTGTTGTTGGCAATGATAAAGTTCATTTATCTTTTCACCTAAGTTTAAGGAACTCAGACAAATAAATAAATCCAACTTTAGAAAATAGGTGACTGTAACTTGTTAACTTTGGTTTTGTCATGGTTCTAGGCCGATGGCCCAGTGTGTTTAGTTCCTTTTAAGTAGTTTTGTTTTGTTTTACTTTAGGGTTGTTTTCTAGTTCTTCTTTTAGTTTAGTTTCTCACTTTGTTGTTTGGGTGTTCTGTTTATTTAGTTATTTGTATGTTTCAGGTTTCCCTTTGTTCGTGTTTCTGTGTCTGTTTCATTCCTGTGTCTTGGCCCTTGTGTGTTTAGTTTCTCTTCCCGTTGTTTCCTTGTGTGGTGTTTAGGTTCCCTCTCCCTTAGTTCTAGTTGAGTGCTCCCTGTGTTTTCCCTTAGTGTCCCTCCCTTGTCTTGTGTCTGTCTTCCCTGTGTTGTCAGCCTGTGTTTGAGTAGGTGTCTAGTCATATGTTTAGATTCCCTCTGTGTCAGGGTTTCTTGTGTTAAGTTTGCATGTGTTATGATTTTTCATTTCCTGTTTTATTTTGATAGTCTCATGTTCCTTGTGCTTTGTGTTTAGTTTTGCTTCCCCTGTGTAATTATGTTCAGCTGTGCCCCTCACCTGTTGCCTGTTTCCCTAGTCATCCCTGGTGTATTTATTGTCTGCTTTTGTCGTTGTCCTTGGTCGGGTCCTAGTCATTGTTAATGTCTAGGTTGACATTCCTGCTGTGTGTTTTGAGTTTTCAAGTTTTAAATTTTGAGTGAAACTTGTATATTATATTCATTCATTACACACAGACAGTGCTTCAAGAACCACCACGCACAGACGTATGCAGACATGGGTTTCAGCTGTCGCAGTCCTCGTGTCAAGACACTCTTGAACAAGAGTCAAGAAGCGTCTCGCCTGGGCTAAAGACAAAAAGGACTGGACTGCTGCTGAGTGCTCCAAAGTTATGTTCTCTGATCAAAGTAAACTTTGCATTTCCTTTGGAAATCAAGGTCCCAGAGTCTGGAGGAAGAGAGGAGAGGCACAGAATCCACGTCGCTTGAGGTCCAGTGTAAAGTTTCCACAGTCAGTGATGGTTTGGGGTGCCATGTCACCTGCTGGTGTTGGTCCACTGTGTTTTCTGAGGTCCAAGGTCAACGCAGCCGCCTACCAGGAAGTTTTAGAGCACTTCATGCTTCCTGCTGCTGACCAACTTTATGGAGATGCAGATTTCATTTTCCAACAGGACTTGGCACCTGCACACAGTGCCAAAGCTACCAGTACCTGCTTTAAGGACCATGGTATCCCTGTTCTTAATTGGCCAGCTAACTCGCCTGACCTTAACCCCAAAGAAAATCTATGAGATATTGTGACGAGGAAGATGGGATACACCAGACCCAACAATTCAGAAGAGCTGAAGGCCACTATCAGAGCAACCTGGGCTCTCATGACACCTGAGCAGTGCCACAGACTGATGGACTCCATGCCACGCTGCATTGCTGCAGGAATCCAGGCAAAAGGAGCCCCAACTAAGTACTGAGTGCTGTACATGCTCATACTTTTTATGTTCATACTTTTCAGTTGGCCAACATTTCTAAAAATCCTTTTTTTGTATTGGTGTTAAGTAATATTCTAATTTTCTGAGATGCTGAATTTGGGGTTTTCATTAGTCGTCAGTCATAATCATCAAAATTAAAAGAAATAAACATTTGAAATATATCGGTCTGTGTGTAATGGATGAATATAACATACAAGTTTCACTCTTTGAATGGGATTACTGAAATAAATCAACTTTTTCATGATATTCTAATTTTATGGCCAGCGCGTGTATTTATCCAACTTAAATAATAAAAAAAATCTTAACTTCTCTATATGATTTCAATAATCTTAATTGGTTTAGATGTTACCAATTGAAGCAATTCAAATAAGTAGAACAAGCCCTTTTCTTTGTTCAGTGTAAGAAGGGTTTAAGAATTTGACTGTGTGTGAGTGTGAGTGAGGGACAGAGAGAGAGAGAGAGTAAGAGGGAAAGATTGAGATGGAGGGGGAAGTACGGGACTTACACAATGCTGTGTTCACCGCTGGGAAGATGATTGGTGCAGGCTCATTTTACCTCTCTTTTCATGAGTACAAAGGAGGCTTTTGTAGGCCAAAAGCGCTTTCCCTAACACCACAACCTCTGAGTCTTATCCCCCTGATAGCAGCACCAGGGAGGCACAGGCAGCATTATATGGACAGACTTGGTACCAAGAAAAACATCTCTTCTTTTTTTGGCTGAACTGCTCTAAACCATAGAAGTACTTCCTGTTAAGGATGCAGATATAATGTGCATGCAACCTTGTGACTTGACAGTGGCAGTGTTTAAGAAATTGTATTATATGTGAGGAAGATCCCATTTGTGTTAATAGAAGATATATAAACCCTGTAACATCTATAGCCTCATGTTTTTTACATGAACCATAATTTTTTGGTTGTCTTGTAAGCAGCATGTCATTTTAATAAGACCAAAAGGGACAATACGACTACTGGGTCATGTCATTGTGTTAAAATGTGGCATTTATTTTATCTGAGGTCAATTTTCTCCTGTTTTCCCAAAAGACGTCAGGTTAGCCCATCTTGACATAGTAACAGCCAAATGGAGTCAACTGATAATTTATAGTTGACTCCATGTAGCCATTTACAGTCTGCTACAGGAAAAATCTGCACAGGAGTGGATACCAACAAACTGAGTTTCGGGAAACTGAGCAGGAGACATCACTGAGAGAGGAATGAGGTAAGTTAGTCCAAGTGAGTCCATTTACAGAGATGTCACATAGTACTAAAAGTACTGAAGGTGAATTTATTAAAAGACACCAAATTAATTTTTAAAAAAAGTAGATTAAGTTTATTTATCCAGAGCAAAGCTAGGCTTAACCATCAGGTTGTGGATTTAAATCAAACATAGGAGTGTTGGATGGATTTTGGGACAATATAAAAATTGTGCTATCGAGCATTTATCATTCAATGTGCACAATGATTAAAGTGTGTGATAACACATGGAAGCTGTGATAGTCTGAAGTTGTAGTTTATTTTATGAACACACACACACACACACACACACACACACACACGCACACACACACACACACACACACACACACACACACACACACACACACACACACACACACACATATTTTATTTAGCAACTTTGGATTTTAAAACTCAAACGACAAACTAAAGTAGCTCAGACCATGGTGGTGGGAATGCATGGTCAAACTATATGTGCCTGTGACCTAATGGACCTCATCTGAGTGCAGATCCCTTTGGTGTCTTTGTGGCTGCAAATTAGTGGCAGCTATTGTTTTAAGAATGCAGTGTCTCACATAGATGTGTTAACAGAAATACAGGAGAGCTGCAAGAGAAACTCTTTTTTTTCCCCCTTAGATAGGAAAATACACACCCTACTCATTTAACCAGTTTTGCTTGGACATAGCATGTAAGTGTTGTTTTGAATGAAAAGCTGATTAAATATAATTTTACCTCTGGTTTGAGCATTAAACCATATGACAAATATAATTTGTGATGGGGCAACTGTAAGCATGCCTAATTTGGAAAGCTCAATCACACAAAGTTACAAGAAATATTTACATATATCCACCTTGGATCTTCATAGGGGAAAGATATTGTTTGTGGAGAAGAGGTATCAGGAGGGGTCACGAACACCTGTTGTGATGATGGTGGGGTTGAGACTCATGGCCCCTCATTGCATGTAACAATGTCTGAAAAGTAAAAAAAAGAATATTGTTATTATTATTAGCATTATTTATGTATCCAACATTTGTTGTAATACACACATACACACACACACACACACACCATTTTTATTTTCTAGTAGTCTGACTGATGATTTTGTGTCTTACACAGGGGAGAAGGCCTAGGAGTCTTGGTAGCATGTGTGATATCGTCAAAAACAAGACGTTTTCCAACATACTCATAAGCTGAGCTGAGTCTGGCCACTGAATAAAAAATTTAATCTCTCCAATCTTTCCCCCTTGCTAGAATGCACACACATCATAACTTTCCCATCACTAAATTTAACTTAATACACATGCCCTGTATGATTTTTGTATTCTAATTTAATTACACTCTCTCACATCTCTTTGTGCGGGGACACCCATTAGCTTGATTGTCTGTTGATGTACCTAAGAAATTGGTGTTGGTTGCAAAAGGGTTGACTGACAAGCTGGCAAATGGATTGATGACTGCCATAGTTGCTGTCTTACCACAGTGGTCTCTGAAGTTGCGGCAGTGATGGTGGTTGAAGAAATAAAAACAGGCCGTTCCTTACATTTGCACCATAGCTAAAACCACATCCCACTAGGGCGAGAAATAAGCAATATGGGTGCGTCTAACATGCACGAGCAACGGTACATGCGCACAAGGATGCATATGCCCATGCTCATGTGATGGGGGGGATACCAAAAGGCGCATCCTAATACTACTCTCACGCATTAGCTCAGGCTCTTTTCCAACCAGAGAGGTTACATTCTATGTCCCAATAGCCCAGCCACCAGATGCTCTCCCTCGAGGTGGGGCCCTGGTAACCCTATCCCGGGCAGGGTAAACAGTTCCCTTGATATGTTTTCCATAGGGGTTGTTGGAATCGCTCTTTGTGATGCCCCTCACCCAGGACCAATTTGCCACGGGAGCCCTACCTGGGAGCAAAGTTTCTGGAAAACATAGCTCCTGGGATCACTGGAACACACAAATCCCTCCACAATAATAAGGTGGTGATAAACAGAGGAGGGCTTTTTTCGTAAGTGGTTTAATTACTGCCACCTTAAAAGCCTCTGGTACATAGTTAATTAATAAAGAGAGTTATCATATTTAAGATTAAAGTATTAATTAATGGTAAGACTTCTTTGAGAGGTCTTAGTAATGGGGTCTAATAGACACGTTGATGGCTTGGAGGAAGTAACTATTGAAGTTAACTCAGAAAGATTGTACAGATTGTCTTCACCTGTGCCTTGTTTTGTACTGTGTCCCACCCCAGTCAATTTTTTGCTTTTACCCAAGTCTTTGCCAGATTGTCTGTTGTGTAGCCCTATTCTTTCCCCTTGTGTCTCCCCTGGGGTATGTACGCTGTATGTATACCAAAAGGCGCATCCTATTACTACTCGTGAGGTTGAGAGATACCAGCTAAACATAGTCAGGCTCATTTCAACGCATGGTCTCAGCTATGGAACCAGTCTCCTTAAGAGAAGGCAGGCTGGGGTGGGTATTCTTCTATTCCCTCAGCTTACTGCCTGTACATTGGAGTTTTCACTGGTGGATAAGAGGGTTGCTTCCCTGTGCCTTGAGGTGAGGGAATGGGTCCTGAATGTGTACTAAAAGCTGGAGGAATTGGACTGTTTGTGAATGAAGTGTTGCAATCTTGGACAATCTATGGAAAAGATTGGACAATCCTATGGAAAAGGAGAGGAGAGTTAATGGGAGGTTCCAAAGATGATTAACTTGTTAATAATGGGGAGAAACGGAGGGCTTACTTGGCAATGTGTGGAATTCCTCTCCTGGAGGGGAAGCGAGGTGGTGTGCTGGTGTAAATCCAAAGTTCCGAGGTTACGGGAGGGCAGGCAGGTGACAACTGGAGAGAAGTGAGGTAGTCCGATCCCGTATGGAGAAGAGTAGCACAATAAGCGGACTACCAGCCGTGAATCAATAGCAAAGCACAAAACACAAAAAATCCAAAAACAGCTTGTATCCCAATCTTGTTCTTTTGGTCACTACCAAAACCTGTGACCATAGGTGAGGGTAGGGACGTAGATTGACCAGCAAATCAACAGCTTTGCTCTCACACTTAACTCCCTCTTTACCACCAACCCACCCCCGAAGACCACATCAGTGCAGATGCAACCTCAATCTGAAAGTCAATCTCTTGCTTCCTTCACTCATCACTTGCGAAGAAGACCCTGAGATACTTAAAGGGGACATATCATGCTTTTAAATCCTTCCTTTTCATATGTAAATCATTCTCTTGTGGTCTATATAAAGTAGAACTGCAATGCAATTCCTCGTTATTGTAGCTCCACAGACCCCTCTTTTACACCTGTTCTGAGGCATGTCTTAGAGTAGCTCTTTTTGGTGCGGTCTTTTTAAATGTGAATGAGACATTTCACACCCCGCCCCCCTCCAGATCGCAGTGCTTTCCACTCCACCCCGTTCTACCATTTTTGTAGTTTGATAGCAGCAATACGATTATCTAGCGGCAGAGAAACAAGCACATCGAAGAGGCTCTGATGCCGGGGGGCGATGTAAGGAATCATGTGGGTTAATGCACCCAGCAACCGAACATTTTGACTTGTCTACTTGCAATTTCGGCATAACTGAACTTGGACTACAAAATCAAAAAAAAAATGGAGGATTCATGAAATTGGTTAGCCAGAAGTCCATGCCCTTGTTTAGCAGTTCCACAGCAAATACTATGACATAATAGATGAGAAAATGTAACAGGGAATAGAGAAAACTGAACGGACTGAAAATTATGACCCAAAAAGAATATAAAGGTATCTATGCAGCACTTGGAGAGAATAAATTTAAATTATCTGCACTGCTACACACTCAAAGTACACAAAGGGCTAAAAAAGTGGATTTTATATCCACGCAGCAATTCGTCCCTGAGCTCGGGTCTGTGAGGATTGAGGTCTCCAGTTGGACAATGGAGTCACCAGATGGAGCACCCTCGAGCACTCTGCCCAGTGACTCCAAGAAGGCTGGGTATGCTGAAGTGTTATTTGGTGCGTAAATGCAGACAACAGTCAGGACCCATTCCCCAGCCTGAAGACACAGGGAAACAACCCTCTCATCCACTTTAATGAAAACTTTAACGTAACGTACAAGCAGCAAGCCGAGGGGATACAAGGACACCCACACCAGCTCACCGCTCACTGAGGGTAACTCCAGACAAACAGAGCCAAGCCCCTCTCCAGGAGACTGGTTTGAGAGCCCACGCCATGATGCTGCAGCAAAGCTCAGGTACCTGGCAGAGGCGTCTGGGGCGATAAGCAAAGTCACTGGGGACCGTTCCACCAGGCAGGTCCCCCTAAAGCCAGGTGAGTGCCACTGAATGAGTTGGAGTCCTTACTGGTTGCATTTTCTGACATGTACAGCTGTGTGGTATGCAGAAATAGGGCCCCAATGCAGGACTCGATAAACGGTATGCAACTCAAGACAGCTTCTCTGGTTGGAAAATACCAAAACAAAGTATAGATACACTAACAAAAATCTTCTGCTAGGAATCCACACAACACGAGGGAGAATGCTACAAGGCACAAAAGGAAACTGAGACAATAGATACACTTCAGGACAACATGAAGATGAGAAACAGGTGGGCACATGGCTGGGAATAACTAACATAATCACTAAAGGGGAGGGTAACCCAAATACAAGACACAGAGCAGAACTGCCACCAAAATAAAACAGGAGGACAACAGAACAGGAAGAACTCGGCACAAAACCCAAAAACTCTGGATCTGAGATCTAGAGACTATGACAAGAATAAAGAAAAGATGAGGAATTCATGTGCTTTTGAATTGTTCAGATGGTTATCCTTTAACACACCTGTGTTACAAAATGATCATAACATAAAAGCGTAGTGTTTGAATAGTGCAAATCCATTAGAAACAATCTTCACCCAAAATAATCTTTAGTACAAACAAAGAACTCTAAAAATGGATGCTCAAACCAGAGGCAAATCTAATAGGAATTTTGAAAAACCTGGGTTTGATATGGAAGCAGCGGTATTTGTCAGGACACGTCATTTCCCGAGGGGAAACATTTACGCAGACTACTGAGCTTCTGTTTGTCATTTTCCGAAGCTCTTTCATTTTATAATATATAATCTGGCAAACAGGCTATAATTTGAACCTTAAAATCTACTTAACTTTTGTCTTACACACTGAACAGTATACTCTGTGTGCAATGGAATTTCAATTGAGAGCCCAGGACTCTCTCAGCTCCTTTCTTTGTGCTTAACGTTTGCCAGCCTCTGACTCTGTGGAAGTGAAGGCAATGTAGGTTAGGCTGGAGGAGTCGGAGGAAGCAGACACAAGAAAAACACAGAGAGGGAGAGGGAGAGAGAGCGAGAGAAAGAGCGAGAGAGAGAGATGGGATAGTGATGACAGCTGGAGCAGGAGTTGTGTGAGCAGTTTCAGGGAGATGATGTTCCCACTAAGAAGATGGAACAGAGGGCAGCCTCTGAGCTCTGTAACCTGGTAAGTCCACTCGTAGTCTGTTTATTCGCTATCCTGCCTCAGCAGTCTCTTGTAAACAGATCCAGAATATCTCAATTTATCTTTTGCTGAATTACTATTCTATAGAAATCTGTCTGACAGATTTCTCAGTTTGTCGGACACACCTTTCCATTTGAAAATTGTCTTGCACCACTTCCATTGTTATCTGACATTTGATAGACTTAGTGGCATCGAATGTTCATAAAATGTCAGAATAATCAGCAATGGAAGTAAGGCAAATTCTTTTCTGCAGCACTAAGTATAAGTGAAGCACAGGGATTTTCTTTTATCAAATGTTTAATATCAGTATATAGCTTGATATGATGGCTCACAAGGTTCAGGTTGTGACAAAACACCCTGTGAGCACAATTCATTATAATGAAAATCTTCATTTTTTTTCTTTTCAAAACAAGCAAACTGAAACAAAAATAATGTCAAACTTTTATGGTTAAAAGGCACAATATAAGTCCAGGCCCTTTAGCGCACCACGTTTAGCACTGGGAACCAGTGCTGTTGCATTATTATAGGTAGTTATTGCCAGTTTAGCAACATGAGCCTAATGTGCGGATAAAATTATAGGAGGAAGTGTGCAAACATATTAGCTTATTCGTATGATTTTAGCAAACATATATACAGACTTTAGGTAGTTCCAGAGAATTATGAGTCACTCTTCTCTATTCTGAATGGAACTGTTTATTCCTTTACTCTTGGTTCTGACACTGCCTTGACTCAGGCTTGAAGCTGTTCAGAACTGGATTTGTCTTACACTCACATTAAGTGGGATTCAGTAGATATGACTGCCAACATCACTGATGAAAAGCATGTTTTTGATGGAGATGGAAAGTATGAATAGTAAAGTAAAACTTGTTATTCTGGCTGTTTTTGAAAGCTGTTTAAAATTTGTCGTGTGATTGAGGGCTGTATTCCTGTTTGAATCTATTTCAAATGTGGTCAAATCCACTCTATTTCCGATATACTTTGTTTTCTAACATGACTCATAGAGTAAGTATTTTCTAACTAAATTATATAAAATAGGGTTGGGGTAACTTAACGTAATATCCTTTGAAATAAAATTGCGGTCACAAAGTGGTCTGTTTCAAAAGTAGCACAGATGTAAGACCTACATATTTAAATTTCTACATTCTTCTTGACAAAATTTCAAACAAATAGAAATTAAATACAAATTTTAAATGCATTGTAAAACCATAGGAATCCACCATAAACTGTCAAATAAATACTACCCATTTCTAAAAGTCAAATCAGCATCACCTGGCTAAAGTTACACCGCTTAGACCTGATACTGTGTCCTATCTTGGGGACCAGGCCTGTAAGCATCAGATTGCAGTCTGCTGATTGGACTTGAAAAGTGTACCAGTAATTCAGGTTGTTTGAATGTGGGCTGGTGGTGTTACCTTTCAGCACAGTGCAAGGTGAGAGAAGGCAAGGCCTACCTAAAAAGTTTGCTTTTCAGAGTGTGTGCTATGAAGCACAATTAGATGCTTATAGTGAGATAATTTCAAGTTTAACCCTATGTTTCTGTGTTACAAAGGTGTTCCACTTCTCACGTGAATTTCTCACTGTGGCTACACAAGCTGCATACCTAACCTGCTCTGGAGCATATTCTGTACCAGATAAGAGCTCAACATGTACAAAACCACTGCCAACTAACTGCTCATCGCTCCTTGCACAGTGTGCACATTCAGCAGGAATGTTCCTTGTTTGAACATCTGCTGGGGCCTTGCTATGTGGAGTTTGCATGTTCTCCCTATGAGTTTCCTCTGGGTATTCCAGCATCCTCCCACGGTTCAAAGATGAGCATGTTAGGTTAATTGGTGATTCTAAATTAACCAAGGATATGTAGTGCTCAAAGGGCTGTATAAATGTATGGTTAAACGTGGCTTGTAGTCTAAAGTGCTTTGAGTGGGTTGTAAGACTAAAACCTGAGCTGTGCTTTGAAATAGAGCAGCTATAGAGTCCCACATGTGTTTCTGTAAATGAATCAAAAGGATTCATTAGCACAAACACTTTTAATTTTATAGTAAATAAAAAATACCTCTAAATATAGCAAATGTATACAAAAATGGCAACATTTAAATTTTATTTTGACTAATATTCAGCAACAGATCAAACATACCAGTAAGACACCAATAAAACCAGTCTATATCCTGTATACTGGATTTTGAAACCGTAACTAGTTGTACTCAGGACAGGCCCTTTATGTGAAATTATCCCTGCTAGGCACCACAAATGAGGTTCAGTAAAGCTAAGAAGATAATTTTCATATTGATTTCGTTTTATGGCAATTGGGAACCTATGAAGGAGTATTAGGGCCACATTGAGAAAAAGAAGTTAAAATTGTGAATTTCGAGAATAAAGTCAAAATTTCAATTAAAGTCAAAATGCGTTTTCAAGAAAAAAGTCAAAATAGTATTTTGGCAAAAAAGTTGAAATTTGGAGATTAAAGTTGTTATTTCAAGTCAAACAAGGGCCACGCCATGTCTGCTATACCCTCCAGAATGTCTTGTATTATGAGTTAGTGAAACTAAACCTTAGAATTGGTTTTAGTAACATTCACGCACATTCATACTCTGACGGTTGCATCGGAGAGCAACTTGGGGTTCAGTATCTTGCCCAAGGATACTTTTACATGCAGACTGGAGCAGCCAGGGATTGAATCACCAACTTTTTGATTAGAAAGGGACCTCCTCTACCTTCTGACCTACAGCCACATCTAGTCTGGCCCAAACTTACTGCTTAATAAGAGTCTCAGCCTAAATGACAGGTTTTACACCTTGGTGTGCCACTCTAAGGTGGTTAACCAGAGACATGTTAAAATTGGTCAGGAAAGCCTTAAGGAATTGATGTTACTTTTGCAAACATGCTGCAAACTTTCATATTTTATGGGTTTTGCAGGTGAATATGAAAAAATGGCTCTATAGCAACACCTACAATGTTTCAATGAAGCAGACCCAGTTCTACATTTTATCTATTGGTATAAAATTTTATAGCATCATGTAATATCTCAACATGTACAAAAAAACAAAACAAAACAAAAAGCCTCTTGGAGCCATGCAAATCTGGTTAGAACAGCAGCCAACAAGAGTTCTGGCCTTAAGCTGTCCACATGCCTGTATGAAACACCTCAAATTCACCAGGCAGAACCAGTGCTCCTTTGTTCAAGGAGGAACAGGAGCAGCACTGCCAGAGCCCCACAAAATGACCTCCACTCATATGCATGCTTCTGATCGGACAGAACCAGTGCTCATGGACAAGTGCCATGCAGCTCAATTAGTATTCACTAGGGAACAGCAGGACTGGCAGGTCTGCCACTGTACTGCCCACAATTGTCCAGCATGACCAATTTAGTAAAGGGTAAGTGATAGTATGGGCGGCATATCCTTTTAGGGTCACAAAGACCAACTTTAATCTTTGTGTCTTAAATAATAAAAATAAATAATAAAGTACTTTCACAGTACTCAAAGCACTTTACAATTCTGTGCACCATTCATTCACACCTTAATCATGGTGGTAAGCTACTAATGTAGCCACAGCTGCCCTGGGGCAATCTGACAGAAGCGTGGCTGCCAACTCGCGCCTACGGCCCCTCCGACACTTACGCAATGTGGGTTAAGGGTCTCGCCCAGGGACACAATCAGGACACGCTCAGACGAGGACTCGAACCCATAACCCTCCGATTGCAAGGTGAGCACCTACCCACTGCGCCACTGCCTCTACCACTACTGGCAACTACATATATGTCACATTCCCTACATTGCCAAAAAGTATTCGCTTGTCTGCCTACATACATATTTGAACTTAAATGACACCCCATTCTTACTCCATAGGGTTTAATCCTATAATGCCAAACATGTCGTTATTGACACAGCGTACTTCAAAAGTGCCGACGTTTACAGACTTCCGGCAACGATTATTGACCCTAGCAATAACCCTATGTTGGGTGTGAAGCGCAGTTTCTCAGCTTTCAGAAACCATTCCTGTGATCAGCCTCCTCAGTGGTGATACGCTCGGTGTTAACCAGCTGTGCACGGCTAGTGTTATATGGTTAATATGATGTCGGCCCACCCTTTGCAGCTGTAACAGCTTCAACACCTTTAGGAAGACTTTCCACAAGGTTTAAGAGTGTGTTTATGGGACTTTTGATTATTCTTCCAGAAGTGCATTTGTTAGGTCAGACACTGATGTTGGACGAGAAGGTCTGGCTCAGTCTTCACTCAAATTCATCCCAAAGATCAAAGTCAAGTTTTTCCATACCAAACTCGCTCATCCATGTGTTTATGGACCTTGCTATGCGCACTGGTGTGCAGTCATGTTGGAAGAGAAAGGAACCATCCTCAAACTATTACCACAAAGCTGGAAGCATAAAATTGTCCAAAATGTCTTGGTATGCTGAAGTATTGAGAGTTCCTTTCACTGGAACTAAGATGCCAAGCCCAACTTCTGGAAAACAACCCCACAGCAAACCCCCCACCCCACCCCACCCCCACCACCACCACCACCACCACCAAATTTTACACTTGGCTCAATGCAATCAGACAAACCCAGACTTTACCATTGGATTGCCAGACAGAGAAACATGATTCACCACTTCAGAGAACATGTCACCATTGCCCTAGATTCAGTGGGGGTGTAGCTTTACACCACTGATGCTTTGCATTGAGCTTGGTGATGTAAGGCTTGGATGCAGCTGCTCCGTCATGGAAACACATTCCTTGAAGCTCTCTATGCACTGTTCTTGAGCTAATCTGAAGGTCACACAAAGTTTGGAGGTCTGTAGCAATTGACTCTGCAGAAAGATTCCACAGCGTTTTATTGTCATGTGCACAGTAAACAGTCAGTTACACTGAAGAATGAAATTCTTACTCTGCACTTCTCTGCTCCGGCTCAATAATAATAAATATTAAAAACATATAAAAATAGACAAAATAGACTACTTATATACATGAGGTAAACCGTATAGAGGAAGCTGTATTGAATGAAGTGTGTTTGAGCAGTGGTACAGCAGTGGGTTATTGTAAACAGTCTTGTGTAAAGTGTCACATGCATACAGTGCAATTTGCAGTCCAAAATACAAAGCAGAGCCCTGTGTACGTGTGTGTGTCAGTCCTATGTCAGAGGTGGCGTTCACAGGGACGGCCTGTGCAAAGCGTCCTCATTCTGGTGGCTAGTTCACACTCCGATACTGCCGCCTATGGCAGGAGTGTGAAGAGCCGTGTTGTGGGTGTGTTGGATCTTTTATAATGTTATGTGCTCTTCTGATGACCCTGGTGTGGTAGATATCCTCCAGTGATGGTACGGCAGCTCTGAGATGGATCTGGCAGTCTTCACCACAATGTGAAGAGCCTTTCTGTCCTGTGCAGAGCAGTTCCCAAACCAGACTGTGAGGTCATTGGTGAGAATGCTTTTGATGGTGCCCCTGTAAAAGCTGCTAAGAATTTCAGCTGGCATGCCAAACTTCTTCAGCCTTCTCAGGAAATACAAACGCTGCTGTGACTTCTTTACCAGGTGAGTGGTGTTGTGTGACCAGGAGAAATCATCACTGATGTGAGTGCCCAGGAATTTGAAGGTGTTCACCCTCTCCACCACTTCTCCCCCTATATGGAGTGGTGTGTGTTGCATCCTCCTCCTCCTTGGATCAACATATCATTTCCTCAGTCTTGCTGATATTTAAGGAAAGATTGTTGTCCTGGCACCATGCCACCAGGTCTGCCACCTCTCTCCTATATGCTGTCTCATTACCTCCGGTGATTAGTCCAACTAATAAATGATACTGTGGTATCATCAGCAAACTTGATGATACTGCTGTTGTGCTGGGAGGCAACACAGTCATGAGTAAAGACGAGTGTACAGCATCGGACTGAGTACACAACCTTGGGGCGTTCCAACATTAACGGTCACTGTTCTTGATGTGTGATTCATAATTCTGACAGCCTGTGGCCTTCCTGTCAGAAAGCTCTGGATCCAGTTGCAGATGGTGTTCGACAGCCCAAGTGAGTAGAGTTTCTCAGTCAGTTTGGCTGGTATTACCGTGTTGAATGCTGAGCTGTAGTCAATGAACAGCATTCTCACGTAACTGTCCTTGTTCTCTAGATGTATAAACAGCCCAAAGCTAGAA
>JAMQGT020011734.1:0-23654 GCA_024447675.2 Pterophyllum scalare
CATGTTAGGTACACGAGTAGTTAGTACTTAAATAGAATAGTCAATGGAACTTGGTTCAAATGTATAAATTTCAGAATCTGCTGTTGATCTGTGATGTCTTAAGACTCTGTAGATTTAAATTTAGTAAGAAAGAATATTATAACAATAATATAATAATAGCCACTTTTAAATGGTGAACTCAAATTATAGTACAAGAAAAAAGGTTTAAAACACTTGCCATCATATTCTGTTTACATGGGCGTTATGTTGCCCCATTACTCTGGCTAATAATTACCATTTCCTTCCCAGTGTTAAACGTCTGTAATTGGACATTAAGAAATTTCTTCTGTGCTTAACATTAGATAATTCTACTGTCTCATGGTTGAACCAGTGACTCTGCGTTGAACTGTTCCTGCCAAATAATACCAAGCAAAGATGTGTTGTTTTAACACATCTGTAAATGTTAGAGACATTTGCATAAGCGTTCGAGCAACTGCTAATTTAGTTAGAGTTGGCAGAAAGGGCTTTGTAAGGGAGCTCTTAGTGGAGTGCAGTATGGCAGAATTAGTCCAGTTAATCTAATTACCATTAAGAAGCACAGAAAATAAACTTAAGAGGAAAAGTGAAATGTGAATGGGAGGCCTTTACAGAGACACCTGTGTGAACAAGACTGACCATTACAAACCAGCCACTATGAGTATGAGTTCATGGTTGTGAAGCATGAGTGATGCCAATAAATTTCTGTAATTTAAATTTCACCTCAGTTCTCTGCCTACACTAATGCTGTGCTCCAATAATGTAACAGGAAATCTGTGTACTGGTGTTGGGAAGAAGAAGAAGAAAATGATGTATGTGACTACCAAAAATGCAGGTAATAAAACAGGGCTAAGATGAGTTAAATTATTGCTGCTTTTTTCCTTTGTGAAACAAACATGTGTTCTTCTTTGTTCTCTCTTTTTCCAAGTCTTTCTTTTTCACATCTGCTCCTTACTTCCACTCTTTAAATCCTTCTTTCTGCTCTCCCTCAGAGTTCGACAGACATGAGATACTGCTCTATGAGGAGGTTGCCAAGGTCCCACCTTTCAAGAGGAAAACTCTTATTCTGATTGGTGCTCAAGGTGTGGGGAGGCGGAGACTAAAGAATAAGCTTTTACTGAGGGATCCACAGCTCTTTGGCACCATAATTCCATGTATGAAGTCTGATATATTCCAATACCTTGTTGCTGACATGTTGTAAAAAATATCTTACATTTTTTCTGTTTATTATTTTTTTCAAACCCACAGAACTTTATTTCTAGTTCTATTTCTAGTTTAACTCTCAATTTCCAAAGCTACCAGATGTAGCAGACTGTCTAAAATGTGCACAATCTAGCTAGAATTTTTAAAGTTGAAGAAATAGGGCACTTTGGGTTGGAGGGATTTAATAGCTGGCTTTTGCTCATAAATGTAGCGCATGTACTTAAACTGGGAATGATACAGAGATGATTAGCATGGCCCCTGCGCAAGGATGACACGCAAAATCGTGAAGCATTCCCACTTTCTGCAGGGGTGGCTGTGGCTCAGGAGGTAGAGCAGGTCACCTACTAATTGGAAGGTTGATAGTTCGATTCCTGGCTGCTCCGGGTTGCATGCCAAAGTATCCTTGGGCAAGATACTAAACCCCAAGTTGGAGTATGAATGTGTGTGAATGTTGGACAGTAAAAGCACTTTGCTTAGATTCAGATGGAAGTGCTTCTGTGAACGGGTAAACGCAAATGTGTCGTATAAGCACTTTGAGTGTTCAGTTAGAGTAGAAAAGCAATATATAAGAAGTAGTCCATTTACCAAATATACACCAATCAAGTATGACCACTGACTGGTGAAGTGGATAACACTGATTATCTCTTCATCATGGCACCGGTTAGTAAGTGGGATATATCAGGGAGAAAGTAAACATTTTGTCCTCAAAGTTGATATATTAAAAGCAGGAAAATGGGCAAGCCTGAAGATTTGAGCAAGTTTGACAAGGGCCAAATTGTGATGGCTAGATGACTCCAAAACTGCAGCTTTTGTGGGGTGTTCCCCATCTGCAGTGGTCAGTATCTATCAAAAATTGTCCAGGGTCATGGGCAGCCAATGCTTAGTGATGCATGTGGGGTGAGAAGGCTGGCCCAAGTGGTCTGATCAAACAGATGAGCTACTGCAGCTCATATTGCCAAAAAAGTTTATGCTGGTTCTGATAGAAAGGTGTCAGAATACACAGTACATCACAGTTGGTTGTGTATGGGGCTGCATAGCTGCAGACCAGTCAGGGTGTCCATGCTGGCACCTGTCCATCGCTGAAAACATCAACATGGAGCAATAGAAGAAGTCTACTCTGCTGAATCACATTTTGTTTTACCTGGATGGCTGGGTGTGTCACATACCTGAGGATCACCTGGAACCAGGATGCACTATGGGAAGAAGGTAACAAAGCGGAAGCACTGTGATGCTTTGGACAATGTTCTGCTGGGAACCCTTATTGCAGACCATGTACACCCTTTCATGGAAACAGTATTCCCTGATGGCTGTGGCCTCTTTCAGCAGGATAGTGCACCCTGCTACAAAGCAAAAATGTTTCAGGAATGATTTGACAAACAAGTACCAAGATGTTGCTAACATTTTCGTACAGATACCTTGCTTTCACTAGCCCTTCAGGGGTCTATTGGAGTCCATGGCTCAATGGGCCAGGGTTGTTTTGGTAGCAAAAGGGGCCAACACAATATTAGGCATGTGGTCATAATGTTATGCCTGATCGATCTACCATAGTAACATCTTTGTATATGTGCAGACACCTCCAGAAAACCCAAAAAGGGAGAGCGTGAGAGTCGGATGTTTGCTTTCACTAGCCGCAGCAAGATGGAGACTGACATCAAGAACGGGCGCTTTCTAGAACACGGAGAGTATGATGGCAGCCTGTACGGTTTGAAGATTGATTCCATACATGAGGTGGTGGAGGCAGGACGCATCTGCATACTGGATGCCAACCCTCAGGTATGCGCATACACACTATAAAAACACAGTACCCTGTTTTAGTATTAATGCACTATGGGCCACTTTCAGTAATGGTCAACAAACTCACTTTGGTGCTATGAAACTACTGTTGGAAATTACTAAAGAGGCATTGTGAAAAATGAGAGTTGGAAAAAAAATGTAGACTTCTGTCTTTATTGCATATGTTTTTGCAGCTTTTTTCCCCTATGTCACCGCCAGGAGCACAGCGAAGGCGAACCCACGTGCAGACACGGACAGAGGCAGGGCTATGTTAGAAAATGCAATTTATTAATACAAGTGAAACCACAAAAGAACAGGGAGTGGCTCTCTGAGGTTTTCTAAGGGTCCTGTTCCAACTCCTAGCACGCTGCGGGAGGGGATGTAAACACAGAGGGACTGGTCTAGATGGAGGGAGAGGGAGAGATGGGTTATGAACTGGAGTTACATAACATAAAGGTACGTAGGGAGGTAACGGAGGTGGAGGCTTACATAGGGAGCTGTATGACAAAATCCAGAGGGAGAGGCAGGTGGCTGGAATGAAATGATGCTTTATCCAGGCGGGCGGGCGGGCGGGCAGTCAGACAGGCAACAAGGCGGTTTCCCCGACATTTGCAGACACTCTGGCAAGGATAGGAGGCCAGAGCAAACCCTTAAATACCATCATGATGAGTAACTCACTACAGGTGTGCAGAGCCTCCACACGACAGCTTCCAGCCCCGCCCAACAGAGGAGGAGAAAACAACCGAACAACCCCCTGCAAAGACAAAACAGCAAAACAAAGGCCTCCGCACACCACTCCATGACACCCTATTCAAATCCTGTTTGTGTAGTTTTTGTTAGCAGTGAGTGCGTGCACACACACACAGCTGAATTTTGTGCTTGTCAAAGTATTAGTGTGACGGAAGTCCAAATGTTTAAATAAAGAATACAGAAAGCTGTATAAATTGTCACAAACTGAAAGGTTTATCACAGTGTACTACGTAATGCCAGTTAAACCATTTAACAGATTAAATACCTTACAATTATTGATGTTATACCTACCTTTACATAGAAGAGGTTTAGCATTCAATATGAATTCTAATACTAGCACAAGCAAATGGAAAAAAAACTAGGACACAGTGTGGCTAGGCCATTCATTTATTGTTGCACTTAACATTGTCAGGTGTCAGCTGTGTGACAGGCAGAGTAGGACCCAAATGGAAAATGCAGAGGCAAACGGATTTAAACTCAATATGCAATAGGGCTTAAATACACACAAGGTAATTAGGGAGAGTGGAGACAACAGGGAAGAACAGGTGAACCAAATGAAATTAATGACACAAGGGAAGCAAAACTGAACACAAAGCCCACAGAACAAGGGACTGTCAAACTAAAACAGAAAGTGACCAATTGTTAACAAATGCAGACTAGACAACATGGGAAACAGGTACACAAAAGGATCCAAACACACAGATAATACACACCCTTAACCAAAAATACGGTAAGAATCTCTAAATATCATGTATCACTGTGGCAGGCAAGGTAAAGGACCCCCAATGCAGAACTCGCAGATGGAAGCTAGATTTAAATTTAAGCTCTACTAACAAGTGTAAAAAGTAAGGCAGGACTGGTTGGGAGCCAGTGGTCCAAGCCACATAAATAAAATGACTTGACTTGAATTTGACAAAGGCATAAACATGAACTAGCAACTAAAGCACACAGCAGAAGACCAACAATGACAAGGACGCCACTCAGTGTGGCTCATATAGGCCAATCTCTCTCATCAATGATGACATTAAAATTTTGTGTAAAGTGTTAGCCAAGAAACTGGAGTCACTTTAACCAAAATAGTCCACCCTGACTAAAACGGGTTTGTACAAGGCAGAGAGGGCTTTCATAACATTAAGAGAGTTCTCAATGTAATTTTTGAAAAATGCACGGTAAAGGCAGTGGAAAAGGCCTTTGACAGGATAGAGTGGCAAATACATGTTAGCTGTTCTTGAACATTTTGATATAGTAGGGAAATTCCTCAGTTGCCTCAAGCTAATATACACAAACCCACAAGCTGAAGTTTTAACCAATGGTCTAACCTCATCTTCCTGTAAACTGGAACGTGGGACAAGACGGGTGTCCCCTTTCTCCTCTTTTGTTCACACTGGCCACCAAGCCTTTGGCAATGGCAATTCGTAAACATGTTAATATAACTGGTATAAGAATAGGGAGTTTGGAAAATTGTATAGCCATTTATGCAGATGATATAGTTCTGTTTTGTTCTGAGTTTGGACAGACTATACCAGCTGTAACTGATTTAATTAGGTCTTTTGGGGGGTTTTCAGGTTATAAAATAAACATTGCTAAATCTGAAATTCTGTACATGTCAGAAGGGAAAAGGCTCAATCCCCCAGTTTCAACTCCATATATAGTGTCAAAACAAGGATTTACTTACCTAGGTATTAAAATTACCCTTACAATAAACTGTATTATTCCAGCTAATTATATCCCCCTTACAGATTCAGTTATGCAGCTAATAGACAGATGGACCAAACTACCCATTTCCTTAATTGGTCGCATCAATATTTTAAAAATGACAATATTACCAAAAATTTTATATGTTTTCCAATCAATTCCACTTTCTCCACCCCCCTCCTTTTTTGAAAGAGCTAAAAGAAAAAAAAACCTTTTCTAACTTCATCTGGAACTATATGCACCCAAGATTAAGGCTGTCCTTGTTATATCTGCTGAATGACAGGGGGTTTACAACTACCAAACCTATTACAGTATTTCTGGGCAGCCCAGATCAGAGCAGCTATGTTTTACTTCACTACAAGCCAGCCCCCAGTATGGATCACAATTGAGTCCCAGTGGATTTCTTTTCCTATAAAACTATACATGTACTCATTGGACAGGAAAAAGCTTATTAAGCAAACAAAAAACCCTTTTCTGAAAAATGCAATAGTGAGATCACTATTGCATTTTTCAGAAAAGGGTTTTTGCAAAAAGCACTTGATTATTTGGAGGGAAAACAACAATTATCCCAATTCTCACCCATTTTTGGCAATAACGACTTTCAACCAGGTAGAGCAGACCCAGGTTTTACGCTCTAGTCTAACAAGGGTATAGCTAGGGTGGCTGATCTTTATACAGGGAGGGTATTTGTGTCATTTGAAGAACTTAGAAACAAATATGATATTCCTAAAAAACATTTTTTCAAATACATTCAGGTTTGGAGTTTCATCTTGTCCAAGCAGCAAAATAATCTTGATCTACCCTCTTTGTCTTCATTAGAGGACATTACTATAAGACACCTATATAATAGAGGACAGATCTCTCCTTGTTTGTTGACAATTGTAAAGAATCTTCAATCAATATTCTACAAGCATGGAGAAACTACAGTGCCTTGCAAAAGTATTCAGCCCCCTTGAACTTTTCAACCTTTTGCCACATTTCAGGCTTCAAACATAAAGATAAAAAATTTTAGTTTTTTGTGACGAATCAACAACAAGTGGGACACCATCGTGATGTGGAATGAAATTTATTGGATGTGTCAAACTTTTTCAACAAATAAAAAACTGAAAAGTGGGGCGTGCAATATTATTCGGCCCCCTTGCGTTAATACTTTGTAGCGCCACCTTTTGCTGCAATTACAGCTGCAAGTCACTTGGGGTATGTCTCTATCAGTTTTGCACATCGAGAGACTGAAATTCTTGCCCATTCTTCCTTGCAAAACAGCTCGAGCTCAGTGAGGTTGGATGGAGAGCGTTTGTTAACAGCAGTCTTCAGCTCTTTCCACAGATTCTCCATTGGATTCAGGTCTGGACTTTGACTTGGCCATTCCAACACCTGGATACGTTTATTTGTGAACCATTCCATTGTAGATTTGGCTTTATGTTTTGGATCATTGTCTTGTTGGAAGATAAATCTCCGTCCCAGTCTCAGGTCTCTTGCAGACTCCAACAGGTTTTCTTCCAGAATGGTCCTGTATTTGGCCCCATCCATCTTCCCATCAATTCTGACCATCTTCCCTGTCCCTGCTGACGAAAAGCAGGCCCAAACCATGATGCTGCCACCACCATGTTTGACAGTGGGGATGGTGTGTTCAGGGTGATGAGCTGTGTTGCTTTTATGCCAAACATATCATTTTGCATTGTGGCCAAACAGTTTGATTTTGGTTTCATCTGACCAGAGCACCTTCTTCCACATGTTTGGTGTGTCTCCCAGGTGGCTTGTGGCAAACTTTAAGCGAGACTTTTTATGGATATCTTTGAGAAATGGCTTTCTTCATGCCACTCTTCCATAAAGGCCAGATTTGTGCAGTGTACGACTGATTGTTGTCCTATGGACAGACTCTCCCACCTCAGCTGTATATCTCTGCAGTTCATCCAGAGTGATCATGGGCCTCTTGGCTGCATCTCTGATCAGTCTTCTCCTTGTTTGAGATGAAAGTTTAGAGGGACGGCCGGGTCTTGGTGGATTTGCAGTGGTCTGATACTCCTTCCATTTCAATATGATTGCTTGCACAGTGCTCCTTGAGATGTTTAAAGCTTGGGAAATCTTTTTGTATCCAAATCCGGCTTTAAACATCTCCACAACAGTATCTCGGACCTGCCTGGTGTGTTCCTTGGTCTTCATGATGCTCTCTGCACTTGGAACAGAACCCTGAGACTATCACAGAGCAGGTGCATTTATACGGAGACTTGATTACACACAGGTGGATTCTGTTTATCATCATCAGTCATTTGGGACAACACTGGATCATTCAGAGATCCTCACTGAACTTCTGGAGTGAGTTTGCTGCACTGAAAGTAAAGGGGCCGAATAATATTGCACGCCCCACTTTTCAGTTTTTTATTTGTTAAAAAAGTTTGACACATCCAATAAATTTCATTCCACTTCATGATTGTGTCCCACTTGTTGTTGATTCTTCAGAAAGGTTGAAAAGTTCAAGGGGGCCGAATCCTTTCGCAAGGCACTGTATATTGGGCGAGGAATGGTCAGAGGCTTGTGCTTTGTTCATACTAAATCTGCCAACACAAACTCCAAGTTATTACTATACAAATGTCTAACTAGGCAATTGATCACTCTGGCTAGATTGCATCACTTTAACTCTAATATTCCTGACACAGGCATTAAATGCACCCATCAGAAAGGGTCTTTATTTTATTGTATGTGGGGGTGTCCTCGGGTATTATCTTTTTGGAAGGCTGTGATTAGTCAGATGATTGGTAAAGAGGTTCCTCTAAATCCTAAAATGTGCATTCTGAATATCAATCCTGAAGACTTTGTTATTTCAAACAATTTAAGATCCCTACTTAATGTTTGCTTTATGGGAGCTAAATGCTGTATTGCATTCTCATGAAAGAAAGTGTCATTATGTGGAATTTCACGATGGATCAAAGGAATGACTTTATGCTTTGCCCTTGAGAAGATCAACTATTTTTCCTAAGAACAAGCTTGATAAATTTTGGGTAATCTGGGCTGTCTTCTATACCTGGCTAGTCCAAAATGATATACAACTCGACATGTGATAGAAGACTTGTCTTGAGGTCATTTGGTAAGAAAATCTGGTCTTTATGTTGATTAGTCTGTTGGTGGGTCTGCTTTTTTTTTTTCCTTTGTCTGGGAGTCTATTCATGTATGTCTGTATAAGTGGGTATGTTCTTTTGCGCTTGTTAAAACCAATG
The DNA here is from genome assembly GCA_024447675.2 of Pterophyllum scalare. Classification (NCBI taxonomy): domain Eukaryota; kingdom Metazoa; phylum Chordata; class Actinopteri; order Cichliformes; family Cichlidae; genus Pterophyllum; species Pterophyllum scalare. Next base: position 8,652 of record JAMQGT020011734.1, read on the forward strand.
AAGAGATGTTTTTAAAAAAAAACAAAAAACAAAAACAAGGACGCGACAATGAACAGGGGAAAACTCAGGGCTTAAATACATGAGGGCTGATGAAAGGAGGGACACAGCTGGGAAACAAAGGTGCACAAAATGATACTAATGACAAAAAGGAAGCAAAAGAGAACACAGCACACAGGGAAACGAAGACTGTCAAGTGAACAAACAAGAAGACACAAATGCAGACTTGGCACATGAGGAGGCACACATACAGAAGGAATCATAACCTAACTAACCCATAAGTAAAACAAAAGTAACTAAACAAAGAAAGGCTTAAGCTACAAATAAACAACTAAGAACCAAACCCATACACAGAAAAATAAAAAAGAAGCAATAAAAAGGAAAAAAGAAACTCAAATCAAAGTCTAACTGAAAACGCTAGGTCACCAGACCCAGGATCAAGACACTAAATATGAAAAGATGCCTAATTAAGGCAAATAACAATAAAATCTAAACACTAAAGAATAGTGAATCTAAAGCCCAGGACCATGATAGATATATTAGCTATCATAACTAAAATAGTGTTAGCTTAGCAAGCATCATCCATAAGCTATTTTTTCAGATGGGTAACCTAACATAAACATTAGAATTTACCAAAATTGGGGATGGGGGTGGGGGGCAGAGATGCCAGCAGGATCAACAAACTAATTCACAGAGCTGGAACCGTCATTGGCCAGAATCTGGAGGCCTTTGAGTCAGTGAGGGACAGGAGTCACTGAGCAAAATGCCCTCCATCTTACCTGCTCTACTCCACACTACTGCAGCAGCAGAGCTCATTCTCCCTCAGACATATTCAACGCTGGTGCCACAAAGAACGCTTTAGGAAATAATTTCTTTATAACTCTTATTTCTGTGACAGGTGAACACACCCATCAGGCATAAGATTCCACACACATATTTCTGTATTATACCTTCTTTCTTAGAATTTAAGCATAGATATTATTTAATCTATATTGCCAAAAGTATTCACTTACCCATCCAAATCATTAAATTCAGGTGTTCCAATCACTTCCGTGGACACGTGTATAAACCAAGCACCTAGCATGCAGACTGCTTCTACAGATATTTGTGAAAGAATGAGTCGCTCTCAGGATCTTAGTGAATTCCAGTCTGGTAGCTTGATAGGATGCTACCTGTGCATCAAGTACAGTTGTGAAATTTCCTCACTACTAAATATTCCACAGTCAACTGTCAGTGGTATTATAACAAAGTGGAAGTGATTGGGAATGGCAGCAACTCAGCCATGAAGTGATAGGCCATGTAAAATCACAGAGCGGGGTCAGTACATGCTGAGGTGCATATTGCACAGAGGTCACCAACCTTCTGCAGAGTCAATCACTACAGACCTCCAAACTTCATGTGGCCTTCAGATTCAGTTCAAGAACAGTGCATAGAGAGCTTCATGGAATGGGTTTCCATGGCCGAGCAGCTGCATCCAAGCCTTACATCACCAAGCACAATGCAAAGCATTGACTGCAGTGGTGTGAAGCATGCCACCACTGTTAAAAGGGAGTTTTTTCTTTTCCATTGTTGTCAAGTGCTTGCTCATAGGGGGTCATTTTGACCATTGGGATTTCTCTGTAATTATTGTAGGGTTTTTGCCTTCATTTATTACACACAGACTGATATATTTCTTTTAATTTTGTTGATTATAACTGACAACTAATGAAATCCCCAAATTCAGTATCTCAGAAAATTAGAATATTATTTAAGACCAATACAAAAAAAGGATTTATAGAAATGTTGGCCAACTGAAAAGTATAAACATGAAAAGTATGAGCATGTACAGCACTCAATACTTAGTTGGGGCTCCTTTTGCCTGGATTACTGCAGCAATGCAGCATGAAATAAATCAACTTTTTCATGATATTCTAATTTTATGACCAGCACCTGTATAAATAAAATAAAATTGAATTGAATTGGATGGTGTTTTGACATATGGCATAGAAACAGTATTTCCTGAAAACCCTATTTTGTAACATTTACATTTACAATAATGGATTACACAGTAGTGGGGGATTTTATTAAATAGTTTGCTATTCATAAGAGGTATGTTTGCATTCTGTTCTTTCAGGCTCTGTGTGTTACCTGTTGACTTTAGGTGTTCCCCTGTCCTCCCTGTGTCAAGTTAATCTTATTTTCCCATTCAGCTATATTAAATTCCTGTTTTATTTTGGTTGTGGTTTAGTTCTACTTTATGTTGTGAAGTTTTACTTCCCCCTACTTGTTATCTATATTGTTTTCAGGTATGTGTAGTTCTCCACCTATTTCCTCCTTCCTCATTACCTCTTGTGTATATATTGTCTTCCCATGTCCTCCCATCATCCATGTATCTGTGTGTCATTGAGTTCTGTTTTCCATGTGCTTCCTGGTTTTGTATTCCTAGTGTTCTCTGGCTATTTGAATTCCCTGGCTTTGCTCTTTGGATTTTGAATCTGGTTAATCTCTGGATTTATTATCATTATATGTAGCCTTATGTTTAACTTTGGTCTCCTGCATCCTGCATTTGGGTCCACAATATAAAACATTCCACACAGTGTAATCCCATAACTTTCCCACTTTTTCCACTTGATCTTTAATCTTTCTCACACACTCGGTTCCTGTTGACTTTTGTGGAGCCCCATTCAGTCAGCTGAGTGTCATGTGCCTCACTAAAGGGTATCTTGGCAATAAACACTGATAGAGAAACAAAGTCAGTCATTCATTGTCATCAGGCAGTAAGTTTCAACCATTCTCGTTCAGTCTAATGTACTTGTGTGTTCATGTTGCTTGCTTGTCTTCATTTTAGTCTCTCAAAGTTCTGCGGACCTCTGAGTTCTTGCCCTACATCGTGTTCCTTCAAGCTCCAGAGTTCGAGGTGCTCAAGGCAATAAATCAGTCAGCTGTAGAGGCAGAGGTGGTCACCAAGACACTGACGGTACAAAGTGCTTACAGTACAACCACACACACAAAGAAGATGAACATTTTCACCTCACCTAACTCAGGAGTAGCAAATAATGAGAAATAATTCAAATATGCAGTCCGGTGTTGTTTTCTTTCACAGGATGAAGAGCTGCAGAGGACGTGCAACGAGAGTGCTAAAATCCAGGCAGCCTATGGTCACTACTTTGACCTCAGCATCGTCAATGACAACCTCGACGAGACATACCGCACCGTCAAAGCAGCGCTAGAAACAGTTTCTAAAAATCCACAGTGGGTCCCTGTCACCTGGGTGTTCTAGAAAGAGAAGTGTGCAGGACTGAAGAGGGCGGGAACAAGATAGAAAATAGATACTGAAAATAGCCCACTATGTAAATAATGGGTAATAACTTTGCAGGATAAATTCTAAAATTTCCATAATTTAAACAGGATATTTTTTCAGTGTGGGAAAGAAAAAGAATTGGAAGAATGAACTAGTGAAACAAGGAGGTAAAAAAAGAAATTCTTCATGTCAAAAAGTGTGTGTGTGTGTGTGTTTACATAGGGACTTCAGAGCAAAGACTTTTATGTTTGTTTGTTTTTTACTTATTTGTGCCATTACTGATGATCATCAGGAGACATTGTCATTGTTTACATTGTTTGTATTGACAGTATCACCTGATCCAGTGCCATCAAACAAACAAGCTCAGTCACTTAGCATAGATTCTCTCATCAACTGGAAAAAATTAGAAATAATTGCTCACTGCCCTCTATAGTGTTTCACATACAGGTTAAACTGTATAAGGCTTCCTGCTAATCACCAAATGTCCATGGATGTTTTCTTTAACAAATAGAGTAAAATTGGTTGAAAATGTTTACAAGACATTTGAATCACACCTAGCATGAAACTTCTCAACCTGAAAATACAGCCTAGCACTTTCATTTTGTAATCAAATATTTACTTTGTTTCAAGTCGCCTCTTTTTTTTCCTTTCTTTTTTTCCCCAGCAATTTTCGTACTGGGTGGGTCGTATGGTTCAAACTATGAGTTTCTCAAAATTCTGGCCTCTTCTCAGTGTTCTTATATTAAACTTGAGCCATCTTTAACTCTGTGAATGGGGCCACTATCAAGAGCAAACCCTAGTATGAACCATATAAATATTAGAGGATGCACAGTTCATATAAAACAACCATTTAGACAAATTCAGCTGGTGATAATCACGCAGTACTGCCTTAGGGCCTGGTCGCACTAACAGTTCACAGTGAATTACTTTAATTAATGGATTTTACTCACAACAGTTATGCTCAACTTGGGTACATTTTTACTTGTGAATATGTGTCCTTGACCAATAGCAGACAACCACTGTTCCTGCACCTTCTGCATGCAACACGATTACATTTTTATGAATATCACAAACCCGGCAAAATGATTACATTGCAAGAATTCAGTCAACTCACTCCAGTAACATTTATATAATCTGCAAATTTATTAATGACTTGTATTTAACTGTGCACTATTGATGCTGGTATCATCTTGGACCACAAACAGTGGGTACGGAAAGTATTCAGACCCCTTTAAATTTTTCACTTGTTTCATTGCAGCCCTTTGCTAAAATCAAAAAAGTTCATTTTATTTCTCACTAATGTACACTCAGCACACTATCTGGACAGTAAAAAAAACAAAAAATGTAGAAATTTTATTAAATTTATTAAAAAAGAAAAACTGAAATATCACATGGTCATAAGTATTCAGACCCTTTGCTCAGTATTGAGTAGAAGCACCCTTTTGAGCTAGTACAGCCATGAGTCTTCTTGGGAATGATACAACAAGTTTTTCACACCTGGATTTGGGGATCCTCTGCCGTTCTTCCTTGCAGATCCTCTCCAGTTCCATCAGGTTGGATGGTGAACGTTGGTGGACAGCCATTTTCAGGTCTCTCCAGAGATGCTCAATTGGGTTTAGGTCAGGGCTTTGGCTGGGCCAGTCAAGAATGGTCACAGAGTTGTTCTGAAGCCACTCCTTTGTTATTTTAGCGTGCGCTTAGGGTCATTGTCTTGTTGGAAGGTGAACCTTGGGCCCAGTCTGAGGTCCTGAGCACTCTGGAAGAGGTTTTCTTCCAGGATATCTCTGTACTTGGCAGCGTTCATCCTTCGTTCAATTGCAGCCAGTCGTCCTGTCCCTGCAGCTGAAAAACACCCCCATAGCATGATGCTGCCACCACCATGTTTCACTGTTGGGATTGTATTGGGCAGGTGATGAGCAGTGCCTGGTTTTCTCCACACATGCTGCCAAAAAGTTAAATCTTTGTCTCATTAGACCAGAGAATCTTATCTCTCATAGTCTGGGAGTCCTTCATGTGTTTTTTGGAAAACTCTATGCGGGCTTTCATATGTCTTGCACTGAGGAGAGGCTTCCATCGGGCCACTCTGCCATAAAGCCACGACTGGTGGAGGCCTGCAGTGATAGTTGACTTTGTGGAACTTTCTCCCATCTCCCTACTGCATCTCTGGAGCCCAGCTACAGTGATCTTTGGGTTCTTCTTTACCTCTCTCACCAAGGATCTTCTCCCACAATTGCTCAGTTTGGCTGGACGGCCAGGTCTAGGAAGAGTTCTGGTCATCCCAATCTTCTTCCATTTAAAGATTATGGAGGCCACTGTGCTCTTAGGAACCTTGAGTGCTGCAGAAATTCTTTTGTAACCTTGGACAGATCTGTGCATTGCCACAATTCTGTCTCTGAGCTCCTTGGGCAGTTCCTTCGACCTCATGATTCTCATTTGCTCTGACAGCACTGTGAGCTGTGAGGTCTTATACAGACAGGTGTGTGCCTTTCCTAATCAAGTCCAATCAGTTTAATTAAACACAGCTGGACTCCAATGAAGGAGTAGAACCATCTCAAGGAGGATCAGAAGAAATGGACAGCATGTGAGTTAAATATGAGTGTCACAGCAGGGGGTCTGAATACTTATGACCATGTGACATTTCATTTTTCTTTTCTAATAAATTTACAAAAATTTCTACATTTCTGTTTTTTCTGTCAAGATGGGGTGTAGAGTGTACATTAATGAGAAATAAAATGAACTTTTTTGATTTTAGCAAATGGCTGCAATGAAACAAAGAGTGAAAAATTTAAAGGGGTCTGAATACTTTCCGTACCCACTGTATGCATGCGGAGGTCCACGGCACTTACTTTGCAGTTGCCTGGTGTGAGCAGGCCATTATAGGCAGATCTTGATCTAGACTTCAGTTTGGGCCAACTAAACATACAGAGCAAGGGTCAAAGAATATGGAGCAAAAATGTCATCAGGAAGCAAACAAGCACAGGGTGTGGGACAGTTCCACAGCAACTTAAACTTTACACTCTTTGAACACAAGTCAGTCAGATACATAATTGATTCCAATAGCACAGCAGATAATCCAGAACTGAGGAGCCTCAGTATGTTTTACAGAGAAACTGCTCAACATACAAACTCACTGAGGTCATTGTACAAAAGTTTTCTTTCACAAGAACAAATAATTCTGTTAAACTTGTCCTGTCATTCTTAATTAGCACATTTTAATTTGTTGTTTGTGTTTTTTTTTGTATTAAGTCAGCTGTAAAAAGTTTGTAGATAGCATGTACATACACAGTGATATAGTAGGAATGAGGTTCCTCTCTAGTATTTACAGTATGAGACACTTTTCAGAATGTCATTAGTAAAGACATTTTGATGGCAGCCTAAGTATGAAACACAGCAACTGAGACACGTCAAAATAAATGTGTGATGGTATTTTGACCATTTGAATGTCAACACATTGTTTTTGTTTCTTTTTTGTCTTTGCTTTTCACTTGTAGTGTTGTTCACTCTTTGGCCATCATACATGTCAGTGTCCACAGTGCCAACTGCAGAAAGCTCCTTGAGCAGATTATTGTACTCAGATCTTTTTTTTGTGGCAGCTACTCAATGTCTGAATGCGCAATCATTTCGCGATACAAGAAAAATTGTGTTTAACAGTGAACTGATTTTGTTTCTTTAGGCAGTGTTAGGGAGTGATTTTTAGCCCGTCTTTGTAAATAACATTTATATTTGTGCTCTAGTTTAAAAAAAATGGCTTCATGAAAGCAGATATTTGCCCGGCAGCTATACTTGTGATGTTGGAATATGCTGGAATAAAACTGTCATTACACTCGAGGACATTCCAAAGCCTCACTGTGTCCTTTTTTTCTATGAAATTTCATGAATGCAATAATCCATTTTTGTCACTGTATCAATGTCCATGCATTGTAGTACCCTAGCATAACTAATGAATTCATTTGGCTTTTTACTGTTTTTACACTATGTTATGTTTGAATAAAGGAAATATGAAATGACTTCAAGTATACAAGTTTACTCTACATATATGCATATGTACTCAAAATCTACTGTAGAAACATTCCATAATGTAAAAGCTTCTGCATATATGAATGAAAACTGAACCAATGTAAAGTAATGGCTCTTTAAAGTGACTACTCTGCATTTAAATAAATCTCAGTCTTACTGGTCACACAGTAGTCTCTGGTTTCAGATGGGCCTTTTTTTTAATGAGAATTGGTGACATTTACGCTGACAGTAAAATGCAGAAAGAACAATTTGATTTTCTTGCTTTTATAGAAAACAAAATCACATTTAAGTAGACAGTGAATCAATCATGAAGCTTGGATTTTTGTTGTAAGCCTGCCTTTAGTGATGCCTCTACAAAATAAATGATTTGATTGAAATTATTTGTGATTATGTTTCTCCTTTCTGCATGTATTCTGCATCTAATATGTACAGTTGGTAAGGAAAATATTCAGACCCCTTTAAATTTTTCACTCTTTGTTTCATTGCAGCGTGCGCTTAGGGTCATTGTCTTGTTGGAAGGTGATCCTTAGGCCCAGTCTGAGGTCCTGAGCACTCTGGAAGAGGTTTTCTTCTAGGATATCTCTGTACTTGGCAGCATTCATCTTTCCTTCAATTGCAGCCAGTCGTCCTGTCCCTGCAGCTGAAAAACACCCCCATAGCATGATGCTGCCACCACCATGTTTCACTGTTGGGATTGTATTGGGCAGGTGATGAACAGTGCCTGGTTTTCTCCACACATACCACTTAGAATTAATGCCAAAAAGTTCAGTCTTCTTCTCATCAGACCAGAGAATCTTATTTCTCATAGTCTGGGAGTCCTTCATGTGTTTTTTCGAAAACTCTATGCGGGCTTTCATATGTCTTGCACTGAGGAGAGGCTTCCGTCAGGCCGCTCTGCCATAAAGCCCCGACTGGTGGAGGGCTGCAGTGATAGTTGACTTTGTGGAACTTTCTCCCATCTCCCTACTGCTCAGTTTGGCTGGACGGCCAGGTCTAGGAAGAGCTCTGGTTATCCCAAACTTCTTCGATTTAAAGATTATGGAGGCCACTGTGCTCTTAGGAACTTTGAGTGCTGCAGAAATTCTTTTGTAACCTTGGCCAGATCTGTGCCTTGCCACAATTCTGTCTCTGAGCTCCTTGGGCAGTTCTTTTGACCTCATGATTCTCATTTGCTCTGACATGCACTGTGAGCTGTGAGGTCCTATATAGACAGGTGTGTGCCTTTCCTAATTAACTCCAATCAGTTTAATTAAACACAGCTGGACTCCAATGAAGGAGTAGAACCATCTCAAGGAGGATCAGAAGAAATGGACAGCATGTGAGTTAAATATGAGTGTCACAGCAGAGAGTCTGAATGCTTATGACCATCCAACCTGACAGAACTGGAGAGGATCTGCAAGGAAGAATGGCAGAGGATCCCCAAATCCAGGTGTGAAAAACTCGTTGCATCATTCCCAGCCCTTTTGGCTGTACTAGCTCAAAAGGGTGCTTCTACTCAATAATGAGCAAAGGGTCTGAATACCTCTTACCATTTGATGTTTCAGTTTTTCTTTTTTAATAAATTTGCAAAAATTTCTACATTTTTGATTTTTTTTCCTGTCAAGATGGGGTGCTGAGTGTACATTAATGAGAAATAAAATGAATTTTTTCGATTTTAGCAAATGGCTGCAATGAAACAGAGTGAAAAATTTAAAGGGGTCTGAATACTTTCCGTATCCACTGTAAGTATTATGAAAGGGCACTGCTGGAGATACGTGATGGATGCAAAGCATGTTAAGAATAATAACTGTTGAATGCAAATAGTGAACCAAAGAGGGACCAGCCAAAGCTACTTGTAATCAATGCAACTTATGTAAACTTTACAGTGCAGTTCAGTCCTCAAAGTGATTTATATTGTAAGATAAAGACCTTACATCTACAATAATATAGAGAAAACCCAATAATCAGATAAACAATTATTCTGATATTCTGTTATACTGAGTCAGTCGGGTAACAGACTATAGACCCTGAACCTAAACTTCACTGTGAGGTTTTCTTCTGTCTCTTTACTTCCTGCTGCAGCTTAACCACCTGACTGACATGCTTTCATTTCCTCATTCATGAGGTCACTGGCAAACCTCCACAGAGTGGAGCGAAACATTTTTTTAAAAGGGATTTCATGCACTTGAAAATTAACTTCATCCACATGAAAATGGAAAAAAAGAATGTCAAGCACTATCAAGAGCATGCCAAATCAACCCTAACTGTGTAGATATTGTAGCCAATCAGAAGCCTACAACCAATCTAGCACACAATCTGACATCATAAAGGACCTTTGGCATTGCAAGACAATCTTTGTTTTCCATATGTAAATGTGGAAACAGACAAACAGAAAATATTAATTATGGGAAGAGTTTTTCAAAAGCTTCATTTTGGTGATCTAAAAGTTATGGACTAAGGCCAAAATGCACAGAAAAAAATCTATGTTTTACCGAAATACCTGTGTCCATGTGAACAAAGCCTCAGAGTCCAATGAACCTATTTCCTGGAACAGGGTACAGGGGTATAAATACACAAAGTAAAAGGTGTGCAGTGAGGTACAAGTACATGTAATCATCACAGTTTAAAACAATCAGACTAGGAGGAAGCAAATCCCAGAGTAAGACTGAAACAAAAACTAATAATCAAAGTAAAACAGGAAACACCCACACACAAAAACCAAAGTAAAGAAAACATACACTAAACAAAGACTGGAGAGGCTGTGATAACAGATAAGATCACAAGAGAAGCCAAAAAGTACACAACATCAATCAAACAATGACAACATGAACCAAAACACATCCATCCATCCATCCAATTTCCACCACTTGTCTGGGTCCACGCCGCAAGGGCAGCAGTCTAAGCTGAGAAGCTGAGACTTCCTTCTCCCCGACAACCTCCTCCAGCTCCTTCAAGGTCACAAAGATGTTCCACAGCAACCAAGAGATATAATCTCTTTAACATGGCCTGAGTCTGCTCCAGGCTTCCTCCCAGTATTACATGTCCACAACACCTGAGATTAACAAACTGTGGTTGGTACAGAAATCCAATAATGGAACACCACTGGGATTCAGGCCAGGAAAGCTGTTCCTCCCAATCACAGCACCTAGGTCTCACTGTTGTTGCCTACGTGAGCACTGAAGTCCCCCAGTGGACAATGGAGTGCTCAGGTGGGCACCTTAAAGCACCCCATCCAGTGACTCCAAGAAGGCTGGGACTCTGAACTGTAACTCAGCACGTAAGCACGAAGAACAGTCAGACCCTGTTCCCTGACCTGAACCAAGCCTCTTGTGCACCAGGTCAAAACCCAATGTACACTATTCAAGCAAATACCAACACCCAGGATCACAAAACAGAAACTTATTGGATGTTAAATGAAAAAAGAAAAAAATGACTTAAGAATATCACAAGAAATCAAACTCTTTATTAGAACAATCAAAACAGGAATCCAAGAACTCAACAAAAGAATATCAATACCTCAAATACACATATAATCTATTCACATCTAATATATTAAATACCCTTACTTTACATTTGGTTTTCCAATTCAGATTTTTAATAGTCTATACTATATCTTATACTTTGCTACTTTGAATATTGCCCTGTGAATTTTACAACACTGTAACCTTTGAACCTTCATGGTTTTCACAGTGTTTCAATCGCTGCATTTTATCTATCAAAGTATTTTTGCTGATAATCATAAAGTTGAATTGTAACAATTTTAGCTGAACAGTAAGGTAGCTGTAAATAAAAGTGATCAGTGATAAGCACTAATGTAGTTTCTTGGATGTGGACATTACTCAGAATGGTGTCTGAACAAGCAGCCCTCTCTTCTCTGCCAGTCGCATACCCTTGCTGTGGAAAATGGATTATCTACTGTATTTCTGAGGTATGATTTCCCAAAACGTCACATGTTATATGCCTCTTACTTCCCATCGTGACTTTAATAACTGACAGTTTTCATTTTTCTTCACTCCATTTCTCTTTTTGACTTCGCCTCCTCGACTGCTCTCTTAAGATAAACTAGCTGGAAGGCTTCCTTTCAACTTTTACCCATTTTTCTTTGTCTGTTGCTGAATTACTCTTGAACTTCTGCAGTGAATTTCCTTTCTACCTGCTGTTCTCGCCTCTGATCTCCCTCAAGTTATCAGTGCAGAAGGTAGAACGCTCCCTTCAGACAATATGTGGTGGTGGCTGCTGGGTGTGCTGAGCTGTGTGCTGCTGGTGGTGATTGTCACCTTCTATCTGGCTTTGGGGCAACGCTACAGGGTATTCAGTGAGACATGCCTGAGACCACCCGGACCCCTAGTTGCTGACAGCAAACAGAGGGATGCCAGGCTGAGGAGAGGTAACATATGTTTGGCAACATTGCATGACCAATTTGGTGACTATTTGATGCTGTTTTTACTCAGTGTTTAGTTTATCCTAAAAGATAAAACCTGATTTTAGGGATTCCAGGGCTTTTTATAAAATGGCACCATGAATTCTCATTTTAAAGAAGTTCTAGCATTAAAGCTAGAGTGAAATGTCATGATAGCTATTGGACAGATTGCCATGAAATGTGCTTCAGATATTCACAGTCCAAAGAAGATTTTTTTTTAACTTCTACAGTAGATCAAAGTTTTCCCTTATTCAGTGAAAATTTTTAACTATTGCTGGATTGATTCTGTGCATTGCAATTCTTAGCCCTTAAGAAACTGAGAAGAAGAACTAGACTTTAATAAGTCTCCTACTAATGCTGAGTGATGATAGATCAGTTTGGCCAGTATTTTGGTTTATGAGCAACACCTGCAAAGCTAATAAAACCTCAGTCTGTCGGGGTTGTTTGATTATTTTTTTTTTGTTTTTTGCTTTTTCAGCCTGTCATGTCTGGGAGTTTTCACAATCATAATCATTATCTGAATGCTTTATTGTACCAAACATTTACTTTTAGAAGAAGAGCTGTATAAGTTCTCTATAGGCTACTCTTGTTAGCGTTTGTCTTTTTCTTTTATTTATTCATCCATTTTGATTATTGTGCACCAAATATGACTGCCATGACTGACAGGCAGGAAGGAAAGAGTGAGAGGAAGGAGAGAGAGAAAAAAATTAGGGGAGACAACAGAATAAATAAGGGAACAAACCTAGGTACACTTACACACACACACACACACACACACACACTATATATATATATATATATATATATACAAACACACACAAAATCTTGCTATAATATAGTAATAAGTATTCAGACCCCTTCATTGCAGCCATTTGCTAAAATCAAAAAAGTTCTTTTTATTTCTCATTAATGTACACTCTACACCCCATCTTGACAGAAAAAACAAATTTAAATAAATTTACAAAAATGTAGAAATTTTTGTAAATTTATTAGAAAAGAAAAACGAAATATCACATGGTCATAAGTACTCAGACCCCTTGCTGTGACACTCCTATTTAACTCACATGCTGTCCATTTCTTCTGATCTTCCTTGAGATGGTTCTACTCCTTCATTGGAGTCCAGCTGTGTTTAATTAAACTCATTGGACTTGATTAAGAAAGGCACACACCTGTCTGTATGAGACCTCACAGCTCACAGTGCTGTCAGAGCAAATGAGAATCATGAGGTCGAAGGAACTGCCCAAGGAGCTCAGAGACAGAATTGTGGCAAGGCACAGATCTGGCCAAGGTTACAAAAGAATTTCTGCAGCACTCAAAGTTCCTAAGAGCACAGTGGCCTCCATAATCTTTAAATGGAAGAAGATTGGGATAACCAGAACTCTTCCTAGACCTGGCCGTCCAGCCAAACTGAGCAATCGTGGGAGAAGATCCTTGGTGAGAGAGGTAAAGAAGAACCCAAAGATCACTGTAGCTGGGCTCCAGAGATGTAGTCGGGAGATGGGAGAAAGTGCCACAAAGTCAACTATCACTGCAGCCCTCCACCAGGCGGGGCTTTATGGCAGAGTGGCCCGACGGAAGCCTCTCCTCAGTGCAAGACATATGAAAGCCTGCATAGAGTTTTCCAAAAAACACATGAAGGACTCCCAGACTATGAGAGATAAGATTCTCTGGTCTAATGAGACAAAGATTTAACTTTTTGGCATTAATTCTAAGCGGCATGTGTGGAGAAAACCAGGCACTGTTCATCACCTGCCCAATACAATCCCAACAGTGAAACATGGTGGTGGCAGCATCATGCTATGGGGGTGTTTTTCAGCTGCAGGGACAGGACGACTGGCTGCAATTTAAGGAAGGATGAATGAGGCCAAGTACAGAGATATCTTAGAAGAAAACCTCTTCCAGAGTGCTCAGGACCTCAGACTGGGCCCAAGGTTCACCTTCCAACAAGACAATGACCTGAAAATGGCTGTCAACCAATGTTCACCATCCAAGCTGACAGAACTGGAGAGGATCTGCAAGGAAGAATGGCAGAGGATCCCCAAATCCAGGTGTGAAAAACTTGTTGCATCATTCCCAAGAAGACTCATGGCTGTACTAACTCAAAAAGGTGCTTCTACTCAATACTGAGCAAAGGGTCTGAATACTTATGACCATGGGACCCATAAGCACCCATATCCCAGGGGAGATAGCAACAATCAGTGGGGAGTGGTAGAGAGTGGTAGAGAGGCGTAAATCCCACCCTCCGTAACCATGTCCCACAGCTCAGTAAGCCTCAGACCCAGAGCTAAATGTACACATGCACACACACGCCAAAACACACAGGTCATATACTCATACATACAAACACACATTTATACCAGTCACACACTCACGTATAAACACACAGACCTTAATTGGACATGAAGTGTTGGTGAGCAGGTACCAGCACAGAGCCAGCAGCAACCCAGGGAAGCAGCCAACCCAGCACTGAACCACTAGCCAGCCCCCACCCCAGGAAGAGTGCAGGACACTGGGGTGTCACACTCAATGTGTTTGGTGTGATATGCTGGGTGTAAGTGCTGGTGTGTGTGAGTGGGACGAATGTGTATGACTGTGCAAAAGCTATTAAAATTGGAGCGCACTCGTCCACACAGCTCAAAAGCCCACCATCCACGCCGCAAACAAACATGACACAAACACAGAAGACAACAAAAAACATCAAACCAACACCCACACCAATACACAGTGGTCCTGAGTCCAGGACCAGCTGGCCCCTTGTGGGAAACCACTGCTCCCTCATCTGAGCACCCAAACAACCATCAGTGTTGCCATCAGAAACCTTTGTTTCCATCCAAAGTGTCAAGAAATCCTCAGAACCTTCCATCAGCCTCATTTGAAATATGTTTCCTCACAGGGTTTCGCGTGGATCGTGTTCCTGCCGCTCTGGATGCAGTGGTGATTGGCAGCGGCATAGGAGGTTTGACAGCAGCAGCACTTTTGTCCAAAGCTGGGAAGAAGGTTGTAGTTCTGGAGCAGCATGATCAGGCAGGAGGATGCACACACACATTCCAGAATAAAGGATTTGAGTTTGATGTGGGTGAGTTGCTGAAGAAAACACACCAGCATGCAAAATGACATCATAGTAGTTTCCTTAAACTGCAATATATCTTTAAAACCAACTAGAAAAACTGCTAAAATGTTAAAACGTATCGCTGGAATTTTGAGCCCAATCTCATGTCCTCTTATGTTGAGATCAAACACACACACCTATATGTCCCAAGCTGAATAACCTTCATGCTGCTGTACGGTAAGTATACACAGTATCTAAGGT
>JAMQGT020011735.1:0-287500 GCA_024447675.2 Pterophyllum scalare
TATGGTACAGAATATATGGCAGAGTACAAGCAGATATGCAACAACACGCACTCATGTGAAAAAAAAAAAAAGATGTTTTCACAGAAATTTAAGCAGTCCTGTGAAAAATGAAGTCCACCCCATGATTCAGTAACTTGTAGAACCACCTTTAGCAGCAATGACTTGGTCAGTGGCTCACATTATGGAAGAATGTTAGCCCACTCGTCTGTACAATGTTGCTTCAGTTCATTGAGGTTTGCAGCATTCATTTATGCACAGCTCTCTTAACCCTCATCTTACCAACTGGGGCCCGTGCAGACCCCAGAGGTATATACATATTTTTGTCATATCCCAGTGTTTTATTTTTCTCTCTATCACTTCAATTAACTTTGTCAGTCAATTTGTTCCTATTAATGTGACACCAATATTTTCTATCTCTGCTTTGATTATAGCTTTTTAAGAATACAAAAGCATCCAATTCCCCCTATGCAGTTTTAAAAAAGTGAACTATTTGCTTACTTAATATTTGTTATGGCTCCTACATTAAAATAACACACAATATCCAGGGGGGTAGGGGCGCACTGTCAGTCATTCTAAAGAAGAAGGACTCAGATGCTATTGCTGCCTTCATCACCTGGATGGGGAACTTCCCAGGCTGTACATCATCAGAACATTGGAGTCATTTCTTCACTGTACCTGAGAGAGCTGGGGCATGGCCTGGTCACGCCACACATGAAAAGGAGAGCTGATACTGCTACATTACAAGTCCCACTCTGAGCACCAATGGCCCTCCTGGGAATGAGGAAAATTCCACCTGCTGACTGGCCAGTGCTCAGTTGGAAGATCTACTCCACAAAGGTCTCACCTTTCCTCCTGAATCACAGACAGGAATATAGCAACTGTTTTCTATTGTAACTGCCAGCATGTCCTGAGCATCACCATAGCATGAGGCAAATTGGGTGTTAGAACTGCCTGTTGTGTCTGATTAGCTTTAGTTGTTTTGAGTGATTTCTGGTCTCCTACAACCATAGTTAGAGTTTGGTTCCCACTGCCAGCAGTAAGTCAGACTGGACAGACAGAGCCCCCCTTAGTGCCTGACTCTTCTCATAATATTTATGGACAGAATTGTTGGTGCAGTGTGTGGAGGGTAGAGGGTTCAGTGGTCTCAGGATCTCATCTCTGTCTGCTTTTTTGCAGTTGATGTGGTTCTATTGACTTCACTGAAATATGACATCCAGCTTGCACTGGGGTGGTTTGCAGCTGAGTGTGAATCAGATGGGATGAGAATTAGCATGTCTTTGTCTGAGGCCATGGTTCTAAGCTGGAAAAGGGTGGAGTGTTCACTCTGGGTCAGGGATGATCTGCTGCCCCAATTAGAGGAGTTTAAGTGTATCTGGGTCTTGTTCATGAGTGAGGGGAAAATGGAGTGGGAGACTGACAGATGGATTGGTGTGGCATCTGCAGTAATGTGGACATTGTACCGATCTGCTCTGGTGAAGAGAGAGCTGACCTCGAAGCTATTAATTTATAAGTTGATCTACGTTCCAACCCTCATCTATGGACATACTGTAAGCTCTGGGTAGTGACTGAAAAAAATTAAATTGTGGATATAAGCAGAAATGAGCATCATCTGAAGGGTGTCTTGGCTCTCTCTTGGAGAGGAGAAACTCAGTCATTTGAGAGGGACTCAGAGTAGAGCCACTTTTCACCTACATCTAAAAGAGCCACTTGAGGTGATATGGGCATCAGGCCAGAATGCCTCCTGGGTGCCTCCTAGGTGAGGTGTTTTGGGCATGTCCTAAGAGAAGAAGGTGAGGAGGCCCCAGGGCAGTCCCAGGACATGCTGGAGAGATTAGATCTGTGGGCTGGTTGGTTGTGTATTTATTTCAATTATTTTATATCAGGGTCAAAATGACATGTCCTCAGAGGAGGAGGTGAGGAGGCCCCAGGGCAGTCCCAGGACATACTGGAGAGATTAGCTCCCTGGGCTGGTTGGTTGGTTGTGTGTTTGTTTCAATTATTTTATACTGGTGTCAAAATAACTCCAATCGACTTCATCATATAAAGCACAAATGTTTACTTGAAATTACTGAAAAATCAATGATACCAGATTCAAAGGATGGTAAGTAAGATTTTATGTAAACATGCAGATTGTACTGGGGACAAAAGCTCCAAGTTGTATTTAATAAAAGTACAGATTTTAATTTTAGAATATATGCAAATTAGCTGTTTTGTAAAAATAATAATAATAATTCTGAAATCATGCTTCTTACAGTAAATTGTTCCCCAGGGATCCCAGTTGGTAATCAATGTAAAAAAAATGTTGGCAGGATGGCAGATGTTGACCACAGAATTTTCACTGGGTTGAGATCTGGACTGGGCCTTTTTCAGACACTCAGATTTTTTGGTGTGCTTGGGATCATTGCCATATTTTCTGAATCCATTCTGGCCAGCCTTTAGCTGTTGGACTGATGACCTCACATTTGACTTTATAATACTTTGGTATACAGAGGAGACCTTGGCTGACTCAGTGACTGACACAGTGGCTGCCAAACAAGCCCAAACCACCACCCCTCCACCACCATGCTTGACAGTGCTTGCAGTACTTTTCCAGTCTTTTTCTAATTGTGCTGTCATGAACATTAACATTTAACATGAGTGTTGGGTATAGCATGTTACAAAGCAACATGTTACTGTCACATTGATTTTTTTCAGTAAAACAGTAATGCAATGCATTACTCTTCACTAATTACATTTGCAATTATGTTGTTAATTGCATTGCAAAGGTTCTTCAGTTGTCTGCACAACAATGATTTTGTTGTTATTGGCGAGAAAGACCTGCTGTGCTCTCTTTGTAATTCAATCATTTCATTATTTATATATGTATATATATTATGACTGTTTTTGTTTTGCTTTATTTTTTCATTTATTTATTCTTTTATATGGGAAAGAGGTTATTCCTCTGCTGTAATGTGTGTATTTATATATGTATTTAATTCTGAGGAGTTAGGCCATGATGTGAGAGTACAATGCATTGATTGGCTCCAGGGGCGAAGCTGCTGTACATTATGGTCTAGCTATTGGTTCAATAATTTCCTTTAATGATTTCCTCCTCCTCCTAGTTCATGCCTTTGTGGTTAGGTACCAGCAGACAGCAGTGTATTGTTGAAGGAATAATTCATGTAAATATGTGTCTGAATAAATAATTTTGTGCGGTATTGTCTGATTTTGTTATTGAAATATTCTGGTTATGTTACATTGTACATTTTCAGTAAGTGAAATGCAAACAAAAGAATATTCCAAGATATTTGTAGGTTCCTCTCATGTGTTGTGTTTTAGTGGAATTAGTATTTGTCATGCCATGGAACAGAACATGGGATTTGAAGAAGCATACACTGATGAGGCAGTTTTATATCTGCATGCTAAAACCAAGAAGCAGGCTGCAGAAGAACAGTTTTGTTTTTGTTTTCTTTGTGACTAAGCCAGACTGAATTACGACTACATTTGCCATACATAATAAGTTGATTCACCATTATTGTGGATAGTGCTTTACTAAATGCATAAATAACTTTTTTGTTGTCATTACCTACACGTGACTCCATATCACTGTTGCCTTTACAGCTTGTTTTAAGGTGTAGGTGAGATTTAAACATCCTCTAGGGTATGAATTTCAGTTAATGAATTGTTTAAAGTATGCTAAGCTGTTTTGTGTGCTTGTGTCTTTGTGCATCTGCGGTGTTTATCCCCATGTCATCCAAATCTGGGTCATAGAAGCCAGTACATTGTGCCCTTGGCCCAAGCCTGTGATCTCGGAGGTCTGAGCAAGGTGACTCCCACAGTGTGTAATTAAACAGCAAACTGCCTCACTAAACATGGAGCTGCCCTACTGAGCGCCTCCTCGCTCTGGCATCTGTGCCTCACACCAGACTGGCTTCCTTCGGCCATTTTTCATGGCCTTCCTCACACTGTCAAAGAAGTCAACAAACAAAACAGGGAAGAAGTGTTGCTCCATGCTCCATCAGCCTGACATGTTACAAGTTAAGAACTCTGGTAAACACAAAGAATAACTTTTTTTTTTTGTTTTTTTTAGCTGTAGCAACACATTTCAAAATGCCTCCTTATATATTTATGAGGTATATGTACTTGCCAGGACTCTGATGTGCCAGTTACTGGATAGGAGCAAAGAGTATACTTTTAAGATGAGGTTTATGTATTCTTTAGGGAAAAAAGTCAGGAAATGTCAAAGACAACAACACTGAAACGTGTTAGGAGAGGACATGGTATGCTCCAATCCTTAACTCTTTGCCTTTCCAAAGAGGAAAGGCATTTGTCTTATCCAGCTCATGGTTCATGTCTTAAATTTTTTAAGAAAGAAAGAAATACACACATTTCAGATTTGTTTAGCCCACAAATTTGAGCTTGAATGTGTCTTCCAACAGAAGAGGTCTTGCTGGGTAAACTATTTTGCCTGTCTATTTTTCCAGCAAGAGCTGCAGTTATTATCAAATATATATTTAAAAAAATGTTTAAAAAAAGAGAGAAAAGCTTTGATAGACACTTGTGCTGAAATGCTGGGAATTTTTTTTTTATAATTTTTTTTTCTGTTAATATCTTGTTAACAATTAGTCTCACTGTACTGATGTAGGAAGCAGCATGTGTGGATATCATGGTAGAGCTTTTTGTTGACATCCTGGAAGGGTAAAAACGCAGCAAAGTCATTCAGAAAAATCTTAGATATTCTGCATCCATTGATAATTAATTAATCTCTGCTGAAATCTTCTTTGAAGTCAAGCCAGAAATCAGGGTTTTTTTTTTTTTTTTACATGTAACATGCTACGAGCACACGGTGCAGATTTGAATACAACAAAAAGGCCACACTGTGTGAGTTCAAAATCAAACACTCTCTCACTGAGCTACAAGTAATGAAACCTTATATTTGTGTGGGTTTGAAAATGATTCTGTGCATTGGTGTTTAACCACAGTCACCCGTATGAAATAGCCTGAGACCATCTGCGATTTATGATTTGCTCCCAGCCTCTGGCAAGCCAGGCTGAATAATTTACATTGTGCTGAGGCCTACGTGCCCAGAATGTCTGATGCCAAAAATAGAGGAATGAGGGGAGAGCGCGGGATAAGGGGACGGAGTCAGACGATCTACCACTGCTGTTGGAATGTGGCACAAAGTGGGTGTGTCAAGGGAAAGGGTAGCATGGTTAGTAATTGGCCAAACATGCTGAGTCACACGTAAGTGTTCTTGTGAATCTTGCTAATTTGTGTTCTACTACTGTGTCACCATGACACGACAAACACTATGTGCAGGAAACATTGTCTGCTTCTTCTTCACCAAAGAGATGCTCACACTGAGTCTGTGATCCACAAGTCAACAATAAAGTTGGTGGAAAAGATGAAAAGACTTTTTTTTTCTTCAACTGTCAAGTACAATTCATTCAGCTCAGATGAAAGTCAAATGAGAAGCATCCGACAATAAAAATTACTCTACAGTGCACAAGCCCTGGAATATTGAATTTAGATGAAAGAGACATGAGAAAATGTGTTTTGTTTTTTTTGACTTTTCAGGAAATCTATGAAGGTGTTTGTGTGTGTACATGTTTGGCGAAAAAAGCCTGTTTTCTCCCCCATGTTCATCCTGGCTTTAACCTTGAATGGCTCCGACTCCGTCACAGGTGAGTGCACTTTAAAAAAAGTGCAGCTCACAAAAACTGCAAGATGAGGAGAAACCAAAAACATAATAGCCCTTTTCTGTTACAGTTATACACTGTATTAAAAAGGTCAAAAGTAAAAAAAAAAAAAGATTCATTAACACTGATAGAATTATGGAAAATAATGAGATACAATATGATAATGGCTTAATGATATTGCCTCTGCAGAAACAGGAGGACTATTTATCACTAATATAAAATGTGTCCTTGAGGATGCTTTTCCTGTGTCTTTGAACACAAAAGTAAGCAGGCAAACAGTGATTCTATTCTGCGATAATCTTCAACTTGTGCCAATCAGCCAGCCTAATCACACTGGGGATTTAATGAAAGTGGAGGACCACAGGCAGCACAAAGTTAAACTGAACCAGATAAGAAACTCCAGTGGCCTGTAATTGGACCTCATTGATCTGCTGGGTTTATTGATCCTTATCATCTCACATTATGTAAATTCATCCTCCTCGCAGAACGTTAAGAGGCACCCTTGTGTCTTTGCTTTTGACCCCACATAGCTAGAAATGGTGTTCTGTATAGAAGGAATCATGGCTACAAAAATCATACTGTAAGATGTATTTATTCCAGGTTTTATTTCTGTCTGATAGTGCCAATATGAAATCACATCACAGTCATTTCCCGGGCAAGAAAAAAAAAAAAAAAGTGAACATGGATGTTTTGTGTACATTTTGTTTTATTTTTCTTGTCTTTCTAATTCTATCTTTTCTCATATTTTCTTTTATTACTAAAATTTGTGTTAGACATCTCCTAAACTAAACTGGAGACTCTCTTTGCCTACCCATGTTCTACCCATGTGAGCTTATGTCCACAGAGACCCCATGGGCAGTTGACAGATGGCAAGGCACTGCCATACACAGATGCCCACCTCTTATCTCTCATATCTTTGCCAAGACAAAACACATGAAGTAGGCATGGAATCAAGCATTTGAGGAAACAGAATCTGGGGAGAAACACTGAAGCACTGCAAGGCTGTAGCGTATCTAATCAGCAACATTTCATACCTTCATTGTTGTCACGTCTGGCACAGCAAGATGTAATTATTTATTTGTGTGTGTGTGTGTGTGTGTGTGTGTGTGTGTGTGTGTGTGTGTGTAAGGACATGTTATGCAGATAAAGAAAATTGATTTACAAGTGTAAATAATCTGAATTTTTAAATTTAATAAAACTGTACAGTTAATCCTTTACAATTCAAAAATCTTAGAAGAACATGAAACACAATGGCAGTCAGTATAGTTTTGTGAAACTTGCAAAGCTAGATTTACATTTTTGAAACTGAAATGGAAATCTAAACTGATAACTATGTGAAAGTTTACTGAAACCTATACAGAAAAAATGCAAAAACTAATAACCAAAAATTTGTGATTTCACTAATTCTAATTAAAAATTAAATCACATTCTTTGTAACAAGTTACTAACACTGATCAAAAGCATTAAAAGCAATTGAACAAAAACATATTTAATGTTCTGATAATGATTGTTCATTTTATACAGCTATTAATGGCAAGTGGACTGGTATTTACATAGCACTTTTCTACTCTTACCGAGCACTCAAAGCACTTTTACACTACAAGTCAAATTCACCTATCCACATACACACAGCTTCATAACGCACTTTATTCTGCACACTTTAAACACTTTTATCTATCACACACACTCACGTGGCAATGGCTGTATTAGGGGCAATTTGAGGTTTAGTAACTTGCCCAGGAACTCTTTGACACATGGACCTGGGATCAAACCACCAGCCTTCCAATTACTAAGCTACCTCATATGGTGCATAACGTACATACAGATTTCAAAAAGATACCGTTATGGTTTGTAAAATGCTTTGCCAGAATATATGGAGGATTGTGTATATAGGCAGTAGGCCAAAACAATCAACGCCACTGATAAGATCTTTAATAAACACAAGATCATATGAGCATTAGCACAACATGGGAACTCTATCTATCCTTGTACAGTTAATACAAATAGAAGCCTTTTATCCTGCTTGTTTACATGCTTCAAGTACTTTACATATGTCTGGTATCATGTACACCCGAGCCCAAACATGTCAGCTCCAACCTGAGCTGCAGTGTGTGAAACACAGCACTCCAGATTGGAAGTCAGCTTGGGGTAAAGGTTAATGGAAGCGACCTGCAAAACAGAGATTTACAACATCTGCTGTAGCAACCGTGGCAATGTAAAATTCTTTGTACCAAAAATATATTTTTTAAATATGAGGATACGAGAAAAACTTTTATTTTCAAAAGGCTCAGTGTTCACCATATAAGCTGTCCCTGGATATTTGTTCAATGATTCACATTCATAGGTGAACCCGAGAAACTCAGTGTCAGGTTGAAAATTGCCTTGAGGCAGGCTAAGATGATTCTGCCAGGCTTAAGATCAGAGGAAATGGAAAAAGAAAAGAACACTAGAGAACAAGTCCCAGTCTAATGTGAACATGGGAAGGACAGAACGGAGCTGTCTCTCACCCTGGAGAGAGCCTGAAAATATCTTCTGTTGTCAGAATCACTTAGAATGAACACATTGCACCAGTTAGGGCAACACATTTACCCATACAGGTGGGTCACCAAACTATTCAGTCATTTAATCCATCTTGTATTTTCAGTTCCTTAAAAAATAGCATAATAGAATAACATAAGTGTTGTGTCAGTCAAAGTATATACGGATACTGTACACATATTTCTGTTATTTCACTTGACTTATGAGCTTACAGACAGATTTAAGGCAATAAAGATTAACTCTACATTTTGACATTTTATAATAAAGTCATTTTCTTTGTTAACTATCACTAGAATATATACAGTATAGACTTGCATTAAATTGTGAACATTGCATGAAGGAACACGGAGATCCTGCTGTATTTTTTTTTTATTGTAATGTGGGTAATGCTAATCTCAAAATAAGGTGATAAATGCATTTCTTTAGAATGTGAAGGATAACGGTGAGGGAGCTCAAAAAGCAGTGCTATTGAAATCACCTCAACACTTAAGGCCTGAAAAATTGGTCAGTGTGAATGTTGCTGGGCAACAAACATAGCTACAGCCACAGTTGAGTGTTTTGGTAAATTTTACCTTTAGACTACATTTTGTTCCAGGTTGACATGGTTTCCCATGGTAGTGAACAGTTACCCTTGGCTGTATATTGTCAAAAACATAAGAGAGAGTTTCTGTCCAAGCTGCCAACTTATTTTCTTTCTTCTGTTTTTGTTCCTTTTCAAGTGTTAAATACTCCCTCTCCAATAGGCACTTAAATCAACAAGCAATTCATTGGCGGAGTAAAAAAGGTGAAGGTAAACTTTACAGTTATAGTTCTTTAGAAGAGAAATCACAGCTGTAGCCTATGGGCTGGCACAGTCTGCATCTCCATAACTTCACAGGGTATTAATTGTTTCAGCACCGTCAGCAGAATGGCCTCTGCTTGTTGAACTGAATCCAGAAGTAAAGTCATCAGCCAAATTGCATGGGAGACAGATACAAGGGCTGAACCACAGTGAAAGATGCTTAATTTTTAAGATGGTATATGAGGTTGTCTGGAAACTTTAAGAGATATCCTAAAAACAGGTGACAAACATAGCAATACATCTCAAAATTGCACAGTAACTCTAAATGTTACTGATTAATTCTGGCCATGTAAGGGTTAGGCTGGAATAAATTGGTAAAAGTAAAATCTGCCAATTTCTTTTTAAATCTTTGTGTCAGTGCTACCTTTTCTGCTTTGGCTAATCAACATTAGCTTTACATGAATTTTATTCAGCACAGGTGGATCTAACTGGCACACAACATACTGTGGCTCGGTATCATAACAAATTTCAGATTTCCTGGATTGGGTTACTGTAAAGAACTAGAAACAGAGATGCCACTGGAATTCACCGCATATCACAGACAGTCTTACCAAATCAAGATTGATATTCAAAACAATTTTGTGTTTTTGAATACATTATATCATATCAAATGAAGGTGGTCCCCAATTTAGGTACTAAACATACACTATAGGGAAGTGTATATGCAGTCTGCCTTCCCAAACATTTGTGAAAGAATGGGTCACTCCAAGGAACTTGTGGTACTGTAAGTAGTTTGTGAAATTTCATTCCATCTACATATTCCATCATTAACTGGTATTATTGGCATTATTACTGATAAGTGGTATTATTGAAAAGTGGTAGTATTTAGGACCCACAGCAACTCAGCCACAAAGCTGCAGACCACACAATGCACACCAATGCTCGGCTCACTCAATAACTGCAGAGTTCCAAACATCCTTTGGCTTTAACATCAGCACAAAAACTTCATAACTTGGTTTTCTATGGTCAAGCAGCTGCTGTATGTGTAACTATTTTTTTTTAATATTTGTAATATTTCCAGAGGTGAAATATCTCTAAAAAAGTGGTAGTGTTAACATGGGTCATAGGTGGAAATGTATATTAAAATGAGATTTATTGAACTAAAATGAAATCTACAGCACAGAGTGCAAAATAAAATTTGGGTCAGAATGCTTAGTATACAGACTGATGTCAGTGTAAGAATTCAGCTAGCTATGTCTGAAGAAAGGGCAAGCATAGATTAGTAACCCAGAGCAGATGCAATGGACATTAAAAATTCAGCTACCCATTTCTTCCTTAAACACACAAACGCTTTAGGCCACAAAGGTCATACAGAGGGAGAATGCTTTCAGTTAAGTACCATTGCATTTTCAATACAAATGAATGAAGAATCTGTGCAGAATTATATTATTTTTAGTTGACATGTTTTCTGTGTCATGCTAAGAAAGAAAAGAATGCATATCAAAAAAGATAAAATAATTTAGTTCCAACTGTTCTAGAAAGTGGTCAGTTAGGACTAAAAGTCTTTAAATTCAGCACCATGGACAGCGTCTACAGCAGTTTGTATAAGTTGCCTGTATGGAAATATACAGGAGCTGGCTTTGCAACGCAATTATTCTCTCATATGAATATTCATGCATATATGCATAAGATACTTGGGTTTCTTAGCACCTAATCACAAACTTAATCAGCAGCCTAAATAGGTTCCCGAACATAATTCAAAGCTTACAACTAAAGCAAAATCTTAACCTTCAGACATGTGTAAATATCGTCCTCGACTGCGATACATGAAAAATTAATATTGTAGTCCATTCCTTATCATCTACCACTGCACACTTACTTTCATAAGTACTAACTGAATTGTGGTGACATTGAGTTAAAATATTATAGGCTATTTCTATAAACTGCGACAAACGAATCAGCTATATGGTTGTTACATTGAGGATTCATCGTGATGTTTGATTCCGTTTCTTAAGATCATGCCACCAAAGCATGATCATGATGCAACACTGGACGAGCTCCTGAATCGTTCTCTCGCCAGAAGAGGGCATTCCGATTCTGCCTGACAAAGTTGCTTTGACATGCAGACGTGATTAACAACAGCGTCATGCTGCATTTCAAACCGGGAAACAGCGAGAATCAAAGGTTTACAAAAAGGTGGATATTTGAAGATTTGACTATCCTGTGACACTCGCTGACAGCGTTTACAACGACTTGGGGATATCCTAGCCTTACTTTCCTGTGCGCTATACGCGGATCGTACTGAACATCTCTGAGAACAGAGACGCAGAGGTTTATTAGGAATCTGGGGGTTGGTTGGCTCTATTGGAACATCTTCTCTTTTTGCACCTCGACACTGTATGTTCAAGTTTGTTTTGGGTTTTTTTTTTTGCCCGGATTTTAGCTAAATCTGCGCATGTAAGACTGACATGACTTACTCGGATGTGGCTTCGCTATTATCTGCACCTAATGCAGTACTCTTTTTGGCTGTTACTTGAAAAAAAAAGAGCGATCCTTTGCAGAGAAGAGATGGATAAGGTATTCTGAACCCGGATTTATACCCTTTTATTCTGGAGCTGGAAGTAAATGACATTCGCCCCGGTTAATTTGCACGGTTATAGATGCAGAACTAAACCGGATAGCACATCCAGGTCCGGGAGAGTAAAGGGCAGGTGCGCTTTGGAGTCGGCGACTGCGCGGAGAGACAGGGCTAGTGGATTAGGACGATACCTGACTGTGGAGAGCGCGTCATGCGGACTCGGATGTCGCGCACTAGAAGCCGTTAAAACCTGTAGGCTGGAGCTAACAGAAAAGCGGATATGGGTAAGTTTATTTTTCAATGTTTTTGATAGCGTAAGTTTATGTGAAATGCACTCAGTTGTTTCCTTTGTCTCAATATATATCACAATTTGTCTTCTTTCAGAATAAAACCTGCTCTGAATCGGATGTTTAAAAACGCCCGTCTTTTCAAATGCAGTGTTGTAACGTCCAATAAGCGTTATGGTGTCTTTCAGTAAGTGCTCCGTGCAGCTTGTGGAATGTGGCTGAAACCTGTGCTGTTGCCTGTTAGTCGCAGAGCTGCAGTGTGTTTTTCCTCCATTTCCTGACGGTGTGGCTTATTACAGACTAATGATAGTTAATTCGTGTTCTTCGAGACTGCGATAAAAGATTATGTGCAGACATCAGCAAAATAATTAAGCATATTTGTCCAAATGATGACTATCCGTTGTTTTCCTTACTAGTTAGAGTGGCTGGCTCAGTGACATGGACCGGAATGCTAATCACGCTAAATGTTGGAAGACGGTCAACTTTATAAAGCGTGGTCCTGCATAATCAGTTTTGTCTTATCTGTATGCACGGAGCCCATTGTCCAGTCGCAGCCACTGCTCCCCTAAACTCTT
This sequence comes from Pterophyllum scalare, assembly GCA_024447675.2. NCBI lineage: Eukaryota > Metazoa > Chordata > Actinopteri > Cichliformes > Cichlidae > Pterophyllum > Pterophyllum scalare. The sequence continues at coordinate 12,438 of JAMQGT020011735.1, forward strand.
GTAAGCAGAGTCCACTGGTCGTGTTGATTTTTGCCTTAAAGACCAGTTTCCATTCAGGCAACCGGTATTCTGAACCTGCTATGAAGAGGGACTCTCCAAATTGGGCATAAAACTGTACGTCGATGTGTCAGTAGCCTACTGTGTGTGTTGTGTGTGTGTATGTTGTCCCCTTCGCTTCAGTAACGCGTGGTCATATATATTTCTGCGTGCCTGCATGTTTTCCCCATCTTGTTCTCACTTCTGATTAGAATTTAACATTTTCCCTGTTCTTTTTCACCCTGCGCACAGTTACTCACAACCTGTACCCATCAACTCCTCTTTCTCTTTCCATTTAGCCCTTTCTTGGTATTTTACAGCTATTTTTTTCCCCGTTCTTTTCCACTCCACCTATACAATTCCTCAAATACTATCAGTGATTTTCTTTAGTGTGATATTATCCGAGGTAGGCCACATTCTTAACAGATGAACAAGATCACTGGTGGTGCTGTGCCATTAATTCTGAGACCACATGATATCAACCCACAGTAGGCTACTGCACCACACCAATATATTCTAATTCTGCAAGAGCACACAAAGGCTGCAGGATTTCAGGAGCATTTGTGTACATTATATGTACTTTATTCTTTGTTAAATTATCTCTTATTTCCCTGTTTGTTAATTTAATAATGAAATAAATAATAATGTAATAAAGTCAGAAATTCTTACACAAAATGCCAACCACATAGCATGCTTTTTCCCACTATTATTTGATGATTACAGGGTGCTGTGGTCTCACTTATCCACCAGTCTAACTGACTGTGATGCTCTTCATTAACAGCATGCGATGTACTTATGTTTCATGGAGCATATCATTAGAGATCTACTTTCGGAAAGCGAACAGTGGGGTAGGGGTAGTAAAAAGCTACAGCCTGAGATGCAGTTGCATGGGATTAAGTTCAGAGATCCAAATAACCTTTTGCATAAATTCTCTACATCAAAAATAAATAAATGAATAAATAAAAAAAAACAATAAAATGAAAACAAAGCAAGCAAAAAAAAAAACCCGAAACCCTGAACAAACAAACAAACAAAAAACCCATCTATCTTTAAAAAAACCAAGAAATAAAACCATTTCAGTGTTTGTTTCATATTTCACTTATTGACTTCAAGTTCCAAGTAGCAATCTAGGCAATAGATGACCTTCTGTTGGACCTGTGTACTTCAGGTGAAGCAGGTAAACAGAGGCTACACAGGCCTTGAAGGGCAGCATTTCTTTAACAACCTAGATCTGGCTATTTTGAAAGTAAGAAGAAAAAATCAATGGCAGACTACACTTTGGATCTGGCATGTAATATCAATACCATGCCTGTTTAGGGTAGGAATTGGTTGACTACAGCATGCGATAATTCTTCAGCAACAATGCCAGTAGTTCTCTATACTACAGAATCTTGTGCTTGGAATTGCTGACAATTGTCATACAAAGGCAGAAATGATTTTTCTTGTTTCACAAGCCAAATTTCAAAAAGGAATAAAAGAAAGTTGCAGACTCCATGTAGTTCAGTCTGATTGTTTTGTGAAGATGGCACTTATAACAACTGCTGCCCAAAGCTTCAAAACCAACTTTCTCCAGATTTTCATTGTTGCTGTACTACAGGCATAATCATAATATTGAAGGAGCTAGATTAGTGCAAAAGGTATATTTTCTAATGCTGTAATAGGTTAATAATAATAATGCATTGAAGATTTTGCTTTTACTGCTTAAGTTGCTATTATGGGGAAGGACAAAATATGCAAAATTTTGTTATTGCATATTTATTGCATATTTTGTCAAGAACACAACAAAAGTTGTTTTGTTTTTTCCTTGTTGGAAGAATCCCAAGTTCCTGGTTGTCAGTGAATGCACGTAAGCTATGTTGAGATGACAGTAGAAGATACAAAGCACATATTAGAGTGATTTATGAGGTTACAGCCAAGTTTGTATTGAACCAAAAACAGAAATTACATTATCAGTGTTGCACTGCTCTCAAAATATCACTGTAACCACAATAATTCCAGTTACACGCAGTCGTTGTGTTGTTACAGTAACCATAATGAAAAGTACTTTAGGGAGTTCACAGCAGAATTTGATATGGTCAGAGACTTACTCCACTGCACTGCAGTGAATGGAGAGGACTGATTACTTATTCTCCAACTACTTTCATGGAACTATTGCCACCAAGGGAAATCAGGAATCAGACAAGGGGCAAAAACACCCCCCCCTTCTCTCTCTCTCTCTCTCTCTCTCTCTCTCTCTCTCGCTTCATTTGTCTCAATACATACACATATGTATGCGTGTTTGTTTGCACACAGTATTCTTGACAACACTCCCTCCAGTGCTTTTCTTCTTGTTTTCTAACAAACACAAGACAGGCTCACAAGGACACAATGCTTTCCAACAACTGTTAAAATGGGTCCAACTTGGCAGGCCTTACTATCATCTCAAAGATAATTGGAGACTAATAGGATGGCTTAGGCTGATTTGGGGACGTCCTTCCTTATGTTTTAGGCTGCTCCCCAGCCGCTGTGCACAGTCAAGACTTAGTCTGGTAGCAGTTTTGTCAATGACAGGCAGCAAATAGCAATGAACCACTTGTGTGCACTTGAAGTGCACCAGTTAGTGAGTCCATTTGCCAAGTTATTAAGCTACATTTGGTTTTATTTTAGGTCAGCAGTAAAGTGCACTTACTCTCTCTATGTGTTAGGGTTGAGAGGCAGAAATAGCTATCTTCTTGTGCTGAGGACAGCAGGGCTGTCTGCTACATAACTAAGCATTACAGACATGCCTTTGGACAAACTTTAGCTGGATCCATCTCCATTAGTTTTAGAGATAAAACTGCTCAGAGTGACATGGAAAAATGATAAGCATATATATATATATATATATATATATATATATATATATATATATATATATATATATATATATATATATATATATATATATATTATACAGAACAATAAACTTTGTCCACGAAAAATGTTTATCATAAATGGTGAATCTCAATGCAAGCAAGAAAGGAAAAAAAAAAAGGAAAGACAGATGGTTGGGAGCGAAAATGGAAATCAAGTTGGGAAGTGATAGGGCTGAGGAGATGATTTTGACCACATAGATAAAAATAGACTACACATTATAAACACATTCTTATAGCTGTAGGGTTCAAGGGCATGCATGAAACCAGCATATTTTACGTTTGATGGAATATAAAGGAGAAATTGTTCATCTTGATGCAGCAGAGGAACAGTAATAGTGAGGGGAACATCAGGTTAGATGTAACAGAAACACCAAGCCTTTGAGTGACATCTCAGCGGGTGACTTGTGCTCCTTTGTGAATAAGATTAGATGAGTAGTGGGGAAAGAGATGACTTACAGAGGCATTAGAGCATAGAGCTCTCATTAAACCACATACAGTGTCAGTAAAAGGAGAAAGGTGTCTTGTGAGGTAGCCTCAGTCTTTAAGAGATGACTCTTATAAAGTAAATGTATTATGCACATGGCAGAGGAAAAACAGTGGGGGTTGTTTCTTCATGCTCCTTGGATAGGTGTCAAGTACAAAATTTAGAAAACATGCATTCAACAACCTGCACATTTTGTTCAACAGTCAAAAGTGTTGTGAATTAAAATACCTTTGAATGCACACAAAACATTACACATGAGCATCCTTCTACATCAGTATTTAACTATTGACTAACTATCTTTTATTCTGTTTATTAAATTCCTCTGAGGAATGACAGTAATGGCAAGTGAAAGTTACATTCAGAAACTTTAAAGCAAAAATCAAATTGGCTGCATTTAAAAATACATCTTGTGATCGCTGTCTTTTTCTTTCTGCAATATTTATGTTTACCTATCACAATTGTGAGATTCAAGATGAAGAAACATGATTGATGTATCTGTTGGTATAATCAATAGCCAGCGCAAATTATCTGCACAGTTCTATGGTTCCCTCCATCTGTAAGGAATGATGAAAGATTCTTTTGAAAACAAACAATGAGTGTGTCTCTATCCATCACACTCTTAGACACAGACAGATACATATACAATACCCATATGGGATCAGCAGATGCTTGGCAAAGAGGAAAATGGCTATGTTTGATACCATATGCTGCATGATGCCTTTCAGCCACTCTGTGTCAGGCATTCATTTATGACAAATCCTGTTATGATTATGGAAAAACTACAAAATTTAAATCACCAACAGACCAAAAGTATTCCCAGAGTCTTCTATGTTTTAACACATCTACATCATGACATATGTTTTAATGAGATGGTTGATTCAACATGGCACCTATCAACACTTTTGTAACCTATTAAAGGCATGGACTACTTCTACTGACATAATAATCTCTTCTCATTGTGATGTTGGTAATGAAGTCCACTCTTGATGATCTCGCCTTGAGAAACACAAAGAAGTGAATTCCCTCATACCACCTCTCCAAAGAGGAAATCAATGTATATTAACAACAGATCATTGGGGGCTCTGTAAAGGGGAAGAGTTATACTGGAAACAACTCAGTCACATCTGGGAACAAGGAGTGAAGTCACAGGAACTTGATAATTGTCTTCACTTTTAAAATAGTATTTAAAATAGAACATCTAACCCTTCAGAAAGTAAGAACTTTATGCATATTTGCATGCAGGCCATGGTATTATATACAGATACATTTAGATTTCAAGTGGTTGTTTTCTACACCAGAGGTAAGCTGTATGTTCCCATAGGGTTTAAACAGATTTTTATATTTGGACCTGTGGAAAGCAGAAGTGATGATTCACACTGAATCTGTGCAGCTCTGTTTGGTTAAAAATGAAATGTCTGGAGTCTAAATTGAAATGACTCCAGGATTGCATGCACAACCATAAGCTCTTGAATGCTAATTTATTCTTTGCAGGCTCCCTTTCATGACTTATCTGCGCCTGCATTCAGTACAATGACTGCTTATAGGACAATGGAATATAAATACAGATAAAGATATGATTGTGTAAATTTTAAGTTTCTTCTCTCAACATTGATTTTCAGTGTATAGTTACTGTAGACACACAGAGCAAATGGCATCAATCCAAACAGGATTCCAAACCCTGAGAGTCCAAATAATGTGAAACCTTATCCCATATCCAGTTAGCAAATATTTTTATACCACTTAATGATGATGATATAATTCTGCAAAAAAGTAGATTGTGAGACAGTCCATTATTAAATTATTTCATTGGTTGAAAGGTTGAAATCTGTCTTTATCTCTTGGCCATGTGTTTTTCAGATTTTTATCTTATATTAAAACCCCAGATCATGATCTTGCATATAGATAATTTTTCCTTTATAATGCAGAAATTATGGTCCTTTGCTACTAAAACCAGCATATTGCAAATATATACATTTGCCACTTGATTAGGGACACACTAAGTGGGCCTCATTTTAATTTTTTAACTAAAGATTGAGAGATTGTGGACCAAGTTGATATATTTGTATCATATAATCCACAGATTTGCAGATGCACATTCATGCTCTTAATCTCCCATTGTACCACACCCCAAAGGTGTATCCCACTTATAATCTGCTGACTGGAAAGGCCACTGAAATCCATTTAACTCACTGTCAACCTTTAAAGTGAGATGACTTTTGGTCATGACATGGCCCGCATTATCATGCTGTACGCAAGTAGTCATTAGAAGGTGGAAATTTGCAGCCATAAAGGAATGCACACAGTCAGCAACAATACTCAGGCAAGCTGTGGCATTTACATGACAGATAACTGGTTGTAATAGGCCCAAAATGTGATAAAAAAAAAATTTCCTACATCACTGCAGAGCAACTGAAGGTTAGAAGAGTGGCTCATCCACTAATCCGAAGGTCAGTGGTTGATTTCCAAGAAAGAGAGAGAGAGAAAGAGAGCAAGAGAGAGAGAGAGTTCAAAGTTCCTGGTTGACTAAATGACTGCGAGAACCTCAGGTATTGTGGCTCCAAAACAAGCCTGAACCATCACCTCTACACCACCGTGCTTGACAGTTGGTATGTTTGTGCTCACATGCTATGTTTGGTTTTCTCCAAACATGTTGCTGTGCATCATGGCCAAACATCTCTGCTTTAGTCTTACCCATCCAAAGGACATTGTTTCTGTTGTATTGTGATTGGTTCCTATGCAACTATGCAAGAGAAGAGGTTTTTATCTGGCAAACCTTAAAACAAGCCATGCCTATTCAGTCTTTTTCTAATTGTACTGTCATGAATTTTAACACTAAACATGCTAACTATGGCCTGTAGAGCCTGAGATGTAGCTCTTAGGTTTTTTTTTTGCGATTTCTCTTAGCATTTTGTGGTCTGACCTTGGGGTGAGCTTGCTGGGACATCCACTCTTGAGAAATTTGGCAGCTGGCTTGAATACTTTCTCACTGTTAAATCAATATCCAAATTGTTTAGATGTTGCCTTATAACCAAGCCGAGATTGATGGGCAGCAACAATTGCTTCTTCAAGATGATTGCTGACTTGTGCTTTTATACAACTGGTCACAATTGCTGATGATCAGTTAATCAAGTGCTTTAGATTGGTGGCACATGGCTGCTAGTCTTGAATCCTATGAAAACAGTAAGAGTGTACTGTGGTTGTTCTTACCTAACTTTAAGACCTGGAAAATTATTCTGACCTTTAGATTTTTCTGATTGTTATTAACGTGATCATATCCTGATTCATAAAATCTTAGATTTGACACAGGATGCATGTTCTTACATATATCTTGCCTTTCCAGACACTCTACAACCCTAAATTAAGTGGTTAAGGAAAAGATAGTCCTTCATCCTTAATAATAGTTATCCTTTGTCTTGACTTTCTTGTGTGAATTTGATTTTAAGCTTCTTAAATACTTTTTGCCAAAAGGGTTAAGGGAGTTTTCATTTAGATGCACCCACATTAATTCTCATGCTTAATATGAATGTTTAGTATTAGTATGGTGATTTGATCAGGAAAAATGTCATCCAAATGTAGAAGCACTGGTACAGTATTTGATCCTTGCCTCAGGAGATTTCTTCAGAGGTAATAAGCCATGCCTGGGTCTGAATAAACACATTTCAAAGCCACTCAGAAAAAAAAAGAAGAATAGTAAAACTTTTAAAATATGAATTGCATGCTTTGGAATTTGTATTAAGCCTATTTCTTTATTATTATCCCTCCTCTCCCTTTTTTTCCTTCTTGTTTTGCCCCACTCCCTTCCCTCTTTACAGGCTCTGCTCTGCGGCGTCGCTGGCTAGTGGTCCAACTCCTGATGCAGGTGTGGCTGGCAGCAAATCCATCTTTAAGTGAGCGCCAATGTCCCAAGAGTTGTCGCTGTGATGGAAAAATTGTTTACTGTGAGTCAAGCGCCTTTCGTGATGTCCCCAAGAACCTCTCAGGAGGTTGTGAAGGCCTGTCTTTACGATACAACAGCCTCGCCAGTCTTCGTGCAGGCCAGTTTGTAGGACTCAACCACCTCATCTGGCTGTATTTGGACCATAATTACATTGCATCTGTGGATGCAATGGCCTTCCAGGGGGTCCGCAGGCTTAAAGAGCTGATCCTGAGTTCCAACAAGATCACATCTCTACACAACACCACATTCCACCCTGTCCCTAATTTGCGTAATTTGGACTTGTCATACAATAAACTGCAAGCCTTGCAGCCTGGACAATTTCAGGGCCTGCGGAAGCTTCTCAGCCTTCACATACGCTCAAACTCTCTTAAAATTATTCCAATGCGTCTGTTCCAAGATTGCAGAAATCTTGAGTTCCTAGATTTAGGTTACAACCGTCTGCGCAGTATCACTCGAAATGCATTTTCTGGCCTGGTCAAACTCACTGAGCTGCATCTGGAGCATAACCAGTTCTCAAAGATCAATTTCTCTCACTTTCCTCGCCTCTACAATCTGCGGGCTCTTTACCTGCAGTGGAATCGCATTCGCTCAATGAACCAGGGCCTGACCTGGACCTGGGTGTCCATCCAAAAACTGGATCTGTCCGGGAATGAGCTGACAGAAATAGATGCTGTAGTTTACCAATGCTTACCCAACCTGCAGACCCTCAACTTGGACTCCAACAAGCTGACCAATGTCTCTCAGGAGGTAGTAGATGCCTGGATCTCTTTGACTATGATTAGCTTAGCTGGGAATGTATGGGACTGTGGTCCTGCCATCTGCCCACTGGTGGCCTGGTTGAGAAACTTTAGAGGGGCAAAGGAAACCACCATGATTTGCGCCTCCCCCAAGAAAGCCCAGGGTGAGAAAGTGATGGATGCAGTTGAAGCTTTTGGTGTTTGTAAATCAAACCAAGCAACAACACTCACAGTGAGTATTCCTCCAAACCCATCCAGTGTCCCTGCACAGACTGAGCGCCCAGCTATCCTTGCCTCACCTACTGATTCTGGAAAGACAGGTGAGAGACCTCTTAGGGGTCCTACATCTCCAGCAGTTACTCCACCTGTAGCACTGCCCCCAGAGCAGGACTTGGAGCCCGTGTCTTTCCATAAGATTGTGGCTGGAAGTGTTGCTCTTTTTCTTTCTGTTGCAATGATTCTGTTAGTAATATATGTGTCATGGAAGCGCTATCCAAGCAGTGTCAAGCAGCTGCAGGAGCATTCAGCGGCAGCCCGCAAACGTCGCAAGAAAACTAGAGAGACGGAGCGCACACTGAGCTCTCCTCTGCAGGAGTACTATGTGGACTACAAGCCCACCAATTCTGAGGCCATGGATGTGCTTGTCAATGGGACCGGACCCTGCACCTATACCATTTCAGGCTCCCGAGAATGCGAGGTATGACCCACACCACCGCCACTACTCCTAAAACAAACTCTGTCCACAATGAGGCAACCAGAGGTAATTGTTTACATTGCTTTAATAGATAATGACCCTGGTACTTGATAATTTAGCCTAACACAGCAGGTTTCAGAAATACTGTATTTCCATGGATTATTATTGAATGAAAAGGGGTGGCTTTAGCATCACTTTGTGTATAAGAAGATATCGCTTGCTTTGAGATGGTTGTTTGTGTATTTGCTTAAGCCATAATCTCTGCTGAGGTGCAAATGTTTGTTTTGCCACAGAATGGTACAGAAATACAGATAAATGAGAATGATGGCATACTCTATTCCTCATAATCTTGAGATTAAGTTGCGTTGTTTGTGGTTAGACATTTGTACATGTTTAGATGGTTGTTTGCTTGCATATCACAGACTTTCTGCTTTGTGTGTTTGCTCTACTGTTGTTCAGCTTTTCATGAGGAGTATTATGAATGGAGAATAGCTGAATGCTGGGGAGCTTCACTTCTAGACACCAGATGTGAATGCTAATAGAGACTCTTGTCACTGAAGAGAGCTTTCCTTGATCCAACGACTTCATACTTTTCTATGACTTAAGACAGTTGGTGGAAAACACTTAATCTTATTGTCCCCAAGGAGAACTTCCATTTTCCACCTTCCTTTCTTATTGAATTGTTGAAGTTACTCACTTGTTTACTCCCTTTCTTAATTGATTAGTCATGCGTAAACCATATGCATACTTCACACTTCACTTCACACAGGCAATAAAAAAAAACAAAAACACACACACTCACACTCACAAAGCAGCAGCTTTTGATAGTCCCAAAAGAAGTGAGAATCCTTTGAAATTGTTGTACACAGGCAAAGGAATTTCTTCAAAACAGTATTTACAGACTATAGCAAGATGGGAATGCTGGTCTTCTCCCTTTGCTTGTAGCTGCTTCACTCTTGAGTATCTAACACATGGTACGATTCTTGGTTAAACCTATTTATTTCTCTGAAGATTTTTCCCAGCTTTACAAAGCTCCAGCTATGCAAAGCTTCTTTTGAAATATACAGTATTTCTAGGGTATTTTTAACATAGGGCTAAGGATGGATATTGGCATGATTTGGTTTAAGACATGCCTAAGTTCTCTGTATACTTTGACATTACTAGCCCATGCCTATTCACTCTTGTTTCTTGATTTTTCATTTTTTTAATTTACTTTTTTTGGCACTTGGATTGAATAATTTTATGGCTGGTTGTTTCTGACGGAATGACTCTATGCAGAGTGTTCAACCGCAAGTAAATGTGCTAGATTATCAACATTCTTTTTTATTTCTTTTCACTGACTCTCTGGCTTTCCTGGTAATATTCCTTGGTAATATGTAATCCTTGCATGCAGCACTCAATGGTTTGATTGAGAAAGAAGAGCAAATGCCATGTTTTTGTTTTCCCTGACCTTCCCTAGACTCATTTCATCCCACAGCGCTGTTTGAACAGATTTATTTTATGTAATATTTCATTATTACGAATGTGAACCCAAACAACACACTCTATAGTTATTTTTATGAGTTGAATTGTATTCTAAACAGTCATTTTGTAGCTTCAACCCAACATCCCATGCTGCACAATAATGTCAAAAGAGGGCATAAAGACAACTCACTTTTGAAATGCAGTCCATTTACCATTTATAGAGAGTGAATATGACCAAGGTAAAATTTAGAAAATATAGTAAGATCGAGTACAAAAACATAATAAATATGTTGAACAATACTGATATATTTATCCCTTCATCTCACACCAGTGGAAACTGAAATGATCTTTAAAGAGTTAATGTTTGTGATATAGGGTTGTTTTGGATATCCTGTAGTTTGGTGTTTCTCTTGTTGCTGCTGTGTGAAATTTAAAGGCTTAGCTAAGTAGACAGCTGCTTACAGAAATTATATCAAAATAACAAATTATGCCAATATAAAGCAGCAATTAACCTACACTAAGGCTAGAAAAAGCCAAATAAACACCATAGAGCAAGCAGAGCACAGTAATTTGGTACAAAGGAGCACTGGAAATGTTTTAGTATGATATTACTAAAAGCTAGAAGAAAATAAATATTTTTTTCTTATGATTATGACGAAACAGCAATATAGTATGTTAAAACTGCTTAATTCGAGCACATGAAATATATATTGAAAATGATTCCGTGTTGTAAATTGAAAATTGATTTAGAACAGGCAACTCAAATCCCATTCAAGGTAGGAATGTGAAGAAGTAGCAGTTCTAACAGTATAGGCTCCTTGTTTTGAACATCATTGCTAGTGTCTATTGATGTGTTTATTTAATTATTTTCCATTCAAGGCTTACTCAGTGCCTCTTGCCTCAGCTTTCTACATTCTGCTAATTAAGTTACGACACCTTTAGGGAATTTTTTACTGTCAAAGTATTAAATTTTTCCTCAGGCTTCTTCAGCCTACATAGCTGCAGCTACATTGCTTAAAGTTGTTTGAACTTTTTGTGTAAACACTTTAAAAAAAACAAAAAAAGAGGTATACTTAAAATGCTTCCCCCTCCAGTCTTATATGTCTATTTGGTCTATCTTAAAGCATTGTTGAGGGGAGACGGACTCTATCAGTCAGCCATCCACAAAATCCTAAGTTCATCTCAGAAAGTGCTCCAATCTTGTTTCTACATTTTGTTGCCTTTGCATGGACATAAATCACCTGCCAGAGCACAGCAGCACCTGCTGCACTCTGCCCACCTTGCACTCTCAATTCCTCTTCTCAGGCTTGAGGATATAGCAACTCAGGTCTGCTCATCCCTCCTGTGTGGGTATTCCTCATTCGTGCTGTTTTATTCTTAACATTTCTGTCATGCAGCTGATTTTGTGCCATCACTATATAGTAACCAAGGGCCTCTTCATATGATTGTCCTTTATCATCTCCTAGGTCCACTTGACACGAATTGAAGCTTAGGAGCTTTCTTAGTGAATTGCCTGAAGATGGTGCAATCGTAATTTCCCAACATATTTTGAGCTCTTCCATTCTAGCAGCACTTTGAGAATGTATATAAAAATGGATGTAGCATTTGGAAGAAAAAAAAAATCAGTGTGAAAGTGCCTTAAATCTGCATTTTATTTTATTTTTCCAATGGCCAGCAGGGGACGACTCCTGGTTACAAAAAGTTGTTTGATAGCATAGAAATCTATTAGAGAAGGACTCTACTTCTCACTTGATTTATCATTTCAGTAAACATTTACCTAATGAGTATGGTCTTCATTATAGCATGATGATTAGACAGAATATAGGATGGAACATAATATGCTTTAGGGCGTGACTGACAAGTCACTACTGTTTAAGCATGCATAATATCATAGGGTTCTCTCTCAGATACACCGAGAACTCGTCATGTTCTGTTTATATAACAACAACAAGATGATTTGTAGACCCCAGTTTGGAATTCATGAGTATGGCATCTTTAAACCAATAGGTTTGTAGACCACTCCCAGTGGTTACCTCCTTGGCAGTACTCCTAATCTGGACAATGGACCGCTCTGCATTTAGTGTCTGACACCATTAGCTTGTAACTTCTGTCAAGATCTGGCCATTTCTTTTCTTCAGTGCTGACTCATAGCAAATCCAGAGTGAACCAGGTAAATGTGGCTTTTTTGCATGGTACATAAAGTTGCTCATATTTATATATAACGATTTTGATCACACTGCTACCAAACTTCATGCATTCCCTTTCCTGAGCAATTTCTAAAACTAATTTCTGCTAGCAGGAGTGCTACATGCCCTTTTGACACTACCTCCTCATCCCTTGTTGTGATACTTCTAGTGACCTTTTCCAAACTACAGTCACCCACTTGCTATAATGTCACCCTGCTTAATTGTCACTGAATTACTATTCTGTTTATCACAGACATATTTGACCATAAAAAATAATAATCATATGAAACCTACGTCTTTTGAATATATTTTCAACCAGCTTTACCAGCTGTCATAGGCCTAAAGACACCCTGGGCAAGTTGCCAGTCTCTCACAGGGCAACTATCTAACATTTGTAGCTAATTGAAAAGGATTAACCAGGAGTTACATCAATAATGAACACATACTAATTATCTGTACTGTACTGAACGCTTAAACTTTACAATACTACATGCTACAATACTACAATGCCTTGGTTATCTGTTAGATTTAGTTACACTGAGGTCAAAAAAGTTATTTTATATAGCAAGTTTTCTATGGAATTTGTTTTGTTTTTGTTTTATTTTTTTTTTCTTTATGGCTTACACTTCATCTGGGATATCAATATCTGAGTCATTCAAAGATTATGATAAAAGCTGTAAAATTGTTATTATTTTATTTTATTTATTTATTGGAAAATGTTAACGTTTCAAAGGTACTAAAGTACTAATGGACCCTGCACTAAAGTGGAAGTACCTTTTCTTTTTTTCCTTTTTTTCCCCCCTTCTCTCATCAGTCTGAGGTCATGGTGTCAGATTGTTAATTGCTCAGAAAAAAATCAACACAAACACTGGGAGGCTAGCCAAGGGCAAGTGAGCTATCTGTGATTCAGTGGGGAGGCTGAACTTCTCAATGCTAGTGTCTTCAGACTACAATTAGCCATGTGGGAGACTTCAAACATGCACTGTGCGTGAGAGAACATCTCTCTCATCCACTAATCCTGTGTGTTTCACACTCTGGTTCCATGCTGCTGCTTTCTGCGCTGCTGTTTGATCCATGCTTAATGAGGGTGTTAGATCACCAATATAGCAATTACATTACCTGAAAAAGAGGCAAGCCACTTTTCTTTTCCTCACAATTTTCAAAAAGCAACCCAAGTGCATCATTAATGCTAAGCTTCCTGATACATTGCATTTGTTATCTTTTCTTCTTTTTGTGAAACTCCTCTGAAAATCTTTTACTATGTGGATCTGATGTACTTGCTTTGTGCCCTCTTGCTTGGCAATTATTATTATTTTCCTCCTACTGGTCTGTTCACTTTCAAAGCCATTTATCAAAGTAGACCTCATTTGTTTTACAGAAGTCACTTGCATGTTTTAGTAGTACTATTCTCACCCCCACCCACCACATCATCACCTCACCCCTCTGTGGTTAGAAAAAAGGCCCATTTTATGAACTTAAGCCAATTGAGGGAAAAAGTAATATCACATCCAAAATCTATCAGTTTCTTTATAATGGGAGAAATTTAAATGTTTCCAAAGTGTTTAACCATTATTAACTACATGCACATACTGTCTCTGAGTTGAAGCCATGAAATAAGAACAACTGATCCTATTAGAGAAACAGTCCAGCAGAAATGCAGCAATTAACAGAAATCTCAATCTTGAAAAGCAAATTTTCTACCCTTTTCCATATTAAACCATTTGAACCATTTTATACAGGAGTTTGTAAGATTTCTACATCAACAAGCTCAATCAATAACTTGGACACTCACTTTCCCTTCTTGCTGTTCTCCATATCCTGTGGCATAACCGTAGAGTTTCTTTGATGACTTTGCTAGCGACTATATTTATTCTCTGTCAAATTCTGGTGATTTATGTATCTTTGCATAGCATATTAAATATATAATGACATAAACAGCTCATTTTATCTGTTAGGCTTAATGAGGTTAAGTATTTTTAGATTTGTCTGTGTGTCTCAAACATAAAAAGGAAAGTTGTTTCACTATGTTCAGCGTCAGTGAATCTCCAATCAGCACTCAGATATAGAATTGACAGAAATGAGATTGTGTAGTTACAACTCTTTTGGGATTTCACTATGCATGTCAGAAAATCAAGTTTACTCTCTTTTCCGTAGCTGTTGGTTTGTGGGTTTCTTTGTAATATTAAGTAGACGCCTGCGTTTTGGACGAAAGAACTATGGATGGAGCAATTTCATTTTTTAATCTATATTATCATTTTCTATTAGGTTAAACTGCCCTGAAACCATTTTGCCCATTAGTAACTCAATTATTTATTTCCCTTTTTTTTGGGGGGGGGGGTCAGTAAGGGTAAGGGAATATGAAGCTAAAGATTACTCATCCATGGATCTGCATGTAAGTACACCACAAAGTACCTGCAGTAGAACATCTGTTCAGGTTCAAGGTGATTTAAAATGAAGAAATAAAAAGCATCCAAGCCATCCCTGTGATGGACAGAATTAATTTGATTTTTCTTTTCTTTCTTTCTTTCTTTCTTTCTTTCTTTTTTTTTTCTTCTTCTAAACACTCTCCACTGAAAGAAGCAATTCTGCAGAAGTTATGCAGACTAGTTCGCTCTCTGGAAAATGATGTCCTATTTAATGAATTGACAATGAGTCAAGTATAATTAGGCCATCATCCTAGCATAACATAACTGTCAGATGAAAATATTTTAGCTTTCCAAAATCAGTTATATAGTTTGTGTTAATAGGTTTCTTGGGGCCTGGTGTCAAGAATATTACTTGGAATTAAAACTGCATCTTTCAAGGAACGAAAGTCTCCACTCCATACTTCTTGAAAGAGTTGTTATATGATATTATAGTTCATGCTAATTAACTAACTGCTATAATAAAAAGAGAGGATAGAAGCTTTATCTTTGCAGAGAGTATTAAGAGTCAAAAAGTTCATACAGATTTCTGCCTTCATTAAATTTAAGTGTCTTTCTTGGTATTTTGTAATGTACTCCTCACTAAATATCAATATTTTTGCATTGTGCTTTTATGTCTGTGAAACATGCAATGAAACAACAGCTCAGGGTTCCGTCTCAATGAATACAATAATAATAATAATAATAATGATGATGATCCCAATACCTTAACAGTAAAATAACCTGCAACCACCAATGGAGGTAATGCCATTATAACCAAACAGGACACTGACAAAGACAGCATTAAAGTCCAGAAAGTTCAACAGGCAAAAAAGAACAGACAGGCTCTCTGAGTTGAAGTGGAGTAAGGCAGGTTGGCAAGTGAACCTGGCAGAGAAGAACGTTCAACATGATGGAGCAATCGACAGGCGGACAGGAGAAGCAGTTAGAAAGCCAGAGAAATCAGGCAGTCATCCAGACCTGACAGCTAGATTGGCAGGTGTGTGTCCACAAAGACACACAGGCCTTTGTCCACAGACAGCTGTCCATCCTCTGATCACTGATGGCTCTAAACTATTTTTTTTTGTTTTGTCTTTTGAAGTAAGATAAGTCCAGCACAAGACCCAACCGAATGATGTTTTTTTGGGTTTTTTTCTCAGTGGGCATATCAAACCTTCTATGCACTGAAGGTAGTCCCCAATATTAGAGGGCACTTTTGATCACAATCTGCATTGTAAATTATGTAACTTTTTCCCCCTTTTTCTTTTTTTAACCGAGATTGAAACAAATGTGTATTCTTTCTGGCTACTCAGGCTTCCTCCCACAGTCCAGAGACATGCATGGTAGGTTAACTGGTAATTCTAAATTGACCACAGGTGTGAGTGTGAATGATTATATGTCTCTTTGTGTTGGCTCTTATATGCTGTTGACCTGTGCAGGATGTACCCCATCCTTTGCCCTGTGACAGCTGGGCCAGGCTCCAGCAGTTCCCCCCCCCCACACACACAAAATTGGATAAGCAGTTAAGAAAATGGATACAATTGAATTTACTGCTGCTTGTGGAGAGACAGTGTAAATAAAGTAATAATACTAAAGCCACTACGATTAATAGGCCAGTATTCTCACCAGAGGACTCTGTAAACAGTGCTTTTACATGAATAAAATGATTGATGATTTGTTGAGTTGATAGACTGTATTGTATACTTTGACTTTGTCAGAACAAAAAACAAAAACTTTTTGTCACTTTCAACTTCAGTTCACTTAAATCATGTAACATGGATCAACTAAATCAAAGGGCATGTGCACATGTAAGTGCAATTCCATTTCTACCTGTTGCACCAGACCATCAAATATGTAGCATGGTACCAAAAAGCAATCACATTCTTGATGCTTCTGTGATGTACAACTCGTTTTCTATGCTGTACATAAGAAAAAGTACATGAAGGGGCGTGGGTGGCTGAAATATAGTGATGTAGAAATCTAATGAAATTTCCCCTGCCTTTCAAGTTTGATCCTTCTCCAGCATGTAGGTGGTTGAGAAGGCTGCCTGCATGTGCTGCATCCACTCATGTTGACATACGAAAGTAACCTGCATCTATGCTATTCTCTACGGTTTAATTCCATTGTGTCTCCACTTCCTTTTAAAGACATTTTCTCTGCTGTGTCAAGCACATATTATTTTTAGTTAATTACCTATCTCTGTCAGCCTCCGGCATCCCACACTGTGGTCTCACTGCTTAATCCTGATGCACGTTGCCTTCTGCTGCAGGAAAATGTACACCTCTCATGAGTGATCACTTCTGTTCTTGCACAGCTTCACTTTCATATTCTGGCCTCACATGTCCAAGCAGCAAAGAAAATCATTTAAGTAGAAAATCATTTAAGGAGAAAGTGACTCAGAGAGAGCATCATCCACCACAGTGCTGCATTTTGAAATTTAGGTGCTCCAGATGACATTAGGAGCTTTTTTTGTATCTAAATATTTCAGAAGTGCACATGCTAATATGCACTGATTTCTCTTCCAGCGCAGGCTACTGACTCCCACCTACTCATGCTTAGTTTTTTTGCTCTGCTTTGCATCTTGTCTTTAATAGGTAGATTTAATAGGTCCCAATCATAGCTCACTTTTTCCTTTTCCATGGTGTTCCAACACAAACAGTACCAACATCTCAAGGCATTTGTAAAAATAAATAAATAAAAAAGACAGAACATTGTTTCCAATTACACAAATTCCAAGCAATAGCTTCTTCACAGTGCAGCACAGTCAATGGATCAAATATCACATAGTTTGAGGTTATCTTTAACAGTAAGCAACAGACTAGTAAAATATAATGGCCCTCTTATTGACTGGATTAGCAAGGTAATAAAAGGACTGTATTGACAAAACCGACAATGGATATGTTAGAGACTGATTGTGCCATTAAGCTGCTAAGGCTTCTTAGGGACCACCGCCCCAGTCTGTATCCATTGACTATGTCTTCAAGTGTTATAATGGTCACAGATAATGATAATGATGATGATGATGATGATGATGAAGAATAATAGAAACAACGTGTTTTGGATTTGTTTGCACCCCACCAGCACACACTAAATAGTGCTGACAGGGCTCGCAGCTTATATACCTTTGGTTTTATTTGGTGAAACATCATCAGATTCATTTTCACATCATTACCAACAGTCCTGAGCTTCACCACTGTGGCCCTTTTATCAAGCATCACAGTCCTCTTATTGGTCTGGCCACATCAAGTAACCCCATATCGGTTTCACCTGGCCACATTAACCTCCTGAGACCCTGCGTCCACATATGGGGATATTACATCTTGGCTTTGCTGCACCTTATACTTTATTCTGCTCAATAGTGTTTCATACTTTAAGTCGTGTTGTTTTTGTTGTGTTATGCTATAAAATAATCCCATTGTCCACATCTGAGGACATTTTTTTTCCTTAAAAGTATGCAACAACCATGTAACAAAATACAACTTCCTGCTCAAACAGGAAGCTTAATTTTTATACATATCAGGTCCATCTAATCACAAATATCTAGGATAAATTAAAAATCCATCAGAAATGGGAGCTCGGGTCTCAGGAGGCTATTAATAATAATTAATGCATTTTGTTGTTTATGCATTTATTTATAGGAAATGGCAAAGAATGGTTTCTGGATCCCTATGGACTGCAACTCCTTCATATGGTCTATGTTTTGACAGTGTGTGCTTTTGCTTTTTAAAAATAATTATTGATAGCATTTCTTGTTCCATGTCGATCAAGTATCAGGAAGCCAAACTAGGTCAGCAACAGCTTGTGACTACATGATCATCTAATATCTGACTAAGTAGCAGACATCAAGATACATTGATGACAAAAAAATAAAAAAAAAATAGAATATAACAGTTAGCCTGTTTACCTGGTGTTGATATATCAAATATTTGATAAACTTGCAAAAAGCCTAAAAATACTTCACCTACTTATTTCTTTCAAAATCAACAAGATCCCCAAATCTATATAATTTTTGCATTAGTTAGTTCTGAATCATGCATCATCCAAGAGTGGACCCTACATTACTCTCATAATGACTCATACAGTATGCTGGAAGACTAAGACTGCTCTAGGGCCCCTAAAAGGTCCTATTAGTAGTCTTATTTTTGCTAAAGACATTCTTGGAATGCTTGTTTATGAATAATAAACAATAAGAATAAAAACTCACAGTTTTTGAAATGTGAGAACACATCCATCATTTCTCTAAATAATCCAAAAATGTCTGGGGGGAAAAAAAAAAAATCTGCAATGAAGGTAATCATCGCTGCCCTAATTTCACCAATTTTTAAATTTCACATTTTCCAATTGTTCTTCATCTGATGTGTCATCATCAAAAAATTGCCTTTCCCAATTTATTCATTCATCTTATTTATCTTTAGCCACAGAATGCATCCACTTACGAGCAGTCTGACTGTGAATGGAGAGGGTCACTATCCTCAACATTACAATGTTCATCATGGAATATTATTATCTTGGTGCTCTCACCAAGTAAGAGGATGTTCTCATTGTAATGTTGAATTGAGATGCATTTCAATAAATGGAAACAGTAAATGGAAATGGGATGTGTTAAACACTTCAGCCATTTTACATCAACTCACTTGTGATCTACTGAACTGTTCTTCAGCAAAACCAACTGTGTCTGATCAGCTTCTCGCCTGTGACATAATCAACTTCTGACAGTGTGCTATTTTCAGAGAAGAGAACATTACAGAAGTAGTTGCGTACTTGAACCATGCTAATGAAATTTTGCATTCCTGTGTTTTTCTAAAGTGATGAAATACCCACAAATTAAACAGTTAAGCACATTTTTTCCCTCACTCTTTTTAATCAAGGCAGGTGGAAGTTTTTTTTTCTTCTTTTTTTTCAATTTCCTCATAATAAGGGCCAGCGCAGGGCAGTAATCAACATCAGGCTAACCAGATTTGCGTCAACAAATTGATGTTTTGGACCTATGACCACTATAGCTGATGAAGGTAGAATAATCTGCAGAGTGCACATGAGTGTTTGAGTAAGATTAAAGTAGTGGGTGTCAATCTGGTTATCCATTCAACCATGAATTAATTCAGCTGCAGAAAGGATAAAAGTACATACAGAGCAGTGCAGGGAATCATGAAAAATACGGAGAAGGTACAATAACACACATTCCCTGGGTACTGAGGGCCTAACTCTATTTCTCATACCTTTTTTTTTCTTTTCCAGTAGAACATTTTACACTGTCACCTAGATTTATCAAGTCAGCTGCAAAGAAAGGTGTGCTACAGAAAGGGCACAGAAAAGCAATGGAAAATTACAAGTTGAGCCAAAGACAGGAGTAGACAAAAAGAGAGGAGAGAAATCGCTAGGTGGACTAGGAGTGATGTAGGATTTAAGGACATAGAAAAATTGATAGTTGGAAGGGAGAGCAGGACATACACACAGTCACTCACTCGGCTCTCTCTGGCCTGAGAGGCACAGCCTGTTTGATTTAGTGCCAATCACAGTTTTTAATGTCTGTGCAGCGTATCATAATTTATTAGGATTATCATAAACTTCTGCTGGGAGAAGGAGTGGGGTACTTGTGCTTCTCTCTAAGAATGAATTACTTGCTGCAAGCTGGAGCGTCAATCAGACAAGAAATGGCAAAACCGGCTTTTTTCCCTACTTTGTTTTACTCAAGCCTCTCCGTGCAGCTCTTCAGAGACAAGACCCACAATAAATATTCATCCCATCATATTCCATCCTAGAAGGAACCAAGGATATGAGGTGAAGGAAAACTAAAAACAGAGATTCTGGCTTGGAGAGGGTGTCTCTGTCATAGTCATCAAGGCGTTTGGAATTCGGGGGTTACATCAATGGATGTATTGCTGCTAACACACATGCACACACACACACACACACACACACACACCCTTCACCACTGTGATTCTGACATTGATTTCCATAGCTCTTTCAGGGTCTTTGGATGGTAAGCTTCCCCCTTACTTTAGCACTTGAGTACACAAAGAATGTTCTCTTAAGACTAGTAGCTGTGAAAAGACTTCTAGTCTTTTTCGATATCATATAAAATTATTCTGTACAACTGAACCGCAAAAGCAAATCGATTTTGAATTTTGAATTTTCATTGTAAATTGAAATTATATAGGAATTTTTTATTCTACTGCAAATAGAGCAAAGTCAACACGTCTTCTAAAAGGTAATAAAAATAACACACACTGTATACTGCATAATGTAGTCTGGCTAAATCTATTGAGAACAGAAGGAAATGAGTATGTATGCATGTGCATGTTGGGAGAAACATAACCTACTTTTGTTTGTTCTGAATACATGGGGTTAACATGTGTTAGCGGGAGCAGGAGCTTCAAATTTCCTCTCCACATTTCCTTGTGACGTTTAAAGCCAGTTCAAAGGAAGTGTATGTCATCGGTGTAGGGCGGTACTAGGCTAGAAGGATCGCTGTAATTTGAACCTGCATCTTTGTGAAGCATGGGTAACCTTCTCTATCTATAGTAGTGGTGGAGCCAGCTACTGGATAAACTCTAAACAAAGTCAATACATGTGCACTGATAAAATTTAAGCAGTCCTGTAATTAGACATGTGATTAGATATGTACAGTAATCCATTAAAGAGATGAATTTACTTTATTCATTTGCTGGGTCCTGTACTACGAAGTCAGTTCAGCATAGCCGGGGTATTTTTCTGTTATCTGGATTCACTTGCCCTCACATCAGCAGTCACACAAAGTTGGTTATCACCTCTCTAAGTCATCCCAGGGTCTCCCGATCTGTGTCGAGTGTGTTCACAGGAAAGGGGGTGGCGTTGGCAACATCTGATCAATCACATTGATTATTGTACTGGCAGCTGAGCAGCTGATTTTTATAAATGAAGAGTAATCTATCGTTTTAGAAAAATATGTAAAGATTGCACATACAATACAGAAAGCAACATAGCCTCTCCAGATAAATCAGCGATGTGATGAAAATCACTGTACAGTAGTTTAGTATCGACTGCTCTGAATGAATGCGCTGTGGTCAATAAGATTGGAAAAGAGCTACCATATTAAAAAATTTTAGCCTGTTTGAAGCCTCTTAAGAAAGTTGACCAACTGTGTAAGTTAACAGACTCATCAATAGCACAGCTCCATCATTATGGCACAGGAGAATCTCATGGGTTATAATCAAGTATTTTATTAAATCAATACTTTAAAAGACAGTTTTAGATTTTACTCTCTCAGTTGCGGCCTGAGTGGTGTTTAACATTTTGAGAGTAAGTAAAGAATAAAAATAAAAACAGAATTCAAAATGAGTCTGCATGCAAACTGGACGTACGGTCAAATAGGTGTTCTGCTTTAGGATCACATATTAATGCTTATAGAACAATAAAAATGTTGTGAAATTATTTGCATCCAAAAGAAAATAAAAATTCAAATAATAAAGTTGCATCTAAGAATTTATATTTCTTACTAATTATCAGGGAAACTCAAAGACATTAGACACTACTGGACAACTTTAGACCTTGCTATTATTCGCACAGTTCTGAGGGATCTCCAGAGATGGTGATGCTATTCTCTAGCAAATTGATTGGTGAGAAGGCAGTGATTTCGTACCTGTTGATCTCTAATGTAGCATAAGTTACCAAGGTGATATGCCCCTGATAAGAAGAGAACACAGGGTTAACCCTGAAGTTACCTCGATAAGATGAAATACTGATTTGTAGTACAGACCTCTGGTATTTCATCTGAGAGTTGCAGATATCAGTTTTGAGTCTTTTCTGTGCATCTGGCTGCTCCTTTATTCTCTTTGCACAGTCAGGAACTCCATGCTAACATGTCATGTTCTTCTTGTGCGCAAAGTGAGCTGAATTTGACTAATGAACAACCTTATTGCTGGAATTCCTCACCTGAACTTTCATAGCAAAAAGGAAAACAAGAGCTCATAGTGATTTGAGTTACATGCCATTTGCATTTAACTGAAACCACAACTAAATTTAACCACTTAGCGAAACTTTGCTGCTGAAATCTAAAAAGTCTGCATATAAATGCTCGTTTCTGGTGTGGTAATCAAGCAATTTGTGCACTTACCATTCATTTTAACGACCCCCTGCTGAATCAGATCATAAACACAGTGCCTCATAAAAGAAAAACCTGGAATTTAATCCAGCCAGCAACTATACACACTAAGTGTGTAGAAATTGGTTTTGTAAACTATATATGAACTTGTTATTTATATCATCATTTATTCATTCTTATATGGAAATTATTTTTGTCTGATTACTTTATTAGCATTATTTATTTATTTATAAGCATTATTAAATGGAGTACTATGTAAAAAAAATGGCTGCAATTCCTAAACAGTTAAGGCAATACTTTTGTTAAACCCCTTGAATTAAAGCTGAGAGTCTGCACTCCAGTCACATATTGAATGTTTCATTTAAAATCCACTGTGGCGATGTACAGGGGAAGGAATATGAAAATTGTGGCATTGCTGAAAATCTCATGAACTAAACTGTATTACAGATGATAGGGCATGTCCTTTAGGCCCCAGTCCCACAAATTTAGACACTGGTCAGTGACTCCAGGCAACCACAGGTCACTGGGCAAAAATGTGCATTCTCCAAATAGTTGATAGAGATTCCTGGTAATCACAAGGTGAAAATGATTGCAAGGAGGTATATGGGGCCATGCCTTGAAAGATGCCTTGCAATTTGTTAACAGATTGCCAGGGCTGCCTGTGAGTTTGCATAGAAGATGGCAACTTGTCTGCAAAAGCACGTCAACTAGTGTGACACAAACCAGAATTTGCTGTAGTTGTGAGGCACAACTGTCTCTGTTCTATATTGCAACTTTCTTACTACCACTAAACTACAGTAGTAGTTATCAAATGGTTGCAGTCAACGATAGTTTGCATGTCTTCCATGCAAACTGTGGTTGACTGTGGCAATGAGCTAGTGACCAGAGCAATCACAAGAAGGTTTTTGTTGCCATACCCTCTATCCAGTTTTACCTAGCAATTGCCCGTAGCCTCTGGCAACCACTTGCCAGCCAGTCAGGGAAGACATATTTTTCCCAATTGACTCAAGCTTGCCAGGGGAACACCCACTGGTCTCTAGGTCTGTGTGACTGAGGCCGTAATTAGAGATCTTTTGTCTTGTTGGAAAGTAAGTGAACCAAATGTGGTTTGCAGCATATTTTATAGGCAAGCACAATTAATGAGAGCAAGATTAAGTCTGTCCTTTTTTAGGTGTGTCCTATACTTTACCAAATATGCAGAATAGCTTTAAGGCCCATGGTGGCCTGCACTGACAGTGAAAACACACATTCCCATGAATGAATGGGAAATCTATGGAACAATACAAGACCTTGCTTTTGGGAGTAGGTTTGGGGCCTGAGCTGGCATGAAGCTCAGTGGGAGTATGAGAGGCAGGCAGACTGGAAGCCTAATTAATCCAGCCTTCCTTAATTAGTCCCTCTCCCATCCATGACACACTTACCAATCTTCTGATGCTTCCTTTCCTCCTCTGCTTTTCCTGCTTTCTTCATAAGCTGTTGACTCTTTTTGCTCCATCTAAATTTCTCTGTCACTTTCTCCTGCTCTCTGTTGCTCTGTCTGTTTTACCATCTTTCGGGGCTTCATCGAATGGCAATATGTTCCGAGGTGATAAACAAACACATGGTGCTGCAGAGGGCAGCTTAGGCAAAGCTATGGTTGTCTCTGCTGTTGCCTGTGTTGCCACTAGAGGATCATACAAATTGCCAGCTGTAGACAGCAGAGACTTCTTGCACACCTTTAGAGATATACTGTATTTAGTGTCTCACAATACAGGTGGTCACTGGATGGCTGGATAGCACAATGCTCCAAATGATGTACCTCCTGCTTGCAGATCACAACCCTAATCTGCAAACACTGGCACAGAGAAACACTGGATGCATCCCTCCAGCATGGCTGGAAAATCGACTATGGCAGTAACTGTAACCAAAGAGGCTGACTTTAATGACGCTGGGCAACGAAACCCAGCCTACTCACTCTGTGCCCAGAATAATGAGGCAGTTATTCCACCAGTGGCAATGACTATTCAAAATGACTGCACTGTGAATACTGATCACGACTAACTGTTGATGTTCTCATACACCATGTTGGTTTTATAATGAGCTGTAAAATTAACTTGTCAGCTTTTTTTTTGCTTTTCTTTTGTGACATATTTCAAACCTTAAGACTACCAGCAAAGCAAAATTCATACATTATTTTATTCAAATTAACCTTAAACCGATTTAAAAACAGATTTATTTGTAGAGACAGTTTTGTGTTTTTTTTTTTTGAGCTACCACATTCTCCAATAACAAATCTACAATTGACTGCATTACACTGAAACCAAAACTGATGAGACTGATTAAACTAATCTAAAAGTAATGCTGTTTTCAGGCCTTAACCTAGAGATTTCACAAGAAAATGGATGAAAATGCAAAATGATTGATTTGAAGGTGAAAATTACCTGAAACAGAGCTGCCTTACTAGCAGTGGACCATAAGGTGATACATATCTTAAGGGATTTTCATCATATTCCCTTTTTTGCCGGTAAAGATGGACTATTTGTGTATCAAGGTCATCTTGCATCCCTGCAGCACTTCCACCACTTGCCAGTTTTTACTTTCTCACTCTCTCCATCTCTTTAATCGCCATTCCACACCCACCCCACCACCACCCCACCCCAGCCCAGCCCGCATCTCTCTCTCTAGTTCTCTGTGTCTATATAAGACAGTGTGTATACACACACATACACATACATATATATATATATATATATATATATATATATATGTATATATACATATACACATATATATACACATATATACACACATATATACACACACACACACACATATATATATATATATATATATATATATATATATATATATATATATATATATGTATATATATAAGGAATGGCACGATACCACTTTTTTAGGTCCGATACCGATACTTTACATTTGGATATATGCCGATACAGATACAAATCCAATCTTTTTAAAAACAAATTTTTTTAAAACAGATTACATTTTACACAAGTCAACAGTCTCTCACACAACAAAATCTAAATCTTTTAGTTGTCCCACGTACAAGACTAAGAACCAGGGAGGGGCAGAGCATTTCAGGCAGTGGTGCCACGGCTCTGGAACTGTTTACCACTCCAGCTCCATTTAGCTGACTCTGTGGCCTCTTAAAAAAACAGTTGAAAACTTTTCTGTTTAACCAGGCTTTCTGTTGACTTTATTTTTATTCTTTTTCTTTTAATATGGTAATGTTAATATGTTTTTAACATGGTGTTTTATCTGGGTTTTTTGATATTGTGTTTTAATTATTGTACAGCGCTTTGTGACTTTTTGTCTGTGAAAAGCACTAAATAAATAAACTTTACTTACTTACAACAATCACTCTATCACCTGAATCCTGTTGCTCCTGTGAGAAGGTGATGCATTGGCTTATGGTATGTTGCAAATTTCAGTAGGGCTGCAACTATCGCTTAATTTAGTAATTGAGTATTCTATCAGTTATTCCATCAATTACCTGAGTAACTGGATAAGAAATACTTTTTTCACATTAACAGTTCATCTGCATGTTTTAACTTCCGTACTGCAGTTTTTCCCTGTGTGAAACAAACAGGGTGGATGGAGCAGCTACAAAGTTCTCTTTTCTTCACTTACTGATCAGGTGGTTGATGAAGGACCTCCAGCTGTTTCCCAGTAAAGGTTTAATGGTGCTTACAGGGCGAAGAGCTTTCTTCCGCTCCATCTGAGCTCACCGGCTCCGCCTCTTTGCGTTTGTGCAGACTGACTGCAGGTAAATCAGCTGACTGCTGCTGTTGTGTTATCAGTGTTTATGTCGAAAAACTGGGGGCTGCGTGAGCGCAATCTTGTAATGCTTTATATTCACAAGCATTCTCCTAAATACGTTTCTACTGCAGGTCTATATTTAGTCACTAATCAGGGATTAAGTATAAAAAATATTTTGACAGGGAAGGGGTCCTTCCGGTACCGGACGCGGCGCTCGCTAGCAGTATGTCCGGGAGCTAAGTAGAGAAAAAATAACAGCTGAAATTCTCAGCACAGCGAGCACAACACAAACACGCAGAGAGCGGTGGAGGCGTGGGAAAACATGTCAGCGATCATCCACTCAGTGTCAAAGGGAATCCGTCGCAGCGACGGAGAACTGTGGGGGTTATTTCCTGATCCCCACTCCATTCCGGTAGGTGGGGATTTATTTCCGATATCCGATCCAGTAATGAACACAGGACCCACTAGACATCTTGCCTTCAGGAAGTCTGTTTCAAATAGTTTGGTCAGAGACATTTACACCAGTATGCTGCTGGAGGTCATTTTGTAGGGCAGTTCTCATACTGTTCCTCCTTGCACAAAGGAGCAGGTAGTGGTCCTGCTGATAGGTTAAGGACCTTCTATGGCCCTGTCCAGCTCTTCTAGAGTAACTGCCTGTCTCTTGGAACGTCCTCCGTGCTCTTGAGACTGTGCTAGGAGACACAGCAAACCTTCTGGCAATGGCACGTATTGATATGCCATGCTTGAGGAGTTGGACTACCCGTGCAACCTCTGTAGGGTCCATGTATCACCTCATGGTTCCAGTAATGACACTGAGCAGTAGTGACACTGACCAAATGTCAGAAAAGACAAGGAGGGAAATATGTTAGTGGGCTCCACCTGTGAAACCATTCCTGTTTTGGGGGTTGTCTCATTGTTGCCCCTCTAGTGCACCTTTTGATAATTTCATTAACACCAAACCAGCTAAAACGGATTAACAGCCCCCTCTGCTACTTAACTGACCTGAACTTTAATTTCCTTGATGTGATACTCTGATTGAAAAGTGTTCCTTTAATGTTTTTGAGCAGTACATTTTACTAGGAAAATGGGAAATAGGTGCAACAATTTATTGAAAATTAGAAACATATACATTATATAAGGCAAAAACTGAGTCTATACAATTCTAATGAGTTTGAAAGTCAATACTTGTTATGACCACATTTATTCTTTAACAGAGCCTTAACTGTCCTAGGCAAGCTTTCTTGTAATTTCTTTAAGTACTCTTCAGGAATAGCTCTCCAGGCTTTTTGAAGGACATTCCAAAGCTCTTCTTTCAATGCTAGCTGCTTCAATAATATTGAGGTCCAGGCTCTTGGGAGGTCAATCAATGACTGATAGCCATAGTATTGCATGGTAGGGCAAAGTCTAATGGTAGCGTTGTACATTCAAAAAAATGCTAATTCATCAAATGCAGCAGAAATGCAACCGCAAACCATGACAGAGCCTCCACTGTGGTTTCAATTCAATTGAGTTCAATTCAATTCAATTCATTTCAATTCAAAGTTTATTTGTCACATACATGGTCATGCATGGTACAACTAGCAGTGAAATACTTTGATGACTGCTCTTAAACATTAAAACAAAGATGATATAAAAGATATAAAAGGTAGCTATAAAATAGAATAGTTTACAAAATATAATCAACATATAATCAAAAATTACAGTAAAACAAAGTATGTTGTGTGAGGGGGTGTAATGTGCAGCTGTGCATGTGTGTGCAAAACAATGCAGTGCAAATAGCATGACATGATGTCCAGATCAGTGGGAGTCAGTGTTTTGCAGATAGACACTCACCGTTGTACCTCTCTCCTGACCTCCACCTTACATACTAGCATCGATTTGAACCACAGTTTTCAAATTTAGATTCATTACTCCATGAGACATTTTGCCATTTGCTTTCAGTCCAGTTCTTGTGTAATAAGGCATTACTCAGAATTCTCTCAGTGTTTCCTCTCAGTGTTTCCCTTTCCTCAGAATTTCCTCTGGACAGCCACCCTCCAACTGAGGCGATTTCTGATTGGGCAAACAATAGATGGATCAAATTTCTTAAGGACATGACTATCAGTTACAGTTTGTCTGCTCAGTTTTTTTTTAGGTCAGCCACTTCATTTGCCCTCTGCTTGCCCATTTGCCTCAGAATATACCAAGATAAATCAAGTTTTTAGCTAACAGATCTTTCACTTCATTGGTACAGAAATACTACTTTATGCCTGTCACACTGTGTTATCGTTGGCATTTTTTTTTTTTTTTTACAGATTTAACAAAAGAAATTGAAAGAAAGTATCTGTTTTTGCATCAGGCTGCTAAAAACAAAGTGCCTATATAGATTTGAGCTCTTTGGTGACGACAAAAGAAAAAGAAATTTACATTCCTCTGAATATGGTCAGGTATAAGAACCAGACTGAAAATATCCCCCAAAAAATTAACACTATGGCTCCTTGGAAGCAATTATAAAGAAATGAGCAGTGACTCAAGATTGTTGAAAATTACTCTGTGTATACAATACATAAACATATACAAATAGATACTGCATTTTCCTTACTTCATTTCTTAGTAGTTATTTTAAATGGAGGAAACAGTTTTTATGCAGACTTGGGAAGGGTTGATGTAAAGATGTCCTTTGAATTCTAGATGCTAAAAATCCTCTTTACTTTCATGCCCTCCTCATAATAATACTTCAAATGTCAAACCTTAGTCACCGTATTAGATGAGGCTTTGGCTGGCATTTTTCTATGAACTTGCTTTTTAGATTGGATATAAAATCCTGCACCTCATTTTAGATGCCATGATCTTCCTTTAGATTTAAGGTGGAAATCTCAAGGTTTGTTAATGATATGAACATTTTCAAAAATGTAGTTTATCTTTTCCAAGTTAGGTATATGTCATATTCTATACTGGATATTATACAGCTCCAATTTTGGGAAACCGGTGAGTAGGGAGATCCCTCTAAAAAAGATTGTGCAAAACACAGCTGTTTGTGGTTTGCGTGTAACAGCTTGGTGAGCCTCTAGCGCCTTACCCCGTCTGTAATCCCAGGTTACTCCAAGGCTGTGTGGACCTGAGATCTTGGAGCTTTCAAGGCTCTGCACTCTAACTGGTGTATACAGTGACTCACCACTACACTGCAGTCTGCAGGCTTAACCATTACACTCCTTGAGCAGTGAGCATAAATCTGTTTAGTCTAAATCTGCTCCAGTTTCTTTTTCCCACATTTCTTGTTCTTTGGCTTTGAGTTTCACTGGCATTTGCATCCTCTTTTTGAGGATACCAGGATATTTTATTTTATTTTATTTTATTTTATTATTTTATTTTATTTTATTTTATTTTTAAACTATTTAGTGTGTCCCATTTCTTCTGTGTGTTTTTGGTTCTATCTGTGTCTTTCTATAGCCTTCTCTTTCCAGAGGCCTGCTCGGCATCATTTGCATGGCCTACTTTCCATATGAGGTTTGGTTAATACCCACAAGTAGACACTTGAACACTAAACAGTTCCCTTGCTGCAGTTAACAGTGGGATTTCCAGAATGAACTGATCCACTTAAGGTTTGATATCTGTAATGCGTGTTATGCAGGACAGCACCTCCCTTCAGGAACTTGACCAAGCGTGTGCACACCTCTGCAGGGTTAAAGGAATTTCCAACATCTAAAAGAGAGACTCATAACGTAGTAATTACATCAACTTATTTTTTTCAAGAAATAAGCTGATGTAATTAGGACACGAGTTGCAGTGATTTATTGCAACATGTGCAAACATACATAGAAATAAAGTATATAACGCAAAAAATGTGTGCATTCAGGCAGTATTTTTCAACACAGCCCAAATTCTCTTAGACAAACTTTTTTGTCATCCTTCTTGAAGGATATTCCAAAGCTCTTCTTTAGATGTTGGCTGCCTTTTGTTTTGTTCTCTGTCAGGATGATCCCACACTACTTCAGTAATATTGAGGTCCTGGCTCTGTGGCTTTAACATTATATATTATTTATTATATTCGCCTTAACAGCTTTGTGTTTTGGACCTTTCTCCACCTTAAATAAATGTAGCTTTCTGTTCTTCATCAGACATCCTTTAAGTCTGCATTAACCATGCAATTCATGGCAAAATGTTAATTTAATGGAATAACAATTGTAATACATCAAATTATCTCATGTCTTAATGATAAAGTCCTGATTCTGTCAAGTTTATTAACAGAAAAAAGCATTTTTGATAGCTTATTCCTGGTAAAACTTTATGCTAAACTTTAGTTGTATAGTAGCACTTTTCCAGTCTTATTCACTTTCATGTCACTGCCTGTAAAAGCTTCATTGCCAGTGTTATGGTAAGTGAAGCCAGACAGGCAGTTATATATGTCACCTATCAACCTAAGTGCTATTCTTTATTTTCCTTTGAGGCATTGCAATATTTCTGCTTAAAATGTTTGTTACACAAAAGGAAAAGAATCCATAGTCATGTCAGATACTCAACTTCATAGTGAGTGATCATCAACATTCACGCATTTGCATTTCTTCAGTTTTTGGAAGGGAATTAAAAAAAGGAGGGGGGACATCTAAGAAAGCTAATCTCCCACTTCATTTGCACGGCTTTCTGGGACACCAGAACCCCAGGAGCAAGCTGTTTGTGCACTACAGACAACTTCTGAATTTGTGTTGGGGTTTCTTTGAGCAAAAAGAAGGTAGATGTGGAGGTTTGTCTTCCTAAGTTGGGAGAGATGGAAGCAATAGAAGCAACAAATAAAAGATGTGAAATGGATATACCGGGGGGGGGGTGTTCATATATAATGGCTGACTGGCAAAGAATGAGACTTGGCTGTTTTTCATTTCACCTGTCGTTATCAAAGTAGTGCCTGTCACAATGAGGGCAATGTTGCCAGGGCAGTGGATGTTTCCATGACAACTGGGAAATTTTTACCCCTGTTCTGATTAGTGTTGAGTTGTTGCCTGGGATAAAAACCTTTATGCAAGCACTTGATTCCCATACACAGCAATAAGTGAGAGGGACACTTGTTCTGTCCGTGCAGTGATAGCAGTGTTGTATCTTTCATCTCTCTCTGCTGTTGTTAAATTCTGCACCTTTTAATTGTCGCTATGCTTGTTCTGCAAAAACAGTGGGAGCGAGAGAAATTTATAGTGCATTGTGCTTCTAATGATTAACATCTTTGTTTAACATCTTGGCTAAAGTTTTCATACTCACACTCTCAGACACTCCCAGGTTTCCCCAAGTCTTTTTGTAAGTCCTGGATAAAGAGGCACTGGAAATTTTATTCCGTCTGACAGAACAAATTGTGTACAGGTTAAGAACCCAAGCTTGTCTATAAAGATAACAACAAGCCATCAGGTTTATGACATTTACTGCACTACCCATGAAATCCCCAGGATCAAATGCATCACAGGTGTGATGCTGGATAAGGTGAGTCTGCATACTGCCACAGCTGTAACTGTAATAAATGTTGCAGAAAAAAAGGAACATCCTAAACCTTTCTGCTCAAAGTTACCATTACTTAGGGCATATATAAAACAGCTTACCCATGTCACAAATTGTTTTCTCACTCGCCTATCCATGCCATCTATGTTGTCTTCATAGCCTGTTTGTGATGTCCAATTCTGACCTTTATTCCACCACCTTAGTACTATGAAGAGGGCAGATTTATTTGTGGTACTTAAAGCTTTAAGAAAATTTACAAAAATACATTTCAGTTTAACTTTACCAGAGCACATTAGAAAGTAGTCTATAATGTAACTCTGTCCATCAAGGTTTTTGGATTATCAAGAGTAACCTGGACTTGTTTACATAATGTTTAATTCAGTAATATATAAAGATAAGAAATAAATAATTGACTTAATTTATGTTCTGATGCTGACAGAAATTTCTAATTTCTCATCAGATAAACCAAAAGACTGTGTGTAAATGAAAATCATATATAAGAACAGAGTGCCTTTGTCATTTGCATGAACTGCCACTTTGAGTGGGATGAGGATTTGCGTGATTAGAAAGAAGCTGGAAGTGATGCCATAGACTCAAGTTTGATCTCCTATAAACTGCACACAAGGTGTTGTATGGTTGGTATTGTTGAGATGTTGTTAGCTAGTACACAATCAGACCTGATGTAGAAAGAAGAAAGGAGTTCTAAGAAAATCAGTGGCCACTTTTCTATTGTCTCACAGTTGGAAAATGATGAGGGCAATCTGCTCCATGCAGGGAAAGACAGTCCCCTGTAGACTTACAGATTTTGAGGCACTGCATTTATGCTATGTTCCACCATCTCTCATTTTGGAAAACTGCAGGTGGGCTTTTTTCTTGAGCACAGATTCAAACTCTCCACCCCGCCCCCCCAACACTCTTCTCAAGGTATGAATGGACCTGCAGTAGCATGGATTGTTTTCACCCATCGTAGTAGAGGTCAATATCACCTTCAGTGAAAAATTATTATGTGCTACATTGACATGTTGTCTTTTGGTGCAGAATTATCTCTTAGATAACACACATACACACAGTTTTGCTATTTAAAATAGTAAAAAGCATTTGTGAACATCAGTGAGGCACTCATATTTGCTGGTATAAACTCAGCGATGAATGACATCAAATAACTGTAACCTGTCAGAGTTTTTAGTTTTAAGTGTAGTCATTGCCAAGATGGTTGCAACAAATATCTGAGGCCAAACAGCTATAGACTATACACTGACTTTCATAGGAGCCATGTATTATCATTATTAGTCATATGTGATCCAAGTCTTAACAGCAGAGTTTCATTAACTTTCTTAGAAAGTGTGATTGTTTCTAAATTGTTTCTAAAATCTTGTTCCATTAATCAGATTAATTTTTTCCAAGCCATCAATACCCTGATATTTACAAACAGACAAAGAGGAGGCAAAGCTTTTGGCAAAATTGTACTTTTAATTAATGGCAAAAATTGCTGGTATTCTCTGCCAAGAAAGTTTTAAATCTTAGAGTCTTTCTAAGCCAACCAAGGATAAGCTGAAATTAGGCCAAGGCATTACTCATTTCAAAAACCAATCAGTTATATTAGCCTTTTTTCCCCTTGCTGTTTCCACTTTGTTATTGCCAAATGTATTCACTCACCCATCCAAACCATTGAATTCAGGTGTTCCAATCACTTCCCTGGACACAGGTGTTTAAAATCAAGCACCTAGGCATGCAGACTGTGAAAGAGTGGGTCACCACCAGGAGCTCATTAAATTCAAAGGCAGTACTGTGATAGGATGCTACCTGTGCAACAAGTCCAGTCATGACATTTCCTAGGTATTAAATATTCCACAGTCTTAGTGTTAGTGGTATTATAATAAAGTGGATTAGGAACAACAGCAACTCAACCACAAAGTGGTAATGCACCTAAAATGACAGAGTAGGGTTAGCAGATGCTGAGGCGCATAGTAAACAGTGGTTTTTGGTGGTGTTGGGTTGTTTTTCAGAAGTTGGGATCAGATTCTTAGTTTCAGTGAAAGGAGCTCTTGCCAACCACGCCCAAATCATCTAGATAAGGTAAAAGATAGTTTATTTATAGTACATTTATTTATACAATGAGAGTGCTCTATAAATTTGTACAGAACTGTATTGTAAATTTGAAGTCTTTTAACTACTGTTCTTCTTTTTTAACTACAAGCAGGATGGAAATGGCTGTATTTTATTCAGCCTTTAGAAGACATACTAAGAAACATGTGTTTGGACTGTGGGAGAAAACTGACACAGGCACAGGGAGAACACTGCACCACTGGGCTGCCAATTCATGATATTTTTTTTCTTTTTTTAATGGTTGTTATGGATAGAAGCCCAGAAGGTCATTTTACAGTAAGTGTAGTAAGTCAAGTGTACCAGGCACTTGGCTGTCATAAGAAATGGACAGAAAGACTGGGTATATTGCCTCATCTCCCTCATGGACTGACGTGCTCATTTCAAGCTGTCTTGAGCTGGGTAGTCACATTGAGGGGTCAGAGTTTAAACAAAACTCTTAATGACTGCTAGCAGAGACAGCATTAGACTGTGGTCTCTCAGTTCAGCATGATGCAAATACACTGGAAGTGTGCATCGATTTTCTCATCATGTCAGGACCATTCAGCAGTTCCAAATCCGTTCCCAGTCTCTCCCAATTAGCTTTCGGCCCAGAGAACACTGTCGATCCCCATCTGCCCATCTGCCTGTCAGTGGCTTCATTCCACTGAAGGAGAGAAATAGGAAAGGGGAAGAAGAGAGGGAAATGAGGGAGAGAGCAGGCAGGCAATGGATAATTCTGTGTTTGGCGGCTATAGGCAAGAAGGCTTGGCAAATCTGTCCAAAGCCACAGCCAGTAGGGGTGGTTTGGAATCGGAAGGACTCCCTGAGAGAGATACTGTTGTTTGGATGATAGAGTGAGGCACAATGCCCACTCACTTTCTCCGCAACCATTTATCAATGAAAATACAGGACTTGTTCTCTGTATAGTCTCTGTCGTAAAGGGATTCAGATGTCTCTTTTCTTTGAGTGTTGTATGTCTCCTTTCCTGTCTATCTTACTATTTTCCTTTGGGATTGGATGAACCTATTACTGCACATGCTGCCCTAAGGTTTCAGAATCACATGCAGATAATGGTATAAGACTTCAGCTGAGTCTTTCACTCTCCCAACAGGCCTGGGTGCATGAAGTTTGCAGCTTGAGATGGACGTTCTGAATGACATTCTCTTCTGGTTTCCTCTACTTGGAAAGTAGTTCCTTTCTGAATTGAAATGAATGATGGGATATATCCTCACAGTCATGTTGCATTGCAATGTCTGTTTGTATCTTCAACTCCCAAAAACTGGAACCATGCCACCATTATCAATTTGGGAGCTGGAATAGAGAAATCTGTGCAGAATAAATGACAAAAAATAGTCTTGTTTTATCAAATTTAATTTGACATCTCGTATTCTCTTCATGGGGATATTTTGCCTTGCCTACTTCCTGGTGCTGAATAGTGCGTAATTTTATTTGTATGGAATAGCTGTTGTATTCCATTGGCCGTAAGTGGTTTCATCTTCGGAACTGGCTACTTGCTCATGACAAAGCTTTGTCCATGCACACATAATTTAGAGTCCATGCTGTTGTTGCAGCTCTGTCTTCCTAACTCTCTTTACTCATTGGTATTCCTCATCTCTCTTTGTCCTGATGGGTGGTGTAATTATGGAAGCCACAGGGAGGCAGCTGGGTTTTAGACTTTGTAGAAAGACTGCTGGGAGCTGCCCACTGGTGGGAAGGAAGAGAAATGCATGCCGCCATTTGGTAACCTCATCAAACAGGGCACAAGAGCTGATAAAATACACAATCTTTAATTTAAAAAAAAAAAGCATGTACACACCGTGATGTTGAGATGTGATTGGACACTATTATCTGTGCACACAATGTATACTGAAAAACACTCATATAAATGCATCCTCACACAGTGGGGCATGTAGACACACATTGTGGAAATGTAGCTGTCCACCTCTGGACACAAATAGATAAAGTTGCCATTGGTCCTGGCTGCAGGCCGATAATTTTTTACCCCGCATCCCTTTATGGGTTGTGTTTTTCTCTTTCTTTCTCTTTTTATTTGGCTGCATGGGTTTTATCTGGGGGCAGCAGTAGTTGAATCCACATATCCTGGTCCTGGCACAGTCGGGACTTCACCTACAATGCATTTGTTTTTTATTTATTTTTTCATGAAATGTCCCACCATTCTCTGGCCTGATGGAGCATCACTATGGACTTACCCACAGTGATCTAATCCAGCTGGGCACAGACATCTGCAGATATAGTAGTGAGAGGGCAGAGAGACAGAGAGATTGAAGGAGCTGAACATAAGAGATGTGAAGTAAGAGCGAGGAATGAACCGGAATGAAAAGGATATACTCTCTGAGGAGAAACAGCGTGAGAGGATCTTCCATTAGAGAGCCCGTATTTGGCATGTGTATGTGTATATCTCACCCATCTTGCTACTAGATAAACAACGCCTTGCATGACTGTAGGCATGCTGGTGGGTCAGTATGATGTGTTTGAGGGGGTAGAAAGGGAGAATCAACATCAATAACAACTACAGTACACAGCAACAACAGTGGCAACAGTGGCAGCTGTAGTGTTTTAGAGAGACCCACTGGCCCTGGAGGAGTAGAGGCTATATTCAGGAGCGTTGTTATGACTCACTATTGGGCTGTAATGACCACAGATGGCCATTAGCAAGGTGTGAGATAAACTGTGTAGGCCCCAGGTCCCTAGAGTGGCAGAGATGTACACTGCTCAGTTATGACAGGCTCAAACTTGATGCATCTACAGTAATAAGCCCCCTGTGTTTGCATGAGGAAGATACCCGTGTCTTCACCTGCTGTAGGAAACTCTAAAATGATATTTTCTTGCAGCTTCTATATGAAGAAGGCATTTATTAACTTGAAATGAATATTTAGGCTATATTTTCAAACCGATCTTCTGACTACATTAACACTCTTAGGGTATACAGGAAATCAAGGCTCACAAATAAATAACATAAAAACTCTTGAATTAATTTAAAAACAGTTTGTAGTATTGCTGTTAACATACAAGGTTGTTAAGAACACCCTTCCTATCAGTTATAAACACAATAAAATTTGCACTGTCTCTCATCTACACTGCTCAAAAGAATTAAAAGAGCAATTTTTAATCAGAGTATAGCATCAAGTCAATTAAACTTCTGGGATATTGATCTGGTTAAGTAGCAGAGAGGGTTGTTAATCAGTTTCACCTGCTTGGCAGTTAATGAAATTAACAACAAGTGCCATATAGGGGCAACAATTAGACAACCCCCAAAACAGGAATGATACCATTTACTGGGCCCCATGCCACCTGACCTAAATAAATAGAACACCTCTGGGACATTAGGTTTTGGTCTATCTGTCACTGCCAGGTTACACCTCAGACTGTCTGGGAGTTCAGTGATGCCCTAATCCACATCTGGGAGGAGATCCCCCAGGACACCATCCGTTGTCTCATTGGGAGCATGCCCTGACATTGTCAGGCATATATACAAGTATGTAGGGGCCATACAAACTACTGAGTACCATTTTGGGTTGCTGCAATGAAACTTCGGCAAATGGACTAGCCTGCTGGGTCATTTCTTCACTTAGATTTTCAGGGTGTCTTTGAACTCAGTCCTCTGTAGGTTGATAAGTTTCATTTCCATCAAATGATGTGGCATCATTTCATTCCTAACAAATTACCTAGTCTAAATCAGTATGTTTATCTAGCGTGATGGGGTTTTCCCATTGAGATCTGATATTTTCAATGTGTTTCTTTTGAAGGCTTAACTTTCTAAGTAATCATATAATTCTATCTACAGGGGTTGGACAATGAAACTGAAACACCTGGTTTTAGACCACAATAATTTATTAGTATGGTGTAGGGCCTCCTTTTGCGGCCAATACAGCGTCAATTCGACTTGGGAATGACATATACAAGTCCTGCACAGTGGTCAGAGGGATTTTAAGCCATTCTTCTTGCAGGATAGTGGCCAGGTCACGACGTGATGCTGGTGGAGGAAAACGTTTCCTGACTCACTCCTCCAAAACACCCCAAAGTGGCTCAATAATATTTAGATCTGGTGACTGTGCAGGCCATGGGAGATGTTGAACTTCACTTTCATGTTCATCAAACCCATCTTTCACCAGTCTTGCTGTGTGTATTGGTGCATTGTCATCCTGATACATGGCACCGCCTTCAGGATACAATGTTTGAACCATTGGATGCACATGGTCCTCCAGAATGGTTTGGTAGTCCTTGGCAGTGATGCGCCCATCTAGCACAAGTGTTGGGCCAAGGGAATGCCATGATATGGCAGCCCAAACCATCACTGATCCACCCCCATGCTTCACTCTGGGCATGCAACAGTCTGGGTGGTACACTTCTTTGGGGCTTCTCCACACCGTAACTCTCCCGGATATGGGGAAAACAGTAAAGGTGGACTCATCAGAGAACAATACATGTTTCACATTGTCCACAGCCCAAGATTTGCACTCCTTGCACCATTGAAACCGACGTTTGGCATTGGCACGAGTGACCAAAGGTTTGGCTATAGCAGCCCGGCCATGTATATTGACCCTGTGGAGCTCCCGACGGACAGTTTTGGTGGAAACAGGAGAGTTGAGGTGCACATTTAATTCTGCCGTGATTTGGGCAGCCGTGGTTTTATGCACCCGAACATCCCTTTCAGACAGCTTCCTCTTAAGTTAATCCTGTTGGATGTGGTTCGTCCTTCTTGGTGGTATGCTGACATTACCCTGGATACCGTGGCTCTTGATACATCACAAAGACTTGCTGTCTTGGTCACAGATGCGCCAGCAAGATGTGCACCAACAATTTGTCCTCTTTTGAACTCTGGTATGTCACCCATAATGTTGTGTGCATTTCAATATTTTGAGCAAAACTGTGCTCTTACCCTGCTAATTGAACCTTCACACTCTGCTCTTACTGGTGCAATGTGCAGTTAATGAAGATTGGCCACCAGGCTGGTCCAATTTAGCCATGAAACCTCCCACACTAAAATTACAGGTGTTTCAGTTTCATTGTCCAACCCCTGTATCTATCTATCTATCTGTCTATCTATCTATAGTGGGGGAAATATTTGATCCACTGCTGAATTTGTAATTGTTCTCACTTATAAAGAGAAGGTCAGGACAGAAGTATGAAAATGAGCGTCTACAATTTAATTCTATGTAGCACCAAATCACAACAAACACTCGCCTCAAGGCAGTTTATATTTTAAAGACCCTACAATAATTATAGAGAAAACCCAACAATCAAAACAACCCCCTATGATCAAGCACTTTGCGACAGTGAGAAGGAAAACCTCTGTTTTAACAGGAAGAAACTTTTGGCAGAAACAGGCTTGGGGAGGGGCAGTCATCTGCTGCTACCGGTTGGGGCTGAGGGGAGGGAGGCAGAACAAAAGACATGCTGTGGAAGACAGCTGGAGATTAATAATAATTAATGATTAAATGCAGAGTGGTGTATAGACAGGTTGACAAAGAGTCAGAGCTCTTGATCCAAGTATTCCTTTAACTAGTAATGACTTCATGATTTTCTTCACAAATAAAATTTTAATGATTAGAGAAAAAATCCCTCAAAACATCTAAAAAACATATCTTTAGATTTGGCTGCTTTCAGTACTGCTGGTATTTTTTTTAATTAGACTTATTCATATTTATTGAAAATTGAACTGAATTTAAATTAGATGATATTCTGGCCATCTTTAAGACATTCCTGCAGTTTAATAATTGGTGAGTGTCATCTGGCTTTGTTGATAGATAAAGCTGGGTATCATCTGCATAGCAATGAAAATGTATACAATGCTTTCTAATAACACTGCCTCTAAGCTCTGTAATAAAATATTTTGGTCAACAATACAGTATCAAACCCTGAAGTGAGCTCTAGCAGGACAAGCACAGAGCTGAATCCACCATCAGAGGCCATAAGAAGATTATTTGTAACCTTCACTAATGCTGTTTTTGTACTGTGATGAATTCTGAAAGCTGACCATTCCTCTGGAAATGATCAATTAGCTGTTTTACAGCCAAATTTTTGAGAGAAAAGGAAGGTTTGCGATTGGCTTATAATTAGCTAAGACAGCAGGGTCAAATGATGCTTTTTAAGCTTTTTAACTAATGGTTTAATTATTGCCACTTTAAAGGCCTCTGGTACATAGCCAGTTAACAAAGTTAGAATGATCATATTTAATATTGAATCATTAATTAATGGTAGGATTTCTTTGAGCAGTCTTGTAGGAATGGGGTCTAATAGATGCATTGATGGCTTGGAGGAGGTAACTATTGAAGCTAACTCAGAAAGATCATTCAGAGAGAAAG
The DNA here is from genome assembly GCA_024447675.2 of Pterophyllum scalare. NCBI lineage: Eukaryota > Metazoa > Chordata > Actinopteri > Cichliformes > Cichlidae > Pterophyllum > Pterophyllum scalare. Next base: position 52,985 of record JAMQGT020011735.1, read on the forward strand.
AGCCTAAATAAATATCAGTATTACCGAAAATGGTTGAACATAAAAATATGTCTCTCTCCGCTAAAAATGTTTTTTTGAAGAAATTCATAAAGTCATTTCAAGTTAAGGTTAAAGGAATACTCGGCTCAGCAGAACTCTGACTCTTTGTCAGCTTTGCTACAGTGCTGAAAAGAAACCTGGGGTTGTTCTTCTTTTATCCAATCAGTGATGAATTGTAAGCTGTCCTAGCTTTACAAAGGTTTTTTAAATTTTTTTTTATAGAGCAACAAACTCTTTTTAGAGGCTAAATAAAGAGCTTCTAAATTAGAGAGACAAGAGTCAGCTGCCATCTGTGAAGCACAGTGGAGGCTCTGTCATGGTTTGCAATGCATTTCAGCTGATGTAGTTGAGGATCTTGTCAATTTTGATGGAAATATGAATGCAGGAAAATGTTGAATTTGGATCCACCATACAGTACCACATGGAAAGTGTCTGACTGGCAACAGCTTTATTTTTCAGCATGACAATGATCCCAAACACACTGTCAGTGCAAAAACGCATGCCCTTGAGCTAGTAAAAACATACCTAGCATACCTATTTAGAACTATAGCTGGTAGTCATTGTTCTGCTCCTCACTGAGGTAGGCATCGCAGTCCATGAATCAGAACTCACCTGCTGAGTGCCCTAACTAGAACTCTAACTTAAACTCACAGAAGGTCAGTTCTGGCTAGAGTTGTCCTTCATGTTTGTAGTGGACCTCTGATAGTCCAAAAGAGGGACTATCAGCAGCAGCTGCAGTCCAAGGCAGTGGAGTTAAAGTCTGACCACAGCAACCTTGCCAGTAAGCCAGCCAGTAAGGAAACATTAATCTTGAAGGGCTAAAGGGCTAGCTAGTTCATAGCAATTTTCAAAAATAAGAGCAAGGACACTAGTACACTAGTAGATCAAGCACAGTGGCATTGTTGTCTCAAATAACAAAGATTAAAAAACAAAAAAACAAACAAGTAAAAAAACAAAACAAAACATACTAAATAGAGTCACCTGGGCATCCCATCCAATTAAAGTAATGTATAGAAAACACTGGTAAGTGTGGGTGTGTGCATGTGTATGCATTTTGCTATGCATACACATGTACACATGTCGATATTTACAGTATAGTACTATGAGTAGATATCAGCAAATGAAAATTTAAAAGAAAAAATTATTACACAACCAGAAGTATGAATGCTCAACACAAATTTACCATAGAAAGTTTTACTGTATCTGGCATTTCCCATTCCCACTTCCGTTTCAAACATTATGGCAGTAATCTCTAAGAAAGTTAAACCTTGTTTGCACTTTATGCAGATCAAACATTTTTCATCTGCTGCGTCGTCATCCTTTTTCCTGAAGCTCAAAACTTCCTCAAAGAAAACTATTGCAAAAAGACTGTTTCTAACTTTTCTGACTTTAAAATTTTGTATCCTGTCTCTTTTTGTTAGTCAAAACAACGGAGTCTGATCCCTGAGAGGCTGCTATGGGGTCTGAGTGTCCTTTGTCGTCTTTTATGGTACAGCAGGTTGGTGATGGAGGAGCTTAGCTCGACCCAGCAGGTATCCATCTCTAACTCTACTTTGAGGGAGCTGGTTGCCAGTGGAGAAGTTTGTGTCAGGGTTGGGGTAAAAAAAAATGGACCACATAAAAACAACACGCTGACTATAAAAGAGCATAAGAGCAGACTCGCAGGCATAGAATGGTGGAGGCTGGCTGAGGCAAGGCGCCAACAGGCCTTAGACGTTCTGATTCAGCATCTCACATCATTCACGCTGCCTTGAGCCACAGCGGGGGTATTATGGGATTCTCCTGGATTTTTTTTTTTTTTTGTCACCATTGACTCTTTCTGTGACTGACAGCTATCTACATTGATTGACACTAAGGGAACTAGGAGCCTGCTGAGAGAGGGGGGTGCCAGGCTAATTGACTGTCTTCCATCTGGTTGATGGCTGGCTTTGGAAGAAACGACAGGCCAGCAGCCCACCACTGTTTTTCTCTACAGAGCCTGGAAATAATGAATACTGCTGGAATGTTTTGGCAGAGAGGGGCGAACTTGGCTAGTCAATTCTCACTTTGTTTTTTTTTTCCCAATAAACATGTGGATGTGGATGCTGTGAGTCGCCATCACCACCACCTTGGGTGTGGGGAGTTTCTGTTGCGGTTATAAATACTGTCTCCACGCTCCAAAGGCAGAAGTAGGAATTAGATGGAGCTGAAGGGTTCTACTAAATAAAGCATTTCAGTCGATGAATTATTGAACAAATAGAGATGTATACCTGCAGCAAAACAGCAGGGCCTGATGGTCTTTTTTGAACACAGTAGGAGAATCAGCCATGTATTAAATTATATGTTCCATTTTTTTTCTGTCTACATCATTGGGCTAGGAGGGTTTTTTTTTTTTAATTTATTTTTTTTGTTTGTTTTTTCCTTTCTCAACAAGACTGTGATTAGTGAATAATCAATTTTGCACTGAAGACAGAAGTGAAGAAAGAAGTCTTAATAAGCCCAACAAGATAAAAGAGACCTTTAGTGCAAAGTCTGCTTTAGGTGCCCACTGGCATAAGTAACACATTGCAAAGTATGATTTATTATACATCCATTGAATATTTAGATTCCAACTTGTGACTAAGGAACCTCAAATAACTTATGTCACTTCTTTATGTTTGCTGTGGTCCATGCTTATACACAGATACAGTTTGCTGTATTAGATAGAACAGAAAAATAAAAGATATGTTGCATTGAAATAAAACATTTTAGAAGAAGTAATTTTCTCATCTATTATAGCTTCAGGACTACCATATTTTTATTCTTAAGAAGATCAAAAAATAAAGCTCATTGAACCAGAGGAGAATATCAATAACACAATTTCAATACATTTTTGATCCAAGCCTGATATCCATTTTAATTTGAAGTTGATACACAATGTCTGCACTGAGGTCATCCTATTGATTTAATGTGGCCTGAATGGGGGAAAAATGGGATTCATTGAACCCGTACACTGAGGGTTGGATTTAAAATTGATTTTGCAAGAAGATGCACCCATTTTAATGTACTTGTACAGTCCAATTATGAAAAACTGTAAAGCATATTAACACACTTAATTTAACTATGGCTGTTGATGACTATTAAGGTAACAACTTGATGAACCAAAATCTTAGGCAAGGTACTTGCCATTATAAATTTGCAGCCAGGAAAACCTTTGCAACACTTGGAATTTGGATAAGCCAAGCAATCTTCTGCATCATATATGTGGGTGTTAACCTGCATACATAAATACATTGTTGTATTGTTTACAGACAGACAGACAGACAGACAGGCTTGTGAAAGAGTGTAGTGTGTGTGATGTAGCTCTGGAAGCTCTGGCCCAGGACTCAACATTGACAAGCTGTCCACATCTCACTGTAATTTACAGACCTTACCCCAGAGAGCAGGTCTGAGTTATAACATTTCTCTCTACCCTCTCTTCCTCCTTTCTTGCAGCTTTTTCATTCCTCTGTCCATTTTCTACCCTTTTCAGCTTGCTTTTTCCAATCTTATTTTGTTTTCCTGTCATCACAAAATTGTGGCTCTTTTTAACTTTCATTGTAGCCTACTTACCAAGCTACTGGAAGACATGAAACCTAGTGCTATTAGGGTGACAATTAACACGTAATTAGTGCAATTCAATTTGGATTGAATGGGTATGTTTCAAATCTGTTGATATAGCTGAGTTAGAGAAAAGAAATGACAAAGCTGTGCACAGCATATGGTGAAAAGACTGGGCCTAAAGTGGGTATTATATCAAAGTGTTATTTCACTCTGCAATTCTCCTAACTATAGGCCACCAAAATAATTATACTTGTCCTCTTAACAAAAAGAAAAAAAATGGAGGAGGTACACATAAAGCAAATAAAAGGTTCATTACTCTTTGTCTCTTTTATATTTGTAGGCTTTGGATGGAGGTAGAATTTATTAAATTACATCTGGTTATGCTGTAGTGGCAATATGATCTGACTCTCAGAGGAATAAAGCATGTACTTCCAGTAAAACATGTCCAAGTAAGTGGAATAGGCTACTATGTCACATTTGACTCTCAAACTACTTCTTCTTGTTATTGTTATTTTTGTCCACATGTTAAATAAGCTGCAGGGTATAAAAAGCATATTTGGTAAGTGTACAGATTTATTATTATTTTCCTCTTTCTAATTTTCCTCATACTTAAATCTGTCCTCACAGACTTCAGCCTTTTTTGAGTATATTTACAAAGTCAGTCCAAACCTGTGATTGGGTATCCCGTAAGACCTGCTTAAAGCTGGTTTCTCTACATATCAGTAAGAAAAAAAATTATAGCAAATGAAAATGGGCTTCCCTCTGGACACTCAAAAAGCAGTTTATCAAAACTCAAATTTTATAGCAAATTACAGTGTAATTTTGTTTCTGTTTACAAAACAGATGCGTCTGGCCAGCTTTCCAACAAACAGTATATAATTCAAAGTAAGCCAGGTAAGAAGTCATTTCCAGAGAGATTCCACATACTTCATCACTCTTGACATTTCCATCTGACACAAAAAAATTAAGATCGGCCGCTTTAGATGCTAATTTAACAGCTTAGCACATGATTTCCCTTTCACAGTAAAGCTTTACTTCTACCATAAAGCTGTCATGCTGGCTCCCTTACAACCCAAGGTACAGAGGTGCACAGCAGTCCTCTTTCCCCCACAGAGAGAAACAGCAACCTTCATTATGTTTTGTTTTAATCACTTAATCCACGCTTTAATACAGAAGTAAACAAATAAAAGCATCTAAGTAAATGAACAGTTAGAGTTGTTCTGTAATAGCTCGTAAATCTTTCAGAGTTTGTAATGAGCTCCTTTCTCCTCTGGGCTCAGCAGCAAGAAATCAGCACTTCACACACGAGTGAGAGCAGCATGCAAGAAGACTCCCACTCTAAATATGTACCATTGAGAGACTTGGGGGAAAATTGGATTGTTTGTTTGGGCAAGTTGTGTTAATCTGTACAAGCATCTTGCATTCTATTGTGACGAACAATAACCACCTCATAAAAATAGCACAGGAATCTACTGTAGGCATGCTGTATGTAGCACAACAGTTTGTTAGTTTATTACAGAGTAATGGCATACCATCTTTAATGGGGTTTATAGGCGTGATGCAAACATGAGGGTAATCCCACATCTAAAGCAGATAAGCATAACGTTTGTGTGAGCAGATTCTGCAGGGAATTGCATTTCAATTTAAGCATCAGATACCAGTAAGATGAGATGACCATCATTTTTCCTGTATCTAGGCAACAAGAAAACCACATAGCATTTCCCTTTCTCACTTTCCTTCTCTTTCACTAACTCTTGTTCTCTTTTGCTTCAGGGAACATTCAGTCTTACTTTTAAAATTAAAGGCTCACAAAGATTTTTTTTTCTTTTTTCATCTCTAAATGTGCACCATTTTATTCAGACTCTACCTTTAAACACAAAATTATGTGCAGGTGGATTCCAACCACATCACCCACTGACATCCACTGTGTTTTATGGCTCTCCTTGAGGAATGATGAAATGTTTACCAGTGGGTGAGGAGCAAACAGGGCAAGAGAGGGAGGGCTGTGTGATGTGTGGGAGGACTGCCTCACTCCTACCAAAAGAAGGGATGGCGAGGGAGGAGAAAAAGGATGAGGTATAGGAGGAGTTTGGTGTCATCTGGGTACAGCCCTCACCAAGATAAATCAAATATGGATCCAAAGTTAGTAAGAACAGCATTTTTGATCTCTATGACTGATGTATATTTGTACAGTAGTTTCCACTTTGTGTTTCTTCTTTGTTATCTGACTGTTTCAGCATTTTTTTTACTTTGAACATTTTTGTTTTGTTTTGTTTTGTTTGTTTCCTGCCCACCAGGCTTCAATTTCCAATAATTTCTGGACATCAGACTTACATAACCTTTATTTAGCCTGCAATGTCTGGCAATGAGCACTGCTGCTTTAAAATTGAGTTGCCACAGAAACAGAGAACTAGATTTCTACTGAGGGGAAAAAATGACAGCTTCAGGAAGTAATTGTTTTTAAAGGCATGAGAGGGCATTAATTGTTTTGAGTGTTGAAACTAATCTTTCTACTGCCTATTACACAGAAATTTAATCAGTTAATCACAATTAATGCCTTAAGTGAATTATAACATGCTAAGTCATGTGATAGAATAGTTCATTGTGACTTATAATCTTATGCTTTCTACTTCAAAATGCATATTATTTATTTATTGTTACTTTTTTCTTCATTTTCCAAGTTTCTTGAAATGAGCACACATCAATCAGGCATAACACCTTGCTTAATATTGTGTTGGTCCCGCTTTTGCTGCCAAAACCGTCCTTGCCCATTGAGACATGGACTCCATTCTTTGAAGGTATGCTGTGATATCTGGCATCAAGATGTTACCAACAGATCCTTTACATCCTCTATGTTGTAAGGTGGAGCCTCCGTGGATCAGACTTGTTTGTCCAGTATATCCCGCGGATGCTTTACTGAAATGAGATCTGGGGAATTTGAAGGCCAAGTCAACACCTTAAACTCTTTGTTGAGCTCCTCAAACCATTCCTAAACCATTTTTACTTTGTGACAAGGCTCAGTATCCTGCTGACAGAGGCCGTCGGGGAATACTGTTTCCAAGAAAGGGTTACATGGTCTGCAACAATGCTTAGGCAGATGGTACATGTCGAAGTAACATCCACATGGATGGCAGGACCCAAGTTTTTTGCCTTCTTCACATAGTACATTCTGGTACCAGGAGTTCCTCAGGTAAGTAATGGTCATGCACCCGTCTGTCCATGTGATGTAGAAGAAAACATGATGTATCAGACCAGGCCACCTTCTTCCTTTGCCCTGTGGTCCAGTTCTGATGCTTACGTGTCCATTGTTGACACTTTCAGAGGTGACAGCAGTCAGCACGGGCACCCTGACTGGTCTGCAGCTATGCAGTTGCATAGGCAAAAACTGTGATGCACTGTTTTCTGACACCTTTTTATTAGAACCAGCATTAACTTTTTTGGCAATTGAGCTACAGTAGGTCATCTGTTGGATCAAACCACACAGGCCAGCCACTCCTGACATGTATAACTATTTCTTTAGCCACCCATAACCCTGTCGCTGGTTCACCACTGTTTCTTCCTTGGACCACTTGTACAAGATACTGACCACTGCAGACCTGGAACACCCCCACAAGAGTTGCGCTTTTGGAGATGCTCTGACCCAGTCATCTAACCATCACAATTTGGCCCTTGTCAAAGTTGCTTAAATCCTTATGCTTGCCCATTTTTCCTGCTTCTAATACATCCACGTTGAGGACAAAATGTTCACCTGGTCTCTAGATACATCCCACCCACTAACAGGTGCCATGATGAAGATATATATATATATGTGTGTGTGTGTGTGTGTGTGTGTGTGTGTGACACCTCAAAAATCAAAGTAGAAAAATATTCTGTTGCAGGCTAGTCCATTTTGCTGAAATTGAACTGCAGTAACTCAAAATGTTACTCAGTTTGTATGGCCCCCATGTGCTTGTATGCATGCCTAACAATGTTGGGGCATTCTCCTAATGAGACAAGAGATAGTGTCCTAGGGGATGTCCTCACAGATCTGGACCAAGTTATCACTGAGCTCTTATGACAGTCCGAGGTACAATCTTGCAGTGTCGGATGGACCAAAACATTATGTCCCAGAAGTATTCTATTGGACTTCTATGGGAGTCGGTCAGTGGTATCAATTCCTTCATCCTCCAGAAACTGCTTACATATTCTTGTCACTTGAGGTTGGGCATTGTTGTGCACCAAGAGAAACTGAGGACCCACTTCACCAGCGCAGGGTCCAAGGATTTCATCCCAATACCTAATGGCAGTCAGGGTGCTGTTGCCTATCCTAAATGCCATGTATTGATGTGCCATCCTGGAGGAGCTGGAGTACCTGTACAACCTCTGTAGGGTGCAAGTATAACTTCATGCTACCAGTATTGACAATAGCCCTAGCCAAATGCAAAACTAGTGAAAAATAGTTAGACAAAATGAGGCAAAAGTTGTCTCATTGTTGGCCCTCTAGTGCACCTGTTGTTAATTTCATTAACACCAAAGCAGCTGAAACTGATTAACAATCCCCTCTGCCACTTTACTCACCAAATTAGTGTCCCAGAAGTATATATCCATCCATCCATTTTCTTCTACTTCTCCAATTCACAGTTGCGGGGGACTGTACATGTAGCCTTTCCCAGCTGCCATAGGATGAGATGCAGGGTACACTCAGCAGAGTGGTCAGCAGACTGTTGCAGGGCTAACACAGAGAGACAGACAAACATTAGCACTCACATTCATGCCTATGGGCAATTTAGAATCACCAATTAACCTAACCCCAGGGACTATGCCCCAATGGATCAGAACTGTTTTATTGCCAGCAAAGGGGAACCTACACAATATTTGGTGGATAGCTGATCAGTGTTTATACTACCTCTGTTCTTTTATTTAGTTTTACAGCTGCTAAAAGCTGTATAATAGATGCATGGTGAAGATAAATGTGCCAAATGACCAGGGCATGGCAGCAAGCTTCTACAGTACACATCAATAGGCTTCACCAAACACCCTTTTTTGAGAACACTTATGTAAGACTGTATACATTTTACCTGCACTTGGTTTACCTTTCCATCTCCCAAAAAGCAGTAAGGCAGTATGGGAAGTTTGGAGGAGGTGTGACACTGACTCTGGCTGACAGATACACATGACGGATGTGACTCACAGGTGACAATTCATGCTGACACTCCCCAGTGACAAAGCCATGCTTTATAGCAGGCGACAGACTACTACCTGCAGCCCAGTCTCTCTGAGGATGAAGCTTGATATCCTCTCTGCTTTAACAATCACTTGTGCCACATGCATTCCTTGCAGGGGTACTATTGAGAGGTGCTACCATCAAGAAGTAAAGTGGAACGTTAGCTAAAAATGTCTTATATCCTTCCTGGGCCAACCCATGGCTTGTGGTGGAGGAGTAGGTTGCTTGATTAGCAGAGCTGCAATGAAGAATTACTAGACAAATTTTTTTGATTAGAACTATGCTACATTTGAAAGTTCTGTAAGTACAGGTGAGGGAGATTGTGTATTTGTACATATTTGCATGTACATCTCATGTCTAAAGAGCACTTTGATGAACAATAAATAAATAAATGGCAAGTTGATAGTTCATTCAACTTGTTAGTCTTATTTTATTTTATTTTATTTTATTTTTTACTGTACAAACAGTAAGATGCTAAGTCATTTTTCTGTCTACATTCCCAGTCATCCAGGTCATGGTAGCTGTAAGAGTTTTTTTAAGACGTTTCACCTCCTGTCCAAGAGACTTCTTCAGTTCTAAAACCAAAAGGAGTCCCAGGTATTTAAACCCTACTGTGGGTTGTCCCCTTTGGAGGTGGCCATTGACCCACTATTAATCATGTGCATTATCACATGAGCCAAAGTGTGAAAAATAGTGTAGGTCATTACCACCAGGGTTTTCGGGTGAAACCACTGTGAGACCTTGCCTCACCCTGTCATGTGACCTATTGGGGTCACTTGAAGTACAGTAACGTGTGAGTGGAGGTCGAGGTGTCTGGGAAGGGATCTCAAGACTGCATTGTACTGTAGGTGGCTGACAACTGCTGCCATAAGCCACCACCTCTGTTCAATGATGGTCATTCACAGCAGACATAGATTACACCTTTTACTCCTCTTTCAAACCGTATGTCTTCCTGGCCTTGAAAGAGTTTTCTTTATCCTTTAGGTGCAGAAGTACAGCTGATTCTTCTCCTTTGAGGTGGCTCTTCTATGTTGGGCCATGCATTTGTGGAGTGGCTGTTTGGTTTCTCTAATGTAGAGATCCGAGCATTCCTGATGGCACTGCACAGCATACACTATGTTGCTTAGCTTGTGTTTGGGAGTTTTGTCCTTGGGATGAACCAGTTTTTGTCTTAGAGTGTGGCTGGGTCTGAAGCACACTGGGATGTTATACTTGGAGAAAATTCTCCTCAGTTTCTCTGACAAACCCGCTACGTAAGGGAAGCAGTGTTGTTCTGTTTGTCACTCTCTTTCTCCCTAGTTGGTGTCTGACCTTCTTTCTTGTGCATCTTTGTTGATTTGATGAGGGTCCAGATGGGATAACTACATGTTTTAAGAGCTTTCTTTACATGTGTGTGTTCCTTTTCTTTCCCTTCTGCCTTTTCCGCCCTGTGTTACAGGGTCCTGATCACCCCAAGTTTACGTTCCAGTGAGTGGTGGGAGACAAAGAAGGTATTAGTCTGTGTGTGTGGTCTTCCAGTACACTTCAGTGTTGAGTCTTCCATTTTCCTCAACAATATTATCATCCCGTATGTAGAAGATTTGTGGCTTTAAAACTGAATAAACCTCTCGGATAAGAGGTGAAATGTCTTCAAAAAATTAAAGAAGACTTTTTTTTTTCAAGCTCTTAAGACTAATTAATGTTTAATTATTAGTTAGTTTTTGTTTTATAAACTATCTTTGGGTATTATGGTTATTGTAAAGTTGCAACTGATGTTTAAAAAAAACTTGTTTTAAGGAGTGTATAAGTAGGCAAGCACCAGGCCCGGCACCATTGTGTTGTGGTTTGTAGGCACCAGAGCTGCTCACGCCCACTCATAACAATGCTTGTGATTCCACACGGAAAAAATAACTTGCAGAATTTACTTAGAAAAATGCCCGTAACAACTGCATGAGTATTTCTTAAGTAAATTCCCGGGGTAAGTCAAGCTTGACCTAAACTAAACATGGAGCGTGCTGGTGGCGTGTCCTTCACTCATTTTTTTTGGTTTTGTTAAGGAACAAATTAGATATAGAAAAAGATTGTGGCCTGCAAGGTGTTTTGAGTAAGAACTGTCTCACTGTTGCTGCCACGTGTGTATCATGGTATCAGCGCTAAAGAAAACCTTGTGTATATCTCTGAGATGTCAGCAATTTTTTACAACTTTGTAAACTAATGACACAAATAATCCTAAATTATAACTTTGCTAATGACCAGTTAAATGATTTGTTTTTAGTGTTTACTTGAATTAACTGTCAGTTTACCATTTATTAAAGATGGTTGGTATAGAGCATTGCCATTAGTTCTCTCAAGGATATGAATTGAAATCACATGTGAAAAATTTCTTGCAACAAACATGTAGCAAAAGCGTGACCACCACAGAAATACAGAAATAAACACACACACACGCATACACACAGACACACACACACACACACACACACACACACACACACACACACACAAATTAAAGTCATGTTTTGTGTCGGGCAGTTTAAAAGACTCGTATCAAACAGTTTCCTGTCAAATGCAGATTTCTTGTTTTTCCTTAGAGAGTTTCCTCTCTTAAATATAACCCCACAGGGAGAAACAATAATATACGAATAGAATAAAACAAAAATGTCACCACCATCAAAACCCAGTTCTCTACTTTCAGATTCTCTCTCCCTCTCTCTCTCTCTCTTTGTCTTTGGGAACTGAGTAAGAAAGATAAGCTAAGACTCCCATTTAAGTACCTCTACATCCATTAAGATAGAGATTATAGCCCCAAAGCTAATTGTTTTTCTTTCTTTCTCTCTTTCTTTCTTTCTTTCTTTCCTGTTCATTTCATGGAGAACACTCATGAAGCCAACAGGGGGCCCTTTCTTTTCAATTTTCCTTGTAATAAATTCTCTCTTTTACCCCTTGTCTGAATATGAAGGCAAATTAAAATTGATTGAATTTCAACATGTTCATTAGGCAATGAAGGTGAGCTCTATGTGAAAGGATGTGGTGCTTTAAAGGTACCGGTCTTGCTCTGTGTAAGTAAATTGACAAATAGAGATAGACTGCCGGAATGAAATGGAGAAAGCGTGTCAAAGGACGAGACTAGGCTTCCTATTTGCTAAGTATTAAGTAAAAATGCCTTAGCAAATAGGCTAACACATTCTTATTTAATGCACACTTTACTAAATACTCTACACTATACTTTTGTAATATACAACTTATTGTACTATTACTATTGTGCTTGTCATGCAAATTGGGTGTGCCATGTTTGTATTTTTATCTTATTTAATTTTAGATGACAAATTGCAATTTATTTTTGGACACATTTTAATTGCCTGCATGACAATAAAAGGCAGTTATCTTAGCAGCTGTTGAGAATTGATGTACGTAGTAGACAATGTTAGTATCTTTGACTTTTTCACAGAGATAGTCCAAAAGCAAACAGTCACTGGGTCCAGAGGGAACAACTAAATGCCAGACTGAGAAAACACAAATCAAGAGACTGCACCCCTATCTAGTTTATCTTGTGTAAATATGCATTTCTGCTATGTCTACTTGCATATAAAAATTTGTTTGTCAACACAGGCCAATAGAGTTCAATCCTAAGCGCAGTCACCCATTATATTTTGTTTCTGATTTTAATTAAATGCTGCCAAATGTCATGCGATTTCTTGCTGAGGACATACTTCTGTTTAATAAAAATAGTTTCCTTAAAAGGAATTCTTAGCACCCATCTACAAATAAAATCTCTGCCTATTAATAAAAATTAATAAAAAATATCTTTATATCGGTGTGCAGTTGCTTGTTTTAATGTTTCATAAACTTGTGTAGATGTAAACTAAGCCACTGATTTGACAGATAAGGGGTACCAGTGATGAATATATATTGAATTAATCATTTATCATATAAATTAAGTATGTTGGAATCGCAGCAGACTATATATAATGCATCTAAGCAGGCCCATTAATTCCCTTTGGCAAGCTTTTCACCTTCTTGTTTTGTACTGAGGGAGAGACAATGACAAAGGGAGCAATAGAGAGATAGAAGTGGGCACACAGAGAAGACAACAGAGTTCATCAGGTCTTGGCCTTCTGTAAAGTGAATGCTTGGGGAGCTGTGTGTGCATGTATATGTGTGAAGGTTTAGTGCATGTGAATGTGTGTATGGGGTTGAAGGGTGATGGGAAAAATCAAGGACAGCCGCCTGTGCCTTCCCTAACTCTGTTAGGCCAGACTGGCATTTTAATAAGGGTTGCTGAATACCACTGCTTCATCCTCTGAGGGTAGCTGAACACACACATTCACACATCTTCAGCCACATGCGTACAAAGTATACAGAGGGTGGTGGAGTCACAAATCATTCATAGGTGTGTATTAATGTTAGTGTAGAGAGAATGATGTCGTGCTCTATAAAAACCCATGTCTACATTTTATAAAGATATAAAGCCACACGACTGGATGTGTTCTAGATATTAAATTACTTCAAAAGTAAATCTATAAATGGTAGATTAAGTGGCTGGCAGACATAGCCAGCAGTGAAATCCTTCCCCGCATTGTAATGCCATTACTGTCCACACAAGAGCTGCAAGGGTGGGCCGTGTGAATACAAGAGAGCTTTCACATTCTCACATGTCAAGCACAGAACCCACTGATAATGTGGATTGGGAGGGGACAGTGAGATTGGCGATGCAGTGAAACACAGCACGGGGCTTATATTAGTCAGGCATCGAGTGCAGGAAGATGGGTCGCCTCCAGAGGTGGCACTTCAGGCAAAGGAGACTCATCTGTGGAGAGTAATGGAGAAAGATGAATGCTGCCTCATATTGACCAATGCAAAATGGAAGCAGAGTCATACCTAATGTCACACACACTGTGGCTGCTTCTGCTATCGATCTGAAGTGTTGAAGTAGTAGGGATGAGGCCTTGCTGTGATGCCCTCATTGGATTGCTGCTGTCACACTCTACTCTCTGAAACATCCTGTGTCAAAATGCATGTTCAACATTTCTGCATGAAAGCCAGGCAAAGCTTAGAGTGGTTCTCTCATTTTTCCCTGTGACACTGCCTTGAAAAAAACCACAACGAAACATAGTAAAAGCCATCAGATACTTCTAGAAAATGCAAAAGATCTTTTTTTTTTGTTTGTTTTCACAAGATTGAAAACAAGAGTGGTGCGTCAGCATGATGACTTAAAAATGCAGCTTTCAAGTTGCTCTAAACTAATATGTTGACCTTTTAAGCTGACAAGTGTGTAATGTGATTGCATGGAGGCAGCTCTGTTTCTATTTTCTTGAGATTCTTTTTCACACAGCAGGAAGAGCAGCTTGTGAGAGGGATCAGAGTGGTTGTGATACCACTCGCCCTTTTTAAGCAAGAAAGAGATAAAACAGAGCATCATCCTGATTGAAGATAAATCCACTCAGATTAGCTTTGCTGTGCTCTTTATGTTGTTTTTTTTCCCTACTGTTTCTTCTTCTTACTTTTTTAGTTGTCTTTCCATCTGAAAGTCTCTTATAAAACACCGATAAGTTTGCACTCAATGCATTTTCAACTAAATTTGAACACCACAAAATACTTTATTTTCATCTATAGGGCAGCAGCTATGAATTGTATGCATGTAGAGAGATGCATAAAATGCTGTAAATTACCACATGCATTACTTCAGATAAATTATTGTTATCCCCCTAAGTGAAAAGAAAATGTTATTAGATTTTCTTTCCATGCCTTGATTTATTTATTTTAATTCTTCCACCAATGGGCTTTTTGTTCTTCTATATGTATGCCGTTATTGCTTTCATCTGGTCCTTATGCATAACCCCCATGCATAGGTTCTGCCTCACTCTTTTACATTATTGGAACTGTCCAATGGGCATTGACAGCGGGAGTCTAATGAATTAAAGTGGACATAGCTGACTCAGTTCAATCGATAACTGGTCCCCAATGGAGCCTGCTGCTCGGAGAGCTAGAAACAGCAGAGAAGGGGAGATAGAAAGAAAGAGATACAGTGACAAATTGAACAAGTAGAGAAAAATGAAATAGCGAAGAAAAGAGCATTCAAAGGAGAAACAGAGGAGGGACTACCTCCAGGGAGAGATGATGTGAAGGGAGGGAACCAGGGATGGGAGCTGAATACAAAAATGGATGGATGTAATGAATGAGATCTAGCAGATGAAAGGGTTAAGTGTTTCTCAGTTCTTCACCCTAATGGCTCCTGAGGCTTCTCCTGACTGAAGGCTAGTTTGTACCTTGTCCCCTAAGATCCTTGGAGATACGTGCTTGATAGCTTTTTTTTTCCTCCTTTCCATCTCAACACTGACTTGTTTGTACTTTACAGTATAACAAAAAAAAAAGGTATTTTATAGCATGCGGCCTCATTCAGTCCAGCTCACACAGCAACGTCTGTCTTGCTTGCGTTGCAGTGCTGAAATTATAATTGCTGGGCTTGTTGAGCAATTAACACTGGTGTGCTTTGTTCTAACAAGCAGTCTGGCAGTTTAAAAAAACCAAACAAACATTTTTTTTTCATATTTTGCATAACGGTGACATTAAAATAATCACTATTCACCATCTTCCAATGCTAAACAATCACTTTCTCCAGGGCTCACACTATTTTATGTCACAAGTTGTAAACACCCACCATTTAACTGATTTTGTTGTGTATGACTAATTTAGGGCATAAGTCACATTTTTCAGACAGAATAATAGCAGTTATTTTAAGCAGCACAAATGCAAGCAAAATGTACAGAAAAACACGACTGGGCACCAATAGATTAACATCTGCACTATATCTGAGGTCATGTTTTTCACAGCTAGCTGCTGAATTTGCTTTGGTGCTATGTTGTGCACGTGATGCTTTTGCCTCTCATGTTACAGTAATTACTATCTGTATGATAGATGGTATTCAGATTAGATTTATGTTTTGTTTAGGGCACACTGTGTGTCCAAGACACCTGCCACCTCCCATTCTACCTGTCACTCACAGTACCTCGTTCATGTCACTCTGTAATATTCACATTTTCTTTTATTGCATCTTCCTTTTGAAACTAATCTCCTCTACTGCCACATCAATTTCTGGGTTTCCACTTTCATCTTGCATTATTTGTTATGCTGTTTATATGCCTGCAGGAGTCACTCCATCATTGTCTTACACTGTGATTCTTACTTTGGGCGGCTTTGGCTCAAGAAGTAGGGAAATTGGAAGGTCGGTGGTTTGATCCCCAGCTCCTGTAGTTTGCTGAAGTTTCCTTGTGCTAGAGACTGAACCCTGCGTTCGCCCATCCATTGGATTATGAGTGTAAGAATATTAGGTTAAAAGTGCTTAGGCATAGAAAAGGGTATTTGTGTGAATAGGTGAGTGAGGCTTGTAGTAAGAAAGCGCTTCTTAAGAGTTGAAAAGTCCATACATTGAGAGGCAGCTAGATTCTCTTGAGATTTGCTGGATGAGAATCACAAGATAATCTGTCTTGATATGTGGTTGGTCCAAATAGTCACGAACCATTGTTTTTTTTTTTTTTTCCTTTTTCCTTTTTTTTTTTTTCCTTACAAAGAGGGTCTACCACCATGCTAACTGCATCGTTGGGTACACTGAGTACTTGCTAGTTTTCAAAGCTTGTTCAGCTTCAACTTCTTAATGTGTGTTCCTTGTTGCTGCTATTATATGGCTTGTTAATCTGATTAGTTAAAGTTGCTTAGGACAGACAGATGGTCCATCCAATTAGCTGTCAAGTATTTTTTAAAAGCACCCGTCCTTGTCCAAACAATTTCCAAAAACTTTTCAGATGGCTGTATGTGACGAGCCATCGATTTCATTACTGTGATTCTTTTCATATTATCATTTTATCACCAGGTAATGTGAACACTCTTTCTGCTAGTAAATCTGTAAACTGTCTTTAGTTTGCTTTATTTTTACTTCCAAAATTTCCAAACATTCTCTCTACACTGTTGTCTTTTAGGAAGATATTGTAATCTAATGATACCTTTTCATGTCCTTTTTTTCCCCATCAGGCTCTCTATTCTAACATCTTTTTCACCCAATTATTTCCTTGAAGTCTTCCATTTCTCTAATCATGGTGTGCACGGACGAACAAAGTGTTAAAATTTAGTTATGCTAACAAGGAGAAGGGCAAATGCAGCCTTTTCAGACATTGCTTGGGTAATGGGTCCTTGACTGATTGACAGCCCTATTCTCTGCACCTCCTGAGTGACAAGTCTGCAGTTGCCGCTGCAACGTAGGAAATGAGAGTGGAATTACAATACCAACCATGTCACCTCCTGAGGGGACAGGAGAAAGGAAAATACAATCACAGTCCCTATCAAACGCACACACATACACACACGCGCACACACACACATACACACAGAGTTTCAATTTGGCTTCACTCTGGAGAAAAATACACACACACACACACACGGTGGCAAACAGACTCCAGCATTTTTTATTATTTTTTTTTTTTAGCTGTTATGCTGTTTTGTAGTTGATCTTAACATGGCATCTGCCCCATGGTAAAGGATTATGTCAGTGGACCTGCAGTCTTTAGATTATAGTGTTTTTACGTCTATATTTTACAATATATATATACAGTAGATTTACTTTATTTTTTATTTTATTTTCTACTTTTTATTTGGACACATTTGAAAGCTCAGCTTAAATGCATACAAAAAGCGAATGTGCACTCATGAATAATAATATGAGCTTTATTTTAAAGGAAGTGACAGTGTGACTACAAGGGGGAAGCTAATTTATTTCATCCTTATCCCTCCTTTAGGCTACTCTAAGTAAGACTGTGAAAAAGCATAGTTTTCTTAGAAAACCATGCTTTTTTACAGACTGTGAAAACACTCTTAATATTTTAGGGTGTCCTAGGGATTTGTTTAAAGAAACTAAAAAAAAGGAGAGAAAGCTTCTCTCTATCTGTTTTGGTAATGTGCGTGCAAAAAAGAAAAGAAAGAAAGTGAGAGAGATGGTGTAAAAAGAAAGAGTGAAACTGTGGAAGAGAGACTGAGGTATGTTACTATTTACACCACATCAGAAAATGCAAATTCAAATCTGCATTTCTCTTCTGCCAGTCAAGTTTAAGTATTCTAATCCCTGTAAGCAGGGGAGAAAAAATACTAAGTGACAATGACTGAAACATCAACTGAATAAGTGAGTGACCTGAGTGAACCCACGGGAGGGGCTTTGCAGCTTTTTTGTTCTGTTCATGATGTGACTTCTCCATGACCATTTTTGAGTCATTACCAGATCTGGTTAATACTATGCTTGGGTAGATTAATGTTTAAGTAGGGACATTTCCTATTAAAAGCTTTCTATTATGTTTGCTTTTACATGAAGGCAGCCAACAGCCCAGAGTCTGTTATGCTGCATTTACTGTTGTTCCCCTGTCGCTCTGACTTTACTGCCTGTGGTGCGAGTGGGGGGGGGTGTTTATGAGTTTATAAAAGCTCATGATGCATCATCATGCTTTTACAAATTCAGACAACAAAACTCAAACACACACCCTTCCCTTTTGCTTCCCATGGCAACCCCATTCCCCTCATTTCCTAACCATCCCAGCACACTCATTTGACCTTGTTAAACCCTCTAAACCAGACCGCTTGAGAGCTGTTACATGCCACAGTAATCTCTAACAGGGGATTCATTTCCGTCACTGTTAAAGGGGGATGCTTAATATCAGCCATATATAATTTACAGACAAAGATCTTTAGAGCAGGAGGGATGGCTATTGTTGTCATGTTACTTGAAGATGTGGCCTTTGGGGCAGAAGTAGAGACAAGAGGCAGGCCAGTTAGTGCTTGGAAAGAACACTGGGGCCTTTTGTGGCATGACAGGCTAACACAAGGTGAAGGGTCTGGAGCTGTATGAGCACAGGAGAGCCAGCAGTGGAAGCAGAAAGACAGATCCATGTCTTTAGTGTTAAGCAGCAGCTGTATGGGTGCACAGCCACCATAATGAATCCCATTGAAGGTGAGCAGGGTCCAGGTGGCCAGCCTTTCAGGGGTGCACAAAAGGCAATCAGTCCTGTGCTCCCATTGTTTGCGTGTGTATGTGTGTGTGTATGAGGCAGACACTCCTGCACCGGTGAAAATGGGGATCAGTCGGAGAATGGAGTTGTGTATGGCATTCAGAATTACTTTCAGGGGAGCTGGAGTGTGCTGCTGTGGATGGACTAGTAGTATAGCCTCAGTAGACATCTATTGGAAAATCCCCTCAGAATTCGTTGTGGTTAGAATAAAGTCTCAGTGTCAAACATAAGACTGGTCAATATTTCTCAACTGTAAATTGATGGTGTTGAGTGCATTGCACCTCATGGTGTCATGGGCTTGTGGAATTGTTTTCATTGAGCTATAGGTTTCCAATCCTGCAGCTAATGATACTTGTATGTTATTCTTTCAGCTGCAGCCATCTGTACTCTTGAGCTTCAAACTGGGCTCATGAGCACACCTGTTTGAATGAATTACTGCCAGTGCAATATGGTGCTGTTAAAGAGGGTCATATGGGGAGAGAGATGGTGATTGTTTCCTTCCTAGAGATGCTCTTCACACCCACAGCATGGGTCCCATTCCATAGATAAACCACCAGATGTTTCACTGGTGTAGATTTGGCTATGAATCTTCTTAACTGCACCTCAACCCACAGATGACAGACTGAGTATATGGCCAAATCACTGTTTGTGACAGCACCCACAATTTTAGTCTTTTAACAACCTCCAGTGGTGGTTTCACTTTACCTTTGCCTTAGTAATCCCATGGATTCTTCTTACATTTTATACACGGCTATATTTCAAAGGGCACTGTTTGCCAGTGCTAATGCGTTTAGTGTCAATGACTAATTAAAACTGCAAGATCACTTTTGTATAACATCTGTTCCACTTTTAATAAGCAGGGCAGTCTTGAAGTGATTGTGTTAAGTGCCATCAAGTGTTGATCAAATGATGCTGCCTGGTCACTGCTGAACGCTCAATTGAGCATATCCTAAATTCAAATACATTACTAATCCAAAAATCTTTCTCTCTGTAGCTCTCTGGGTGTGTGTGTGTGTATTAATTGGGAATGGCTGTGTTTTCTATATCCTTTGCATACAGTTTTTCTCTGTAGATTTTTAAATATGTTCACTTTCTAACCCTTGAATTATATTTAGTTTATTTCTTTAGGTTGTGTCTTAAGCATCTGATCAAAAACAATATTCAATTTATTTTGTTTGTGTAGTGCCACAACAACAGTCACCTCAAGGCAATTATTATATTAAAGCTAAAGACCAAAGAATTAGAGGATCCCCGGTGAGCAAGTACTTGGCGATAGTGGGAAAGAAGACTCCCCTTTCAACATGAAAAGACCTCCAGCAGATCTGGGCTCAGGGAGGGTTAGCCATCTGCTGCAACCAGTTGTGGAATGAAAGGAAAGAGAAGAGAAGAGGGGAAAAAAGGAGATCACAGAGATAAGGACCATGCACACACCATGGGACAGAGAACACAAAAGTTAATGGCATGCTATAGTGGCATATAAACCCATGAGGAGTGAAAAGAGAGGAGTGTAGAAGAAACACACTCTTCATCATGGGAAATCCTTTAGCAGCTTGAGCCTATAGCAGTCTAAATAAGGAATGGATCAAGAGCATCTGATCTCACCCTAAGTTTAAGCTTCATAATATAATATGAAGGAAAGTTTTAAGTTTAATATTAAAACTAGAGAGAGTCGAATCCAAACTGGGAGCTGGGTCCACATGAGAGGGGCCTGATAGCTCAAGGCTTTGCTCTGTTGGAATAATATGGTAGTATGAGGTCTTTAAGATATGCTGGGGTCTGATTATTCAAGACCTTGTATGTGAGGAGAAGGATTTTAAATTCAGTTCTGGATCTAACAGAGAGAAAATGAAGAGAAGCCAGTATGGGAGAAATATGATCTCTCCTTCTAGTCCCAATTAGTACCCTCACTGTGGTGTTTTGGATCAACTGAAGGCTTTACAGGGCGCTTTAAAAAACAGCCTTATAATAGAGAATACAATAGTGGGCCTTCCACATTAATTGGACTTTTTTACAGTGTTTCTTTTGGTCGGTGGACATTGTATTTATCCATTAATCGAACAATAAAGTACCAAAGGAAAAAAAAAATCCAATTTAAAATACTTTACAGCATATCGTCATAGCATTAAAATAATTGAGAAATGAAAATAACACATTATGGACACTGATTATCTTGTTATGATGTTTTTCTGCAAAGTCTTCTTTCCTGGCATTTGCATGGACATTACTTGGATGTACCACGCCTTTAAACATTGCTGCAGACCAAACACAGCCCTGTGGCAATGTCACTCATCAGCCTTCCTCAGCAATACAATGCTGCAGCAGAAATTTGGATCTGTTTGCCAGGCACCACAGGACTTCTTCAGATTCCCTGATTGGTCAAAGCTTTTTTGGCACCATGGTGGTGGCGTTGGTTGGCCGGTCAGTGTCCGCTGTCAGAACCCCAAAATCGAAAAAAGCCAATTTATTATAGTGATTTAGGATTTTGTCAAATGTGATGTAACTATTGTGATGTTGGATTTCTTATGCAGGATGGGACCCAATAAAGCTGCACTGGTCTGTTTTGACGTCAGAAGTCGATATTGCATAAGTGTTTACACAATTAAGCCTTAGATAACAAAGTTCTTTCCTAGTTTTGTCTTGTTGTGTTGACTTACTCAATATCGGTAAATGGAGCAACAAACGTTTCCCTTTCTGGGGCATCCTTTTATACCCACACAAAAAAGAGGCAGGGGGAAAGACACACTGGAACGAAAGTAAGATAAATAGAAGTTATTCATTTCAAAGTCTGAGAGCAGAAAGTAAAAACAAACAAACAAACAAAAAAAGAAAATCTCAAAATAGGTGCAAGATTTAAAGACATTTTAATTATGACACCGAGTTCCTGTGTTTGCTAACAATATGTCAGTACGTCTGATCTCTGACTGTGCTTATTGCCAGACACTCAGTGATTAACAACTCATAGATCCTTCATTATATAAAGTGACACATGTCAGAAGGTTGTCTAAACTAAAAGTTTTTGCAGTTGTTGTCTTTAGGGTTTATTTATCTATTTATTCTTTATGTATTATTTATTCTTTACTCTGAAAGCAGATAAAGGTGTACACAAAGGATGACACACATATCAGTTATTATTAGTTATATTTCATTTAACAGATTACATGGCGTTTATTGCCCTATGGTGTTCTTTTTATTAAAACATAATGGATTTGGCTGGTTAGGACAAATCTCGAGACCTTTTATGTTTCTAAGGATTTTATTTTTTTCCCTCAATCGCTTCACTCTGAAATATTTTATATTATTATTTTAGACTATTTCATGTCTGTGCATTCCCTTATGCATGTACCCCGTTGTTTGTCCCTATATAATGTCTAAAAGGCAGCATTCCAAGTCCTATTGTGTAAAGCATTGGTGTGCATTGCTGAACTAATGGCTTTTAAGATGTCAAAGGGAAATGTAGCACACAGAAAAAGAAAACGCCTTGCCCTGTGTGGGTTTTCATCTAAAATTGCTTCCTGTGCACTGTGCACACAGACTGCTGTCATCTATTCTGCAAGAGACCTTTCTCTCTCCCTCAAAGAATAGTTAACAGCAGCAGCCAGCAATGACAACTCAAGTGGATACATATTAAATCTGCTAATGTTCACACTGCATCATACACTTGAAAGCACGGTGTACAATAGATGTCCCTGTTTGTAGCTGGTTGTGTTTTTGTAGCTTACATGCCTGAATTTTACACTTGGCTATGGTATGATCAGGAGTGTAAAAAGTGTGTTTCTAACCATGAAAATGCGGCAGTAGGATGCATCACATCTCATTATTTTCACTGTTGCATGCATTGCTTGTAAAAACAATGCAAAGTCTTCTTTCTAGGTGAGCAAAGAAATTTCAGATCTGCTACAGTACCAGAGAATTCATGAGCTTATACAATACTTCTTTGCCTTGGTAATCTTTTACCAGGCAAATAAAGGGTTGTGTGAGTTTTATCAGCTCTGCAATACTCCCTCTGAAGGTTTCCTCTCAGGAAATGGAGGAGGAAGTGAGGGGTTGTGCACCGTCAGTTATCAGATATACTGTAGTTGCTCTGGGATATTACTCGCTGATAGATTCTGAATAAGACATCTGCCAAAGAGAGTCACTTCTCGCATAGGTGCTTCACAGAAGAGCTGGTACCATTTAATTTCAGGATTGGAAAGCTAGAAGTTGTGATTGTTCCGGTTCTTATCTGTGCAACATAGTGAAATTGCATACAGTCATTCTCAACCCCCTAATTTACCAGGCCACAAGATGTGTAACTAACAGAAGAAGACAGCTCTACTATATCCACAGCACTTGCAAAAACACATCAGAAGGGTGCTAAAATGAAACATATGGGCCTGTGAAGTCAGTATGGAGTCCAAGAGGGTTGAGAAGCTGCAGAGAGAAGTGCAGCCATGCTGCTGTTTCAGGCCATAGCCCTGACAGCATCTCTATGTACTGTTTCTTTTCATGGATCTTTAAGTAATTCCAGGGGAGGCAAAATGATTTGTATTTCAGTCAGTTTCAGTCAGAGTTTTAGGCCTTTTCTTCATATAGTGCCAATAATTTACCTAAATGCCTCTAATGTGCTTCATCTGCATCTCAATTCTGTGTTATTATTATTATTATTATTATTTTATTATTAATAAGCTCAGAATATTCTCACTGATACACTGCCACATAACTGCATTATAAGTTTCTGGCCACTGCTTGATTAATATTATCAATAGTGTACAAACTTATTTTATTATTGCCAATGCTCTTGCTGTAATTAGCTTCATGATATGTCATATATTTTTGTTTGCTTGTTTTGATGTCCTTCAGTCCACAGAAATTCTTTTTCTTTTTTTTGAAAATCAGCCAGCAGGCTTTGAAGTTCTTTTCGTTCCTTGTTCTTTGTTTGCCTTGTACATTGGTGAAATCTTTTCTAAAGCCTTTATTCCCCTCTCACTTGCTCCCCCTTCTATTTCCCAAGACATTGTCGCTGTAAATAGATTTACCTTTCCCCATAGTAAAGTCTGGGTATGTTACCCTTGTTTCTGGGTATGTTTTCCCTCCTCACTCAACTCTTTCATCTCTGACTGCTTGACTTCCTTTAGGTTCAGAATGAACTGGAGAGAAACATTTATTGAAGGAGTCGCATTAATAATAATCCTTCTAAAAGCATCTCACTATTGTCACTAGGTTTTCAAACTTTTTTATATGTATATTAAGCAGTGAAGCCTTCCCCTTAATTCATTGTTTGTATATTAAATTGTCAACCTGTTTTTCTCTGTTTCATTAGAAAGCAATATAATAACAAATCATAAATATCATGTCTATGCATCATCTGAAAATGTGTGAAAATAGTCTGTTCAAAAATGTATTCGCACACCCTGCCAGTGTCTTACTAAGCTGACAGTGTTACCTTTCTATTCAAAATATTTAAATCTTCATGCCATATGACAGCAAACAATGTAGGAGTGGCTTCCAAAATCCCTAGTAATCCATCTTTGCAGTGATTACAGCAAGAACTGGCACTTAACTGCTTGTGACAGCCAACATGAAACACTGAGACAGATGTCATAAGTTATTGTCGTTGGCAGTCAAGAGGCATTATATAACTTTAATGATGACTTTCATCAGGCTTCACAAAGCTCCTTCGACACCAAACAGGTGGATGCCGTGTCGCTCACTTTGCAAAACCTCTCCTGCCCAAATACACCACTGAAGACCCTGAGATGAAACTGGAAGAACATGACTCCCAAAAGACTTAGCGGAGCATGGCCTCAAGCCACCTTGAACCATACCGCTGCTCCTGAAATAACTCAAATGGAGGTCATTTTGCAGAGTGAAGATACTGTATGCACAATAGATGTACTCAGTTGGCAGCGATGGCCTGGGGAGTCCAAAAACATAAGTGAGGCCTGGGATATTGTATTTTAGTCTTTTCCTCTTTCTTTGTTCTGTCAGTTGTGCACATATCCACAACTTGCCATTTCTCTCCTGGTTTGATTCTTAGAACAATTTACAGTGATGGTGACAGAAGTCCACAGATTCTAACTCCTACTTGCATCCCTCAGCTCATTAATGTTCAGACAGCGTAGTTCCTGTTCTGGCTTCCCTCTCCCCCTACTAAGACTCTTGCACAGCACCTAGTTTCAACCCCATTTTCCACACCTAAATCTTTCTCGATAGGACAAGATACCCTCAGTTACCCCAGCTGCATTATGACAAAAACCCACTCACCTAGGACTGTTTCCTCAGTGAGTGGGAGACAGAGGCATAATCCTCTGCCTAACTCATAAGACTATTAATAATGGTGGTCAATCCTACCAAGGCATCCAGGGAAAGGAGAGAGAAAAGAGGGGGTTAACAGGGTGGTCCTCTTTGAAGATGATCTGTCTTCTGTACTATGCAAAAAAAAAAAAAAAAAAATTACTTTCCAAAGACCACCAAAGTGTAATGTGCAATCTTAATGAATGGGAATAGCAAATGAGGGACTGGCATATATAAACATCAGCTGTCTGAATAATTCCATTAGAAAACAGTCAATGTTCATTTGGGCTGTAATTAGGTCCCATCTCACAGAGACATGTGCTCTGATTGATAGTTAAATTGCAGGAGATTGTGTTTACTTTTTATCTCTTTCTTCCTCTATTTTAGGTGTTACGTTCTCTCTTTCATCTCCTCCAAAGCCCTGTCCATCTCATGAATAAACCAATGTGTCGCCAGAGGTTGAATCCTGGAGACAGGAACACAATTACTGTAAACATAAAGCACATGTCTCTAAAGGGTGAGGGGGAGCACAAACAGAATCACTTTATCCATGCCTACTTTTAAATCTCCTTTATAAATGTATGTGGTTACTCACAAAACTCGCTTAAAAAACATCTTTTCCTGCTGTGAAACAGTTTTGAAACAAAATCCCTAAAGTGATTTCTTTTCGACGGCTGGTTGTGTAATCTATCTGGGAGAGAAGAGGGTATGGCATCATGGTGTCATCATGATCCTTGAAATCGTTAGCCTGAGGGCAACTAGTACTTTTTTTTTTCCCCCAGAGGCGTATGTGCCTTCCAGTGCACTGTTTTGGGTAGTTAGCAACAGATTTGTTGAGAGCAGGAATTGTTTTTCTTCATTCAGTCTAAGTGGGTGGTTTTGCCTCTATAGGTATGCTAGATGAGCTGTGCTTGTCTCATAGCTCACCGGATGTACAGTGTATTCACTGTTCATCCGGTTTCAATTACTTCTGGTTCCTGGTTGTGGTAAGCTGTTTGTGTATTTTTCAAAGTCCATCCACCTTACCTGGCCCCCTATGGTTCCCCCATTAATGCAAAAAAGAGGCTTAAAACCTAAAGGCGTAACATAGGTGTCCTACACTGCTGTTTGGCCACTCGTTCACTAATAGGCCTCCACATTTTGTGCTCAGCAGTTTTGTTTTTGTTACTGTTTGCTCGGGAGGCCGGGCTAATAAAAAAGACAGCCTACATGATCCAATGGCAGCACACTCACCCTGGCAGCCATGTGCGCAATTGGAGTGTGTTGGCAGCGCCTGCAGTAATGACTTAATATCAGTCCTCCCACGGAGGAGCAGATGAGAGCACAGGTGTGCAGATTCTCCCCTGTCACATGGCACTGCAGGGCCCACACAAGCTATTCTCCATTCCTTAAACCACCATCAGTCAGTCTATCTATCTATCTATCTATCTATCTATCTATCTATCTATCTATCTATCTATCTATCTATCTATCTATCTATCTATCTATCTATCTATCTATCTATCTATCTATCTATCTCAGGGTATAGGTATATACAGTATGGGTATAGGCGGGGCATGGGGAGGGGATATAAATGTGTGTGTATGTGTGTCTGTCTATCTTTTGCTGTCATTCCTGTATACCAGTTTGTCTCAAAGATGTGGAAAAATGTCTTCATACCATCAGAAGAAAGCATACATGTTGCTTTCTTTAACTTTCTCTCTTTTTTACTTTTTTGTCTCTATCGCTCTTTCTCCTCTCTGTCCCTCATACACCCACGCGCTCACATGTGCCTACATAACCACATGCTTTTGCACATGGAGAAGAGGGGAGATAAATGGTGATGCGATGTAATCTGAAAAGGTTTTGGCTTGAAGTCCATCCAAGGCGACCCCCGGATGCTGTTATCTCAGATGTTCGTGCACAGTTCCTGGTCAGGGTGCTTCACTACCACTGACTTTGTTTTTCCTTAATAACTTTACCAGCATTTGTTCTTCAGGACTAAACTAAATCTATTTTCACTTCTTTTTAATCTGAAACTCAACCTTTATCGATTCCTTTTCTTTTCTTTTTTTTTTTGATCACTTTAAACTGAACCAAAACAAAAAGACTTTCTTTAAAGCGGTCACATATCACAGCACTATTATATGCTAAGTTATTTCAAGGAGACTTTAAAGTGCTCAGTTTATGATGGATTCCAGTCTAACACAAACTGAGCACTGATCCTTTTTGCACCTTGTTCCTCAGATTGCACCAGTCGATTTTGTTGGTAAATTTTTATTATAAGCAGATAGATCTGATATATGTGGTAACCAGGCATAAGCCGTAACTTAACTTTAGCTGTAAGATAAAAAAAGAAAAGAAAAAACCTCAACAAACTAATATGCTCTTGGTTTAACTAGATATGTCACACTTCCACCATTACATATAAACACAGTAATGCGACATGACACATATGTATCCTTTGAGCAATCACAGCTGATGGTATCATCCTTCTTGGAAATTGTATGCAAGATGTCAGTGTGTACATTTCAAACAAACAACAAACATATACATAGTTACACAAGTCGGTAATGTGATCAAAGATGATGCTTCTACAACTTATATTACACTATGGTGTCACAAGGTCAGCTGGATGGTGTAGTGGCAACATTACTGTCTTTGGAATAAGAGGTTGGGGGTTCAAATGCATCCAGTAAGGGTCCCCAGGCTAGCCCCCCCCCCAATGCTACTCAAACATACCTTGGAATATAAACAAGAGATACATGACTGAAGCCATAACGGCTCGGACTTCACCCAGATTAACAAAGTCCGTATCAGGTGTTGAGGAACCAGGGCATACTGACAATGAGTGGGCTCCTGAAACTAGAAGGATATAAGAAGAACATAAATGGACATGAGATGAGAACTGAGAACTGTTGGATCATCATACTACACATGTAATCCCAGAGAAGGGGGTCACATGAAGAGGATATGAGACCTATGGATTCTTCAACACCCAACATCCAAACTGACATTGACAGCTCGTAGCTCAGTTTTCCAACATTCGAAAGAAGCAACTGCTATCGCAACTAGAGACTGGCGAGGTACAACACAAATGCTACTTCAAGGGGAACAGGATGACAGGTCAAGGGGGAAGATATCATCCCCACAATCCGAGATTGGGAATAATAACAGCTGACCTGAATGGCTACCCTGGACCCTTTGAACCCTACTACCATGACTATGTGAAGTGCCCTATGAAAATATACTGAATGATGCGAATGTAGCACTATGGACAATCCCTACTTCGACCATCACTGAAACCAATCAGTTGACTGATACTACAGCAGCAGTGCATCCTTGAGATGCACTGACTAAAACTTTATTCTCTTTTTGTGCACAGTATAAAAATGTAGACATGTTTTTTGTCTTGTTTTTTTTTTATTAAAATAGATATGTATATGGATACAGATTTAAAATAATAACAATTACATTAGAATATTTTTAAATGTATTTATTTGATGCAAATGAAGCATTCATTTGCCTGTGAACTAAAGCAAAGTAAGTGGGAAAAAAAATCACCTGTGCAAGTAATAATAACATTTCAAACATTTACTGTTAATTTGGCTAACCTTATGACATCCTCAGTACATCACAGCTTTAAAAATGCATGATTCATATAATTCATTACAGAACTGAGTGGATTGTGGGTGTTGAATTACAGATAACCTTAAACTTATAAAAGATTGAGGCTAAAGTTCATTACTAATCAGTGTAGAGATGCAGAAATAGAAGTAAATCAGAGCTATATATACATTTTTCTTAGTGTTCCTTACCTTATATTTAGAAGTATTCGTGGAGGCATATAAGTTGAGTGTTAGAAAACAATAAATAAAGTACGTGATAATACACATTTTGGATATTTTTCACAGATCCTATATACAGGGCAATGTTGTCATTGGTGAAGGTCAGGAGATCCAATGTAAATTTATTTAATATACACATTTTATATTAAATAAGAGTTTCTTAGAAGTAAAGCTGGACAGAGGTTCACCAGTCTGCAATAAACTGCAACTCCAGAACAATTTCAGAATAATGTTCCCTCATGTAAAATTGTGAAGACTTTGTGTATCTTATCATCTACAGTATATAATATAATAATAAAAAAATCTCTACAAGAGTTAATGCCAAAAAGCAATACTGAATGCCTGTGATCTTCAGGCTCTCAGATGGCATTGCATTAAAAATAGGCATGATTTGGTCATGGAAATCACTGCATGGACTCAGGAACACTTCCAGAAATCATTATGAACGTAGTTTGCCAGACCACAAATGCATGTTGAAGCTTTATTATGCCAAAAAAAAGCTATACATGGGCCAAAACACATGTAATTTGGACTGAGGCAAAGTGGAAAACTGTTCTGTGGTCAGGTGAATGAAAATTTGAAATCATTTTTGGAAAACAGGGGGCACTGCATCCTCCAGACTAAAGAGGAGACGGACTATGTGGCTCGATATCAGCGCTCATATCAAAAGCCTGTATCTCTGATATGGTATTGTATAGGAATGCATTAGCGCCATTGGAATTGGCAGCTTGCACAGTGTTTCCAAATTTTTGGAATCAGGGTTGTGAAAATTATATTACTTCATTCAGTATTATATGAGTATTATATGTATCATTTAATGTCTAGTGAGCACAGTGTATGCCATAGATCATGACAAAGTCCACTTTTGTTGGATTCTCTGGAAGCCCATGCAGTGAAAGGTGGCATTAAAGCAGTTCCAGCTCAGATGTATGGACAAGACATTGATTAGCTTGTCATGCTTTAGTACAAAGCCACATTCACTCCCTTGTATTGGGACACAGTTAAATTAAGATTAACTGTTGGCAGAAGTATATAAACACATAAAATTTCTACTGATACTTATACTGTATATTTTTAAATAAATAAACAAACCAAAACAGCAAATAAACAAAATGTGGTAATGGAAAAGAATCAAGGACACAATAAATTTACCAATAAAAAATATTAGTAAATTGTATATTGGTTAACTTTGTATTTATTTACTAAAATACCTACAATATTTCGTCTACTATGTTTCAAACTTTTTTATTTTTAATTTTTAATTTTTGTTGTTCCTGTCTTCCTTTACTGCTTTGAAGTAACACACATACCATATCTTTTCTTGAAGAAAAATGATTGAGACAGTCTGTTTTCTTAGGGTGTAATAAGATTGGCTCAGATGACACATCCACTTCATCAGACTAATTGCCCTTTCCTACAACAGAGGGATTTGCACGAGCCCACGGGACATCAAAGACAAGCATCGTCTGCTCAACCTTATATCCACTGTCTCTTTAACATTCCTACTTATAAAAACACTGGTCTGTCTTAATTGACTTGGCCCATCCAGAGAAGCTCTTCCATATTACTGAAAACTAAGCTGCTTGTGAGTGTCATAAGGCAAGCCAGCAAGGCCCCGGAGAAAATATTCTGCGACAGCTTCTCTCCTCTGAGCCCTTATTGTTCTTCCAACACTGCCATTGGCTGAGAATGGAACATTTGGATGATTAAAGGGATTTGGTGGAGCGCTGTGTCATGTTACTGTAATCTCCCAGATGATGGATTAGGGGTCTGCCCTGTCATACTCTCCTAATCTGGCCATGCCAACATCCACATGTGACTCCCAGTTGCCTTGACACCCGCACCGTCTTCCCAGAGGCTTCAGCTGGCCTGGAGGAGTAACAATCTCAGTTTGACCCGGTTAGCCAGATTCCTGAGTAAAATAGTGGCTCAGTCTGTAAATGCCTGGCTCTGATGTCTCTGTATTTCTACTAAATAAAGGGATTACTACATATTCTTGGTTTTCCATCTTATATTTGATTTAAATATAATTTTTATTTGTGATCAGAGAAAGGTGTCTAGGTACAGTGACATAATCAGTCTTCAAAGTAGTTTGAACCTCAGGGAGTGTCACACTTGCCATCTGTCATAATGGAGACCAGTGGCTTGGCTGGATTGTCTCAAAGGTTTTTGAATTTGATAAAGCAGAATGATATTGAAATTAATAAGGTGAAAGAGACAGATGTGAACGTTGGCCTTTACCTTTTAAGTGACTGCTGTTGCTTTTTGACAGGTTTTATAAGGAAAGAGAATGAGAGGGAAAAGAAATAGAAAAGGGGCAGAGGGGATGAGACAAGAGAATAGCTTTCGACTACACCTAACAATAGCCTTGTCATCGCTCTCCAAAGAGCAGATGCCCAGGTTCCTGGTGGCATCTCCAGAGAGAATGTCAGGAAGAAAATAAATCTCCCAGCCAATTTATGGGAGGAAGGTGAACTTTTTACTAGCTTTCCATAGTAAAGGCAAGAAGAGAAAATCACTGACAGCTCTGGGTGGAGATTTTCTTTCTTCTTTCCTAGTTGACATGGCATTTTTATTCATTGGACCTCCAGAATGCACTCTTGTGCATCGTGGGGACTGAAAGAGAGTCAAAAACAGTCCATGTGAAACTTGTCCAATAGCAGGGGGGTAAAAAAGTGAAAAGGATTTCTTTATACAAGAGAACTGAAAACCAAGCAGTTCTCGCTCAGTCTCTACTCTGGTCTACTTTTGTTGGTTTTCTTAGTATTTGAAGCAATTATCGATGCGTTCCTGGTAAATTGGAACATAAAACACACAGACACACATAGGTGTAATGCCACGTATACGTGAAGTATTTGGGATTTAGTACAACTGCAACAAACTAGTGGACAGTTTTATGCCGAGAGGCTGTGAAGAAAGTTTAGAAATAAGTAAGGAGAAGAAAGAATTGCGCACATAAAATTCACTGTTGGTATTTACAAAAGAGGAGGAGTGTGACTGCAAGGGATCAATTTGCACTGTAATTTTTGTTGACTCTCTAAATTGCATTGTGCTTGGTAGAGTTCTGGTGAATAATAATAATAATAATAATAATTTATTATTAGTAATTGTAAATAATTTATATATCATTTGTAAATAAGGATTGGCATTGTTAGTAGATCAGAAAAAATGTGGAATGTAAACAGTTTTACCTGATGGTTTTTGTCTGTTCTTTCTACACATGCCCTTAGCCGTGATGCAAATATATACAGACACATCTAATTTGTTTTTAAAACAGGCTATTTAACAGCTGAACATTATTGGACAGTATTAATGTATTATTGGACAATAGCTGATCAAACATGCTACCGAGGATATAATAGCTGTTTGGTAAACCAAAAGCATGATGGAGGCAATTTTCTGGTGTAAGGGCACTTTTGTGTGCTCTCAAACAGCTGTTGCCAGTTTAATGTGTTGTCTAGATGTAGAAGACTTTAAGGAAATTCCACCAGAAGATAATGTGAAAAGGCCTGCATGTCAAAAGAAAGAAGAAGAAAAATTCACTCTGATTCTCCTTGGTTGTAATGATCATTTTTCTTGAACTATTACTTTTAGTTTAATGTCATACTCCGCACCAAACATTGGCATGGAGTGCGACATCTGTGCTAAGTCCTGTTGCCACTGATTTTCAGTCCAGTTCTCGTGCCAGGGGTGTGCAGTTTGTGAGCCCAGGACTACAGAGACTAATTAATAACAAAACATGAACCCTTATTTAGGCAGAGCATCAGTCCAAATGGCAGCAGAAAATAAAGTCCATCAGAATATTAAACAGAAGTACCAGAAACACACAGGGAAAGCCAGGCAGGAACACAGAACGACACAAAAAGAAACACAAGCAGACTGTTTAAATAGATACACGAGGTAATCAGGGAGATGGGGAAAAAACAAGGTGAGAGATACAGCTGAAACAAATCCATGATGATGAGATAGGAGAAGTACAACTAGACACAGAAGATGAAGGCTACCAAAATAAAATAGGAAATAATCAAAACATGAGAACACCAAATGCAGAGATTGAGACTTAACAATGGGGAAACACGGGGGACAAAAGATAAGCTGAAACTCCTGGAATCAAAATAAACTATCACTACAAACAGAAACAAGACTGCAAAAGGTGGCAAAACTAAACTAAGAAAACCTGAGAATCTAAACATGGCAAAACTAAACAGGGAATATCAGCAAAGAAAAAAAACTCAGAATACTAAAAGTATAAATTCTCAACAACAAACAGAACTTGAAAGTCCAAAACGCAACATGCAGGGTTGAAAACTCGTGACATCTTCAGACATTTGGCAGACCTCAGCATTTTTGCCCTGCTTCCTTTCCTTAAGAATGGCTTCCTTGACAGACGTATTTCTGATGAGGCTTCAGCAAACGGTCTCTCAGGTCCATTGTCAGATCTTTGCTGGATTCTTAAATCTTTCTTAAAGACATTACTTTCACATACTATTCAAATGCTGTATATAGTTTTTTAGACCTACCACTTGTTTTGTCCTCAACCTCTCCAGTTTCCTGATATTTTTTTTTCTTAGGGATACACTGCACAGTAAGCCAAGATATGTCAAGCTTTTGGCCAATAGCTTTTTTGTGTTTGAATGATTCATTAGTCCTTGTTAAGTGGTTTAACAAATAAAAAACAAACAAACAAAAAAATCCCTGGAAATGGTCAGTTACAAGAACTGGACTAAAAATAAGTGAAAAAGTAACCAATATCCAAGGAGAAGGTTTTAACGACCTTCAGAAAGCCTGGAGAACTTTTGGTCAGTGCCAATAAAAAAATTATTCGGAAGTCTGGCCTCTGAAAGCAAAATATAAAGAAGTGATGGTGTTCCTGGGTAGGGTGCTGAAAGATACCCCATCTGGGGACTCAACTGCCCTTCTACGACATCATTACTCATGTGGGAATCTGGACACCCACAAGTTGAAGATTGATCAGATCTGCAGCCATACGTCTTGGTCAGTTTGGTGAAGAGAAGTTCTGAGCTGTTGGATCAGTTGTTGGGGGAGGATCCTGGTGTGCACCAGTGTATAGTGAAGACTGGGGTGTCTGGCAATTTGGTTAGTGCACTCAAACCTCATGGTGAAGGGACCTTTCAGGGTGAATAAAAAGTTTTTAATGCACTGAATACAAGCAACAAAAACAAAACAAATACAAAACAAAATAATAATATAACCATAGTAATCATTGTGGTACTAAAATCACAATTTTGGTTGCAAGCAGATGAAAACATGCAGCTAATGAGATATTTCTCAAGTAAAAAGTTTATCTGTTGGTGATGCTACAGAAAAAGATGAGGGAAAAAAGTCACTTTCATTGTTTGTTTCATCCTTGGTGGATAATGAAAGCGCAACATTCTGCAGCAATCCACAGATGTTCAGATATTTCATTCCTGACCATAGAGCGGTCCCCCTGCCGTAATTAATTAAAGTTTTAAAGATTAATTTTGTGATTACAAAATGATGCAGCATTCACCTTTAAAAAGGATATTTCAGATATAATGAAAGAGATTACATTTTAAATTGCACAATATAAATACATAGACTGGAACAATCTGCAGTACCAGCACCAACAAAGGAATTTGATTATAATCTGCCACATAAGAGACATTAATTTAAAATTTAAAAAAAAAAAATACAATTATTTAAAACAAAAGAGACAATATTTGATCTCGTCAGAACATGGCTGAACTTTATGTTGCTATACTAAGAAATATTCAGCACATTTAAATTGCTTCTACAGTATCACAAAATGAAAAGAAAAAAGTAGCATTAGGCAATATATTGCAAGTCCAATCAATAAAAGTGAAACTTGATGTCACGAGTTGGACCTGCGGGTGTGTGTGTGTGTGCGTGTGTGTCCGTGTGCGTGCACATGCTGGTGTTTCATGGTGTGTCTCTGTGTTTCCTTTAGTGTAAGCCAGGCTGACAGCCTTGTATTGTACCAGAGGGAGTCACACTACAGAGGTCAGCAACTACTTTCACTCGTTCAGTGATGACGAGATTTTGCACTTAAGAGCATAACTCTCAGGTCTCACCAGGCAGTGCAGTGAAGATATTTTGAAAAGTCACTACATGACATTGTAGACATAGTGAGAAATTTTAATGAGAAAATGCTTCCTCATCTCCCTGGGTGATGACTCAGTGGTACTCAAAGCCACAAAAAGACTTGGAGAACAAAAATTATTGTTAGCAATTTCTTTATGGGGAACAGCAGTTTTGTTTATTTTATTTTATTTTATTTTATTTTATTTATTTTATTTTATTTTATTTTATTTTATTTTCATTTTTTTTGGTGTGTGTGGTGTTTCACTTAATCTAGATATGAACATGCAGGGCCTCAGTAAGATATAATCTTTTAAAAAAAAGAACGGTGGATATGCAAAGTTCAAGTGGGAGGAGGTCTTACTCATATGCACCATCTGTCCTTTTGGGTGAAGCCTCCTGGCCCAGAGGGGAATTTGCCTACTGAATCTGCAGTGCTTTCTGGTTCCTGGGCAGGGTTCAAATCAAAATGTGGCACATTTTGCCATAGTGCCTGCTCTACAGGATGTCAGCTACACCTGCAAGTGTTTGTAAGAATGTAACAGAAGCTGCCAAGGCACTACCAGAAAAGTCCATTCTCCTTCTGTTTTAATGAGGCCAGCTCACAAACAGACACATCACCTTCACTATCTCGGCACGAGGAAGCTCATTAGTATGTGCATAAAACATAAGCTGCAGGGAGATGTACAAATGCTGTGCTGTCCCTCCATCCAAGGTGGTATTATTATGTACATATAATTCCTTACTCAGCCAATATATTCCTTATATATTATTAAAATTTATAAACCTACTTTTTGGCAGTCCCTTTCACCTTCTACTCAGGTAGAAAGGGTCGTAGATTTTTTGCTTTATATGTTGAACACCATGACAGCATAGTTACAATGAGCCAAAATTTGTTTGAATATCTTAACATTGCTTGTACTGTATGTTGGGGTGACGCACATATTCAGTCACATATTCATATTGTCTCAGTGCTGTAACCATAGAATTAAATCTCATTATCTATTAAACTCTGGAGGAACATTATTGTGTAAGAATATTACATTTAGCAAATCTGCTGCCTACTGGATGTCAAGGCTTTTTTTTTTCTTTGTTCGGTAAAAATGTCAAAATGGGGTGTTTCTTGGCATTTTCCCACTACTGATCATTATGTATGATCTACATAAGCACTTTCTAGCCTGCCGTGTATAGATTTTAGTATAGGTCACTTGCACTATTTGGGTCAGGTAAGAGAAAGATCATCAGCATGACTTATTATACAAGGAAATTAGTTTTATTTTGGGTCAGCCAGGTATAGCAGTGTGTGGCGAGGATTGTTGTTGCCAACGCAGCTAACTAACCTGTCTTATTATTAAGCTAACTCTTTTTTAAGTGTTTGAGCTATCTCGCAAAGTCACACTGCTCCTGAAAATAGAAACCAGCGCTTTGTGATAATGTATGGTTTATTACAGTAATTACATGAAGCTGACCTGCTGTGTTCATTTTCACGAGAAGCTGAAGTGGAGAACACAGGTGTGCAAAAACACCTGGAAATGTGTCATGAAAACTGTAAAACCCAGTGTGACAGTGAGACATATGCACATTTTTTATGCTTGCTTTTTTGGTCCACTGTAATTGTTTGTTTGTTTGTTTGCTTTTATTTGTGGTTTAGTTGTGGTTCTTGTTTTGATTTTAATTGTTAATGCCATATCTCCAGTGTTTCCATCTCATTTTAGTGCCTCCATCCTCTTGTGTTCCTCTCTCTGTCATCTTTAGTGTAGTCTTCATGTTTCAGTGGCACTTGTCTTTTGGTTATTTCCTCCTTGACTTTAAAAGTTAGTTCTGGATTATGTATCTCTTGTGGACTTTGCTTTGTTAGAAATTATATTTTATATACAATGGGTGGTGTTGAATTTTTCTGTATAAGCCCATATTATTGTGTTATCTTCTAGGCATTAGAGTTGTGCTTAGGCTCTTTAGGTATGATGCCCCAAGACAATATAAGTACACAGGGTATCTGGACAGTACTCCAGATACCCTGCAACCAGGCTGCATTGCCATCTTTCCCATCACTGCTATCTGTGCCATGAGAGCACAACCCAGGGTGAAGTGTGCACTTCAGCTGAATTCACACAAAATATGACCAGTACCTTTCCTCATGGGTTGTGCAGAAGTATGGGCATGTTTACTTGTGCTTTAGAATCTAACCAGCCTTAACGTTCAGAAAATAATGTTGTTTCTCTGATTCAGTGCATTCTCATCAGTACAGTTTCCTCTGCATTCATTCTCTTGCTGTCTCAACCACCTCTGCTTTCTCTGTCTCTCACTGTCATTTCTTGAGGGACCGAGTTTGAAAGTTTTATTCATAACAGTACCCATCTGTTGCTACACAATATACCTTTAAGCTCAATTTGTGTAACAGGATGTTCCTACACTGAAACAGATAAGAGCCTTCTCCAAACTTGCATCTTAAACATGCTCTTTTAAAGAATGAATAACAGCCTTAGACCAAAAGCACATCACGTGTCCCATACTTATTTTCTGTCACCTTGCCTTTTTTTGTTCTGTATGTGCACAATTTTGCAGCCATGGAATTCACAGTCAATATTTATTGAACACTGGAGGGACATTATAGACTAAGCACATTAGACACAGCAAATTTTCTGTGTGCTGCATGTCCAGTTCTGCTTCCTTCAGCTCACTACATTAATAACAGCGTTACACTCATAGCTTCACATCACATCCTGCATTACAGAGCAATTTGTTCAAATTCAGATTTATCGAGTATTTTTGTCTGTGTGTATATCTGTGTGTGAGCGAGATCCTTGATTCTCTATGTCAGTCTATAAATTAATGTTCATGTTACTTCCCATGTCACAGCTTCTGTTTATGTATACATGTGTACATGTCCATGTCCACAGTGGGACCAGATCTCCTCTTGACATGCCAGGGGGCAACTCGGGTGATAGGATACAATGCTGCTGTCGGCCATCATTCTGAGATAATGTCATAATAGGGGTGTGCGTGGTGGGGGTGAGACAGCTGGCAGCTTCGTTTCCTGTCAGCGCAAATTTTCTACTACATCAATAATGAGTTCCACAGCCCAGCCATGAGCGCTACGGCTCAGTAGCCACATGACTGTATTCTCATGTGTCCTCTTGTTCTCCCTCCTTTCTCCTGCTCCCTGTATTTCTCCTCCTCTTGTTCTTTTTAGCGTTCCCAATTTGTATTTATTCTGTCATCTTAGTTTATATTTTTGCTCTGTCTTCACTGTGCTTTATTTGTGTTACTCTGCACATCAATCTCCCTCTCCAACACAAAATTTGTTTGTAGTCATTTAATGACTTTATATGCTGAACGAAGCATAAAAACAAGTGGGGTTTACTGGATCTCAAAACAATGATACAGTTCAAAAATTAAAAGGGGTTTCTGGACTGCTTGCATTTTGTGTTTTTGTAAATATAGTGATATAATGATGCTCCCATTACCTACATATGATATGACTTATTCTTAAATGCTGCTGTGAGATTCTTTAGCTATCTCCTAATTAAAATAAAATATGAAATATAAAATAATATAAAAGCCTTTACAACAGTAAGCCTTTACAACAGTAATTCATTTTTAAATTTAAATTGTGCTGCCTTTGGCATGCTTGATGAATCTGCAATTTTCTTGATTTCCTGACCTAAATTAGTTTGATTTTCTCTAGCCTTGTTAAATATGTGCAACATAATAAAATACAGATATATTTTAAAAAAACAAACAAATGAACAAACAAATAATGTTGTACAGCAAGAAACTAACATTATGCTCTCAAACTGTTTGCTTTGCGTAAATAAACATTAATGGTAGGACAGATGGTGAGAAAATATGACATATTACAGCATCAACAACTGTTTAGATTTACAGCCATTTTCATACATAGTCCCAATGTTTAGAGGCTTCAAATTAACTGGATAAAATAACATAATTTTAAATGTAAGGATTGTTTTCAGTACTTGGAGAAAAGTTCTTTGCATTCAATGACTGCCTGAAGGCTACAACCCATGGATATTACCTATAACTGTAGGTTAACTATACTTTCCTCTCTCTGAAATGCTCTCAGGCCTTTACTGCCTCCAGTTGCTGTTTGTTTGTTTCTCT
Source organism: Pterophyllum scalare (assembly GCA_024447675.2). Taxonomy (NCBI): domain Eukaryota; kingdom Metazoa; phylum Chordata; class Actinopteri; order Cichliformes; family Cichlidae; genus Pterophyllum; species Pterophyllum scalare. The sequence goes on from JAMQGT020011735.1 coordinate 92,113, forward strand.
GATTTCAGTTTTATCTTCAGTAATGTTCTATTAGATTGAGATCAGTTGACTGACCTGACCACTGGAGAATATCCCATTTCTTTGCCTTGTGAAACTCTTGGGTTTCTTTTGCACTAAGCGTTGGTTCATTTTCCACGTGCACTGTAAAGCACTATCTGGTTATTTTGGCAGTTTTTTGCTGAATTTGAGCACAGCATAGCCCTGTATACTTCACAATTTACCCTGCTACCTCTATCAGTAGTCACATCATCAATAAACACTAGTGATACAGTTCCACTGGCAGTCATACCCATCCTATAGTATTGCCTCGACCATGTTTGACAGATGATATGCTATTCTTCAAATCATTATCCTGTCTTTCTCCGTGCTTTTCTCTGCTCATCATTCTGATACATGTTAATCTTGGTTTCATGTGTCCAAAAATAGATTTTATAGACCTGAGTAGGCTCTTTTTCTGATAAAGTCTAATCTGGGATTTCTGTTCAGTGTAACCACTGATTTGGAGTTTGTTGTAAACCCTCTGTATCTCCATTCAGGAAGCCATCTCTTGATTATGAACTCTGACAATGATGGACATATCTCCTTGAGAAATTTCTTGACTTGACTAGATATTGTGAAGGGTTCTTTCTTACCCAGCTAAATAATTCTGAAATAATTCCCTTTAGTTTTTTTTTTTTTTTTTTTTTTTTACATGAGGCCTTTTGGTGTTGCTGAGCCTGACCAGTGCATTCCTTCTTCCTAAAACTATACTAGATTCTTGATTTGACCACAAAGGTTTTTTTCTATCTCTCTGATTTGTTTATTTTATTTTTTCAGCCTACTGATGACCTCTTTTACTTGCATAAACATTTCTTTTGTTTTCATACTGACAGTCCCCTTGAATTAAAGCTAAAAGTTTGCTTTCCGCTCTTGACTGACTTTAAATTTACTATTGTGGCGTACAGAAGCAGAGTTACAAAAAAATGTTTTACTGTCCAATTAATGATGAACAGAATTAATTGTATTTACCAGACAGATGAGCATACAACCAAGAGTAATGCAAGAAATATTTTATTCCATCTTTAGTCTTTCTCGGGAAAAATGGGATCCATCAAACTTTCAAGCTAAACCCCCTTAAAACAGTGATTCTAAGTCATTATTTCTAATATGAAGACCTAATATCTTATATTCAATTCAGCAGTCTCTTGTTGTTGAAAATTACCAAAGTAAGATTTGAACATTGACACTGACTTGCCATGCATAAATATTGTAATAATGACAGACACTCAAGCATGACAAATTCTGTGACAGCATTCTAATACTACAAATGAAAAGAATCATTGCAATGGAAAAGAAAAGAAAAAACTCCTAACAGTTTTGCATATTTTCTTTCCAAGGCATTCAAGATAAACGTCATTGTTTTGGCATCTACTGTTCAAGAATGTGTCTTCCAGCCTTATTGCGAGTAAGGTACATTTAAAATTGGATTAATTTTAAATCTGAATTTGTGTAACCCTGTGGTGATTTCAATTCATATAAATACTGTAACCCATTCTCTCAGTGATGGATGAGAAAGTTAAAAAACTGAAGAATAATTGAGTGTATTTTACATCAGGCACTTTCAAGAACTTTTTAACATGTGTCTGGAGGAATTGCCATGGAAACAGGCAGTTTAATACCCAGGACCTGACCATGCAATCAGACCACTTAGCAAGCAAGTTAGTGGAAGGTGATTCTTGGCTCCCTCCCTTCCCTGTAATTCAGTTACAACTAGCCTGTCATTTAGCTCAGGCAGACTGGCAGAGCTTTAAAAGTAAAGATGAAACTACAATTTCACTGGGAAAGATGCAGTAAAAAAGCAAAAGCTTTCATGTCTACACTGACATGCATTAGCGAGGCTTAAAGAAGGGTCCTCAGTCTTTTGTTTATCCATATATCACAATGTGCTGCACCGTGAAGATTTTAGATGCGATAAGACTCTTTTAACATCATCAGTAGACTGCATGTCATGTATACCAGCAAGCTGCACATCAAATAGAGCAAGTATCTGGCATTTGATAAGGAGCTGATTCAAACAAAGTGATATGTCTAGCTGACAGGAATCTGACACATTCTGTCCAGTTGATGGTATTTTGATTTAGATTTTTTTGGTATCAGATAGGTATTTGGAGCTTTTACATTCCAGAATGGACCTTTATAACTTCTCACTGTATTTGTTTCACCTAAATATGTATTTTATTATTATCAGTGTTTAGCCCATGTTTGTAGGCCATCATGTGGAATGCATTGTGATGTTAGAGATCAGATATAAGATCACACTTCTCAGTATTCCCTTAAACTAAAACTGAAGCTCTGTAACATATTATCTATTTTAAAACCAGATGTTAATTTCTTTACTTTTTTTCTAATACATATGAACAATGAAACCTAATGCATTTTTTTAAAAATGCCACTGTGGAAAGAACCAAGAACGCAACCACTACATAAGGTCTAGCGCACATAGCTCCAAATTTCTGTCTCTGTTTAGTTATGAGTGCTGTGCATGCAGATTTGCACAGCAAAATGGATGTGGATAATATTTGGTTTGGTAGTCAGGGCAGAGTTGGACAGTTATTTTACATCTGTTAGCTTTAAATTCTGTTGAGGTACATGCCAGGATACAAATTACGCCTGCCTGCTTGGTCTGTTTTTGTGTTTAGCTTGGGGAATGCCAATCTTTTAAATGTGAGCTGAACCTAATTTAGTTGGTCAGAAGAGAAAATGTAAGCCTGAAATCTACTATAACAGACAAGTCATAATATATGCCTATAAAGTATATTAATCTGCAATATTTTGGGAATTTTCAATTTGGCTGAATGATTGCCTGAGTGTGCATTGGCAAGGTTGCTACTACTATCAGCAAAATGAACTAAAGACAAATGGCAAGCTAGCAAGCAACGTTTATTTATATAGCGCTTTCCACAGACATGAGTTACAGTCTAGTTTGGACTGACACAACTGGCTGGGAAAACGGTTCAAAAAACATCTAAAAATTACAGCCAAACTATTTATTGCTTCCAAGCACCAAGTGTTGTAACTAGATCCATTGATATTTATGATGCTTCTTATCAACATTATTGTTGTGTCTGCAATATCTGGAAGATATGTTTTGTCAGATTGGTCCCAATTTCTTTAAGTTCAGAAAATTAAACCATGAGAACCACTTATCTCCCAATTAAAACATACTATCAACTTGAAACTTTGGTCACGTCAAAAACATGCACATATGTACTTTTAGTATTTATTTGGTTTCAAGGTTCAGTTTTGAACTTTTCTCAGTATTCACATACAGCAACACATTTTCCTGTATTTGAAGACAAAAAAAAAAGAAAAATTCACTTTCTATTATTTATTTTTATAGTTATGAATAACACCCACAAAATACAAGCCAAGATGAGCATATTGTTGCAGTTTAAACTATGGTAGATATACAGTGGCTGTAACTCAGCACCTCTTGCAGAGAAGTTTATCACTTCTCTTTCTTTGATGTGTACCCTGTGAAACCACTACAAGGAGTCTATTTTTGCATATATAACATTAAAATTGGAACTAGTTTATAACCAGCAGTGCTTTGATTTTAAGGTTTCATTTTCATTAATTTATTTTTAGCAATCCAATAAGCAGGGAAAAAGAACAGATTAGTTGATACATGTATCTTATGCCACATGGAAATTAAAAATGCAACCATTTGTTCCTATAACCAGATTAGACGCAGTTAGATTTGTATTTTTAAACCTTAGTAATCTGGACCAATTTTAATGTGTTTTTCCTTGAATAAATAAAGATAAAAGAATAATTATTTAGCTGATTTCACTATGTATCCGGAACCCTGAACAGACCAAGAAAAGGACAAAGTAAAAGTGGCAGTTACAGATGAGGGGGGGAAATAAAATAAAATGAAGACAAAACAGAGATGTAGGATTGTGGCGAGAGACAGTGTCATGTAACCTGACAGTGCATGTAAACATATTGCTTTAGGCTTGGACAGATTGCTGGTCAAAAGGCACCAGACAGGGGTATTTTGTTGTTAAAAAAAAATCCTGTCAGGTTTGGATTCTCCCTAGACCAGCCTGTTCTGGTTGTGGAACATCTCAACTGTTAACAGCAGTGCTTTGAAATCTTGTAGCAGCCCTGTGTACAATTCCTAAGGTTGTACATGAGTCATTTTATGGTTTGAAACGGAGACTGTAACTGTAGAACTTTTTTTTAAGTGATGTGAGCTTCAGAGGATGGGCACTAAAATGTGTGCTTTGGTTTCAGATATGATTTTTTACAGGCATAATGTACAATAATGTAATATTTATTTATTACATATCTATTACATTTTAACATAATCTCTCTCTTTCCCTCCTCCCTCCCTGTGTGTGTGTGTGTGTGTGTGTGTGTGTGTGTATTCATATATATATATATATATATATATATATATATATATATTTATAGTTGCTCCATTATAATAGCAATCAACCAGTACCCACCTGATAAAATATTTATCAGGGATTTGAGGATTCAGGCTGTTTTAATTACCAATTGTTACACGGGCAGCATACAAACACCATCAGCTCTGTCATTCTGTTTACTGGTTTTGCATAGGGCAACATGTTTTTGCAATGTTTCTGTACATCACAAGTTGAAGACAATTACAAACTTCTTGGTTTTTGTCCTCATTAAACTGTCAGAGAGCCTTCCCAGCCAAAAACTTGCCTTTCTTTAAGTTTTACTTGCCTGTGATGCCTCATGGCAGAGCAGGCCTAAGTCATGTAAAGTAATTCGTTTTCAAAGACTTTACAGTCTTGACCATGTGACAGCAGTTTTCATTAGACTTTTGATTCATATTAGGGGAGAAAGGAAAAAAAGGAAGGAAAGAAAAAAAAGTGTGTCCACCTTCAGGACAGACATGTGTTGGGTCTCACATGTGGGCAAAAGCACCAGTATAATTACAATAAAGACCTAATAAAGTAGCTAATAATGCACAATGAAAGTTCCAATATACTAACAAAAACTACAGCGGAGCACTAACACTGTGCAAGTCTGACTGCTGTTGGTAAATTTTGAGGAAAAAAAGAATGAGGTGCAAAGTAAAGGTGTAAGGAATAATGTCAAATGATTGATGGAAGCCTTTTTTTTTTATAATGTTAAAGCATATAGATGCAAACATATCTAGATACAGATGTAGTTTTCTTTTATTATTATTTTTTGTCTGTCAAAGTAAATGAAGAGGAGTGAAACAGGCGCCAAACTGCTCATTTTGGTAAACAATGACGAAGTGATCAAAGAGTTTTTTTTGTCACTTTCAGATGATGTTTCAGTTTCAATTGTTCTGTTTGTTATAAAAAATGAGACTAGAGATGTTATATTCTCAAAGGAACTGTCAGGTCAGAGTTTCTCAGTGGAAAGGTTCTATCTCTCTCAGGGGATTTTCTGCTGTGAGTGTATGCAAAACTGTCCCCTCGGGGACTGCCTGTAACGACATGGATTTCCCTGCTATTACTTAAGCCCCACGGCTAATTACCTATTCAAATGAAGACATACGCCTCTTCATTAATTCAACATTCCCATATCTATCCTAATTACTGCTAAATAAGTTATTGTTATTGTTTTGATTTATGTTACTGGCTGTGACATATGATTTGAATGTGTTGGCCCCGAAGGAGTGGCAACCAGAGTGTACCCCCCACCCCACCCCCACCCCCGCCCCCGTCTCTTTTCGGAAGAGAGCTCAGACAGATTCCACTGTAAACTATCACAGTACTGCAAACTAACCAGTTTAGCCTACACTGAACTGCCTGGTATTTTTATGCAACCTTTCAATATTTCCACATTTCACAAAAATGCAATTCAGCTATACATCACATATAGATTCAATATCTGATTTAAAAACTCTTGCTGAGCAGCCCTTACCTTTGAAAAATAATTTCTCATTTTCTTCTCCTTTCTTCTCTTTCTTACAGAACCTTTTGTGACAAACTACGTAGAAAAAGTTTGGAGATTTTTGAAATCTGCTTGAAAAGTTTCATTTGAAATTCCATGGCATTTCAAAAAGTTACTCCATTTATGCTCACTCATTTTTAGTAGCTAGCTAGATGCTTAAGTACCACGGCCACAATTTTACATCCGTACCCTGAGTGCATTACAGGGATGAGAAGGGGAAAGGAAAAAGGGATGTGTTGAAGGTGTAAGCAGGACGTGGGAGGTCATTCTTTTCTTATTACAAAGTATCTCAATGCAATCACTGAGAGCTGCAGCACAAAAAACAAACAACAACAACAAAAAAAACTCATTCAGCAGCAATATGCATTAACCTGCCTATCAGTTTTAATTATTCATTAAATGTAGGTGCCAGAGCAGAGTTCCAGATCACTCTAGCCCATTTTAATCAGTGCCCACATCCCTAAGTTCAGAAACACAACTTAGGATTTGAACAAGATTTTAACCTTTGAATAGAAAAAGAGAAAATTATTAATCCTGAAGTTCACATGCTGCTTTGAGATGCATTGCATTGTTTGCTTGCATCAGTCAGTATCCAACTTTGTTAAAAGGCCATCTGTGTCTGACTACAGCTGAGGCTGTGTGTAGTGAGGCAGGATCAGGAGCAGATAGGGAAGGTCTGCATATCAGTTCTGGCTTGTGCCCAGCTTGCTTTGACATGTCTTATTAGTCAGGTCTTTAAAAGCTTCAGCCTACCTTCCCAGGCACACTCCTCCCCAATATCCCTGATTAAAGTGCGACGGACGCTCCCAGTCTAGAGCCAAGTTGGCCACACAGCATTTATGTTGGGTCATGCTCATTACTCAGACACACTGCCAGTGCCACCATGACTGGAAGCAGCACATAATGCAAGACATCACCAGCCAAGAGATTTGGGAACTTTGAATTCATTATGGGACAGCAGGAATGGAACTACAAATTGTTCCCCTTTGACACAACCTGTCATTCTGCCTTCTTAATATGCATTTGGGCACTCTTCAATGGGTGCAGAAGATTTACTGTATAAGTGGTGCTGGAGGCAGTTGGGGGTTGTTTGTTAGGCCATGAAATAGCATCGGCATGTCATGACTTTGAGCATTTGCATGTATATAGATGACATAAAATAAAATAATGTATATGACTTTAGCTTCACAAGGTTCCTGCCATTGGGGTTATGTTATATTATGCTTCACATACAGTACCAGTCAAAAGTTAGGACACACTTACCTATGTGTGTCCCAGCTTTTAACTGGTACTGTATTTAATTTTCATCAGTGGGCTATACCTTAGATGCCTTTCTTGGGTGCTGGCAATAAATAATAAACGAAGATGATAATCATTATTCATTATAGTTTTTAATCTCTGCTAATTAGAATGTCCATCTATGCTAAGCTAATATCAGGGAAATAGGTTTATTTCCAAAGGCAAAGTTTAAAACTGTTGGTCACAGCTATTTAATTCTGCAGCTGACTATGGCATTAAGAAATCTGTTTCTACAGTTTTTTTTGACCATTTGATAGAGTTAAAGAATAGTAACAACAAGAACAGATTAAGAATGATAAAAAAAAATCTGTACCAACAGAAATAAAACACGACTCCGACTTGACTCCAAAATTAACAGTTAGTGCATACTGTACAACACAAGCTCTCTAATTTCCATTGTTTGAGAGATGCTCACCCCCCCTCAACCCCCACTCAATTAATTGTTGTAACTGTGTATTATGCTAGATGTTTGTGTGAAAACAAACCAGGCTGAGGAACGTGTTGAGCATTGAGTAACATTTCATGGCCCATTTGCTGTGGTCTGCAGAAGCTCCTTTACTGTATGTACCATAGAATGGGAGGAGGTTGTGATGAACCCACAGTGGGCATTCACTCGTGCGTGAAGGGGCCCTCCACCCTGCTCTCCTTCTCTTTCTTTCCCAAGATTTCTCCCTTACTGTTCTTCCAGTTTTCAGAGTTGCGTATGTATTCGTAAGTGTGTCTGCCTATGTGTGTATGGTGTCAGAGACCTGTAATCAAGAGTCACTGCACATAAAGGGACCTCCAGTCATTAAGGAATTAGTGGGAGGCTAACAGCTTGTTTAGAGAATCAATTAGCTTAAAATGTGGACATGTGGGCTCATTTTCTCACACAGCTCTATGAGGGAAAATCAAGAATTTACATTCTGCCTCTGAAATTAACTAAACCTTTATGCCTCTAAAACTACAGTCCTGTGAGGCTTTGTAAATCCCAAGATGTGGATGATGTTGTAGTTAGTAAAATGACAATGGGAACGTTTACCTTCTATAATGTGACACGATTTGAAAAATGATGCAATGGCAAGGCAATTATTAGAGGCAGCATCCTCGTGCAATGGGCCTTTTCCTTAACATACTAAAAAGGTTTTAGTCTTTAATCAATTAAAAGAGGATGTTATTGTAAGTAATTTTTTTCCCAAGCAGCCTTCGATTACATCAATTAACATAGATGTTAGCGCTACTGATGTGCACTAGTACACATAAAGAGACAAGCACATGGAGCTGGGAAGTCTTCCTCCCGGGATGTGCTGTCTGAAAACAAACTGATGGTGTTTAGCTTCACACCTCCTCAGACACGTCCATGCACACTGCTCTGCTGAAAACCTGACTGGTGGGCTCTGCGTCGTTGATGCCCGCCTAGCAACATCTGTGCTGACTACCCCCACATACGAGAGCTCTATACATTTGGAAGACAGCTTTCACCCACACTCCGGTGTCCGGTGACACACATGCAAAAATAAAAAAAAAAACAAAAACACTTTTTTTTTTCATACCTACCACTATAGTTACCACCACAAATATCACTTCTTCTACTAGCACCTTTAATATCCCTGCAAAAGAAAGTGCTGACTAAATCAGATTAGACCGGGTATGTGGTAAGAATAGTTAAACAGGGGAACTCTAGTCACTATTCCAATCTCCATACATATTAAGTAACCTGCAGCGTCTCTATTGTTCTCACTAAGCACTGTGTTTTTTGGTTTGTTTTTTTCAGCATAAACACTGTCCTGTTAAATCACCTTTTGAAGGTTTACTATAAATTGCACTATAATATAAAACAAATAAATAATAGAATACAAGGAAAATAAATCCAAAGAAAAATTTTAGTGGGAGTCCTATGCGCCTTCTCTTCACTTTGTCATGCTTCCATGTGCCACAAAATAGTGACTTGAGAGGATCAAGGAGTTTGGCTGGGAGAGCGGCAGACTTTTGAACCATAATGCTCGTAAAGCCCACAGAGGCATTAGCATTGTCTGCCTGTGGCATTGTTACCGCCTCCTTAGCTGCTCATAAAAGCGTGAATGCAAAAAGAAATGAAACTTCCAAGAGGCACTGGAATGTTAGAAAAAGCTACAAAACCCAAAATTTCACTTGTCTAGAGTCAGTGATAACTCGTCTAACAAATGAAACCTGTTGTGATAACGTAACACAAGAGCTAATTGTTTACAGACGGAAACCTTTTACAGTCATGTTTGTACATTCAGTGAGAATGGTACGAGTCACAAGTGCTGCAAATTTGGCAAATGTCCCAACAATGTATAATAATAGCTTAACTTGAGGGAAAGCTTTGAAAATTACAATATCAACAGAATATCACACAGTTGCTAAAACTGGCAAAATGACAACACAATCACAAAGGCAATTAAAGAAGTAGATTTCAAAGATGACTCTGGAGTATATGGTTTAATCTCTTTGAGGAAACTGTGTTAGAGCTTTTCCATCTAAGGTCACCCTACACTGTGTACCAGCATACAGAGATAAAGAGTCGCTAGGAGGCAGGGTGCCAGTCATTGTGAGATGAAGCACGTGCAGGTAATGGTTTTGAAGATCCATTTTTCTTTGTTAATACTGTTTGACAAGTGAAAGCAGCAGTATACAATGTACAATAAGAGGTGCACCTACATCATCTAAGCCTTTTATCTGATCACCAACATTGTTTTTCAGTTGACACACCTGACCAAAAGTACTTTATGTATTCTAGTTTCAAAGCTGTTTCAGCTGTGATTTTTTTGTTTTGTTTGTGAAGTTTTTACCCTTCCAGTCAAACACTAACTGTCCATAATGCTGCCTGAATGCGACCAGACATAGACAAAAGAATAAAGAAAAAAGCTGAAATTCAGAAGTCCTTGACTAATTTTCCTTTTAAATGTACTGATGCAAAAAAAAGGAAATAACTCCAAACAGAAGCATGCTGCAGCTGTAGAGTCTACAGCTAAACTGACAATGTATTAAGTGTATTACCAGTTTTTCACATTATAGAATAAACAAAACAGGTTTTCTGTTTAGGGCTGAAATTCAGGGAAATTATGCGCTTAGGTTTTAAGTGAGATATCCTGCTGCCTTTGATAGAGCACAGCATCTGATACAAAAACAAAAAAAAAAAGAAAAGCTAATAAATTAACTGAATGTTGCTCAGTGAAATGTTAAAATGAGGCAATTCACTGTTACATACTAATTATACTGAAATAAGTAATATAAGTTATCTTACTCTTGCTATGCTTTGTAGATTATCATGAAACAATACAAAAGACGTTTACTACTAATTTCTTTTGTCAGACATATGTAGAAATTATTTCCTGCATGCAACTGGGAATAGCATTTGTGTTTAAACTGTGGATAGCAAAATGATTAACAAGTAACTTGTCAAACAAGTTAACAGAGATGTGATTTTTCTTTGTTTTTCTTTTTAAAGGATCAGTATGTTTTGTTGCAACTTTCTTAGCTAAAATTATTGTTGGTGCTAATCTAACTTGCAGATAAAGTATTTCAGCAGTAGATAAACTTCAGAGGATGCTGGATCAGAAACAAGGTGATTATTTATGGTGAGTTCCAAAATATCTAATATGTTGGAAAAGAAAATCAAAGGAAAAAAAAAAAACAATAAGCATTTCACAGTATTAGATAAGCCCTGCCTTAATAACACCGATCACTCCCACCCACCACTCATTTTGAAGGCATTTGGCAAGTCGAGCGAAGACTCTATTTGTGTATATTTGTTAGTCTGACCAGGTTTAACACATTAACATGATTTTTCTGTCAACAGACTATTGAATGTGAGGAATTTCCTAACACTGAGAGGCACGAAGAAAACTGTTACTATTAATAATACATGAGCTATATCTTCCAACTGCATGGATGTGAATATAAATATCTTCTATTGATCACTAAACATGAAATAAAGAGAATTTTTGGTCAACTTGTTACAGTACATCTGTCTCGAGTTTTTCAATTAACAATTTGGAAGGTTGTCCCTATAATATTGTAGATATGAAGTTCCATAAATTTTGGAATAATGACACTTTTGCCTCTGTACACCACCAAAGAGGATTTAAAATCAAACAATCAAGATGTGATTGAAGTGCAGACTCCCAGCTTTAATTCAAAGGGTTAAACAAAAGTATTGCATGAACTGTTTAGGAATTACAGCCACTTATATGTGGTCCCACATTTTTAGAGGATCAAAGGCAATTGGTCACTTGACTGAGTGTCATGGCCAGGTGTAGCCCTTTCCCATATTATCCCACGACAAATAAAGATGATAAAAGACTGAGTTGACTCCAAGTGCTGAATTAACATTTGATGAACTTTCACTAGAATTTTCAATAAGGTCCAAAGAAATGTCAATGCAAGTTTAAAAAGTCCATAATTAGGCTGAAAATCCCAAATAAACCTAACATAGAGATTGGGGGGGGAACGAAGGAATCCACTGGCCAGGTTAGCAACATAAAAAGGTCTGAAAGACCACAAGAGGCAAGAGAAAAACTGCTGAATTTTTTCCTTGATTAAGAAAAATACCTAAACATCATCTAGGCAAGTGAAGCGTACTCTCAAGGAAGTAGGAGAATCACTGCCAAAGTCTAGAATCAAAAGACACTATCATGAATATTAATACAGGGGATTTACAACAAGTTGCAAATCAATATTTATACTCAAGAACAGGAAGGCCAGAGTAAACTTGGCCTTAAAACATCTAAAAGAGCCTGCTCAGAGCCAAAAAAAAAAACAAAAAACTTTTTGGATAGGTGAAGATTAATTTTTACCAGAATGATGGGAAGTGAAAAGTATGGGGAAGGAAAGTACTCATTATGCAACACATACCATATTTTCTGTCAAACATGGTGGAGGCAGTGTCAGGACATGGGTATGTATGTCTGCCACTAGTGTTTCTTGATGATGTGACTGTTCATAGAAGGAGCAGGATGAATTCTGAAGTGTACAGAGCTCTCATGTTTTTCAGTTAGTGAAGACAAACCCTGCTAGAGCATCTCAAGGGAGGAAACACAGCATTTAGTGATGTCCATGGGTTATAGATTTCAGGCAGTGCTTGACTGCAAAGGACTTTCATCCAAGTACATAAAGCAATCTTTATATTTGAAAATGAAAATGATTAAATACATGGCTCTAGATAGATAGATAGATAGATAGATAGATGTAATTACTTCTTCTTTGTCAAATAAATGTATGGACAGGTATCCATGTTACAAAACACAAACAAACATATGCATTAAAAGGTGTTCTAAACAAGTGGTGAGGCAGCAACAAGGTTAGGAAAGGGTTTAAAGTGAAAGGGGAATGAGGCTAGTAATCCACTGAGTGCCTATAATGTAATGAATCAGCCCCACTTAGTGGAGTCCATTTGAGGAGGAAGGCTCTATAGAAAGTAGGTGGGGAGGTGGTTCTAGGGGTGTACAGGCATAATGGAAAGAAAGGCTGTGTTGTAGAAAAGAAATTATAAGTACAACTACATTATCACCACGCCAGATGAACCGGGTCTCGGATTTTAACTTTCTGCATTTGCTGACTGTAATGCTTCACTGCATCAAATGCATTATACTAAAGCACAAACCTAGAAATGGCATGTTTTTATTTATTTGTTTATTTTTATTTTTATTATTATTTCTTTTTTTGTATCTAAAACCGAGCTGGTGTAAATGATTTCAGGGTGGCTTTATCTTAGCCCTGTGGTTCAGGGCAATTCCTGAACTATCACGCTGTGTTAGCTCCCCACAGTTTCCTTTGAAAGCTATGGTTGCTCATATACAGTGCGCACACACACACACACACACACACACACACACACACACACACACACACACACACTATTCCCCCTTCTCAGCCTGCATATATCTGGATTTTCTTAATATCAACGTCTTTTAAAAAAATACTGCCCCCTCTGATGTCTCAGATTTGTTTAAATGATAAAAAAAAAACATAGTTACATGCATAGTTTTTGACTCAGTCATACAAATTATTCTTGTTTTTAAATCTGCATTGGTAACAATACAGTTTACATAATGCATTGTCATTTAAGGTAACATTACAGTCATAGTTATTTATTTTTTTTAAGTTAAGTACCTTCCATTTCGGGGGGGGGGTGATATATTGATACATATATTATTGGCTGATATTGACTTAAAAGAGATGTAGTAATAGCGTTATACATGTTTTCCAATATTTTTTTATTTTTGTTTTGGTTTGTCAGAAATCTAATATCTGTCCTGCCCAATACGGCTCATGTTACACTCACACAAACAGTGGTGGGAGACATTCGGAGAACCAAAATTATTTTGACCATGTGCAATAAATCTGCAGTGTCGTTGCCGCTGAAATGCATTGAAGACCCCGTCTGTGACCACTTGTAGTCATCTGTCATCTTCAAAGCGACTTAAGTGTATCAAGATGCTGATAAAACAGCAACATGACAGAGTCGGTCTGCTGTCTGTCTGCTATCAGTTTGCAATTGAATGAGGTCAAGTTGTTAATTACATGCAATCTGTTTGTGATAAAATTGGAATTAACTGTAATAAATTGTCAGAAGTTGTAAATCTGTTGTCTGGATCCACAGAAATTCACATTAAATAGAAATTTGCATTAATTACTTACATTCAGAGTTCAACTCGACTCTCATAGATTTAAAAGAGAAACTGAGAATTAGTGATGCACTTTCTGCAGAATGGCGATTCAGTGGTGATTCACATTAACTACTTGTGTTCAGAGTTCAGTGGGAATCTGACAGATTTGAATATAGGAATAAAACCTAGAATACAGCCAGATGGCAATCAGTTGAGTCGAGTTCCCTATTGCTGGCAATTTATCTGCATTTATAAATTAGCCAGCAAATACTTACAAACCTTTGCCAGTCTGTCTAAGAGTGATTGCAGTCATACTGAGCTGGATCACAATTGTTTGGAGAAAGGTTACCTCTCAACAGGGGACCTGTTAGTTACTTGTGCTCAGTGTCGAACACCAAAAAAGTCAACGCAATCGCTGGGCAGCCACTGATTTTTCTTAGTCGCAAGTAGGTTGCCATATTATTTTTATTCTAGTGTGACTGTGCCAAGATGAATCTTTAAAGAAGTATCTCCCTCCTGTAAATGGCATTTTTGTCAAGCACAGGTTTATATCTTGTTCTTAAGATCTGGTTCCCATCACTGGAACAGGTTAAAAATAAAACATCAAGAATCTGAATGAAAGTACAGTTGTGACACTTGCTCTGCTTCCAACACCTCAGAGTGAGGGGTTGTATTATTCATGTCTTCCGTGTTGGTGAGGTACCGTGTAGCTCTTGCTGAAGTTATGTGTTTCTTATTGCCTCGGTGTACAGATCTGATGATCTTTCGCTCTGCCAGGCTTGGCTGTTTAATCCAGGTCAGCTGCCATCTTATGCTGCTGTTTTCACGGCTTGTTAGAAATCTCTTAATTGGTGAATAAGTGTGTGAGTTAAAGTTAGGGAGACAGAGTGTCACACAAGACTCATCTATTTGTCTGGCAATGCGTTAAGGTTTGTGGAGGGAACACAAGACCAGATACATGGCCAAATGTAATGAGTGCTTCTGGCTGTGACACAGTTGACATGGCACAGGAGAGAGCACAGACCCTATGTTCTCCAGCTATGTTCTCCCAAGGGCTGAAGAGCCTGGGAGCACCCAGCTTTTTGTGTTATTTAGACATGCGTCTATCTATACAAATGCAGAGATTCTTATTTTTCAGACATTCAATGGGAAATTCAGTACAACTTGTCGGTGGGAAGAGTGCTATGACTTAAGATGTTGCTCACATCCACGAAAAAGCAGTTGTTACAGAATATATTTCAAAGACTCTTTGTAGCAAGTAGGTTTTGGTCAAGTGGATGCTCAGGTGGTCACCATGTGAGAATTATTACAGAGAGGTAGCACTAAGCTTTGAAACTAACTGAGTTATAGGCTTTGAGTCACACAGGCTCAATGAAATGTGCTGTAACAAACTACCTGTGCCAGAAAATTTAACATTTGAAAGTATGTAATACTAATTCAAAAATTAAACAGCTGTGGCTATTGTGACTTGAGTGCTTATGTGCTACCTTTCTAAAACATGTATTTTTTAAAAAAGTAAATATTTGAATGGATAGATATGATTTAATTTAATGTTTTTTTCTTTCATAATCTATTTTTTGAGATATGTAATTAAAATTTGCTGTGAATCAATACCGCTAATTAATTGTCTCTCTTTTTTTCCCTTTTTTTTCTTATCCTTCCCATCTCCTTCCTCTACACCAACCTTATCCCCTCCATCACCCTTTCTGTTTCTCTTCCAAAACAGGTCCCTCATCAGATGGGTGCACTGACCTTCTACCGTTATGAACAGCCTATTGTAGACTACTGCCAGGCCCATCAACCCCTGCGGCTAAACATGGGCTATGAAGGACCCCCACAGGGCCTTGAAGGCCTGGAGGACCTGGGGCCATGCGATAGAGGCACTATACAGACAGTGGCGCTGCCAGCCGTGCCCTCTGCTGCCAGCATAGGTGCCCCTGTACCAGGACCTCGCTCCCCTCCACCAACCCTCAGACCACCGACTGAGGGTCCCAGCAGCGTTCCTTTTCCTGCTTCTGAGCGCACTGGCACACTCAAATTTGGACGCTAGCGAGCATGGTTAGAAGGTGGGCAAAGCCCTCTCATTCACCATGACTTTGAAATGAAGGGGCAGGTGAGCTGGCTATTCAGTGGGGCCTTGTTCTTAGAACATCAGTATATGAACTAGAGGACAAAATTTTCAAATTATGCCTGGAGGTATTTAGCATCTGAAACACACAATTTCAACAATATACAGTAGGGTCAGACATCCTTGCTGAACATTTTAATTTTCTTTTCCAAAACAAATCATAGAAAAAAAATAACCCCCTGACTTAAGGGAGGTAATTCAGCATACTCCATAAAGGTTTACCTTATTTTCCAAATCTGATCTTTACCATATCCCATGTCAGCATCATGGGGCATCTGTTCACAGAAGCAGCAGCCAGCTTACTCTGAGTCAGGAGTAAAAGGGAAAGTGCAATAAACACAAGTTCTTGTTCACAGAAAGCGGGGGCAGTAACATCAACCATCTAAGACATAGAGCTAGAGGTCATATGAAGAGCAGAAGGCGTCTTACTGTGATTAACATTAAAATTTCTACTCACTAGCTATTAAAGATGATAGGAAAGGTCATTATTTCATTAATTACATAAATATATTATTTCTTTGGGTGTCATATTTTGTACTGAATTACATTAATGTGCATGTTAAACCAAAGAGTTTACTAATATTTTTTTTCTTTTATGCACATAAGGTACTTTAAGGACATTTTTAAATGTCAGATGTTCCACTGAACTAGCCTCTGCCAGCTCACATTTACAATTACCACCAGATCCTTGATGATTTCAAATGAAGTAGAATTGTCATAAAGAAGCAGAATAATCAAGCATTACATACAAGTGGGGTCATCTTGAACGTTTAGGAAACTATTTATCATAATAGAGTGTCACACCTGGCCTCCCAACATCAGATCAGGTCAGTTGTTTTGGTCTAAGTGTTGCAATGAAAGAAATCAATCAGAGCAGCATAAATTGTATGTTCCATAAAATTATTAAATATAGAGAAACCCTTTACACAGATGAACAAGTCATTGTATTGTATATGACTATATCCCAGTTGAATAATTCATTATGCTTTAATAAAGCCAATCATGGAAAAATTAAAAATAAGAACATTTGAATGAAATGTTTTGTACATATTATTGAAAAAGGTCT
Source organism: Pterophyllum scalare (assembly GCA_024447675.2). Lineage (NCBI taxonomy): Eukaryota > Metazoa > Chordata > Actinopteri > Cichliformes > Cichlidae > Pterophyllum > Pterophyllum scalare. The sequence continues at coordinate 109,163 of JAMQGT020011735.1, forward strand.
ACTTCACTGAAGGTCAAACCACTCTCACTGCCCCAACAGTAATTTGAAACATTGTTGAGTCAATGTTTGACTTTCATCAACTGGACTATTTGAAGAGCACCATCTTGCTGGGTTGGCCGGGCTCAGGCCACGTGCTCTTCCACCACAGAGAACAACGGTGCCTAGTGGTGGCATGTTGAACCAGCACGTTGACTTCTCTTTGACCTGCATATGACCCCACGGACTATACTGGAGGTATTGCCTGACATCTCCATTTTTTTCCAGAAAGTGTGCCGGAATTAAGGGACTTTTTTTTTTTTTTTTTTTTGCAATCAGTAACCCTTTGGTCACCGTGTTGAGCACTGCTACTTACTGACTTATGGAGCTCCTGAGGATTTCCGATGCGGCTTGGATGGCCTGTCAAACATTGTCCTCACTCACTAACTCAAACAGTGCGCTAGTGCCATTTTCTACACGTCAGCGGTCACTCTCGAGGGAGTTGTGGAACTTATGCTTGATCCTTCTACAGAGTGACTGATTGATCCACACATGAAACTGCAAGGGGCCAACATTTCCCAAGAAAGAGGGTGCATATTCGAGATAAGAGAACAAATAAGGATTTTTTTTTTTGTTTGTTTGTTTGTTTGTTCTGTTTTGTTATTTTATCTTTTTGGCTTGAAAGTTTTTGAGGTGTTCAAAGATGATGTCAAGAAATTCTATAAGATAAATAAAAGGACAAAATCAAATAGAACTTATTTATCATGTAAATAATGAGTCTTTAATGATAAAGGTATGAACTTCATTTCTTCTGAAATACAAACTGCTTGTGAACAGAAGAGGAGCCTTATTCACTTTCCAGTGGGAATATATTACTAAGATGACTCAGTGAGGAGGTTCCTACTGTAATGCTCTTGTTGTTTCAATGATAAATATTTTTCTATCTGCTCCCATCACTATTCTACCACTCTACCATTAAAAACAAAATATCTTACTGAAGTTATTTCTCAAATCCAGTCATTTTACTTAATAACATGAAGAAGAGAAGATTGGGAGCCCTGTTATTGTGATGTACTTTAAACACCAAACTTGACAGAGATTCATATTTTCTGTTCTGCCATCAGGCATGTTGGAGAAGCCATCTCACAGGTGGTGATCAAATAACGTGTTGTTAGTTACATCCAGTCCTCTTGTTCAAGAATTTTAACACTTTCAGCCATTTCAAAGTCTACTCGGGGAGAAGTGTGCTTTTCTTTATACCAAGAGTTTAACTTGTGAAGGATGTTCTTTATAATGTGCCATTATTTTGTTAAATGTTTTACCAAAAAAAAAAAGTAGAAAAAATAGAAAAAAAAAACAAGACCCAAAATGCTTCATGATATCATAAGTAAGAAGGGTTCAGTCCCTTCGTGTACAGGACATTGCATTAAAAAAAAGCAGTTGATTCGCTCAGTACGGTTGCTTAATAGTGCTGGTGGAGTTTACTTTGTAATAGCAGCTGTGCCAATGTCTTTATAATGAGAGCTCTCTCAATTCTAGCCATGTATTGTCCTGCCTTGCTGTATATCACCCCTGATAACTCCTTGGCCTGAATTTCATGTCTGCTGCTTGGTGACTCGGGTGAACCTGTTTAACAATGTTCTATTTCTGTCCGCATGCTGATATTTTAGGAATCTGTGCCCATTTAGGGAGGAGTGCTGATCCAGAGACAAACAGTATGGGAGATAATTCCTGTCTGGAGTGCCCTAGAACCGGGAGCACGTGTCACGGACAACTTCACTGTTTTTAAAGCAACTTGTTTGCTGACCCATTCGTGCCCTTGTCTCAACTAAAGTAGAATTCCCTGGCACTGTAGGCTGTTAAATAGAGAAAGAGGTTTGTGTCAGGCACTCACTCTAGGGACAGATATTCCCTTTAATAGTTTCCCGTTAAACCCAGTACCCTACACATAGTAATTAATGCAGGTTTAAGAACAGTGATTATAGTTCATTTCAGTCTGAACATGAAGATCAAAGCTTTTTTGCCCTCGTGTGTAATTAGAAAATGCAAATAAAATCTTTGTATTTCCACAATTAAATCAGCTACGAATAAATGATCAATTGATCATGACTACCTCCCTGATAAAATCAGAGATGTTCAGCGGAATGTTTGAATTCTGCTGCCAGTAATTATTCAGTCTTTTGTCTATTTTGCCATCAGGGAGCTTGAAGCACAAGCGGCGCATGCTAATGATGCATGTTTGAGCTGAACTCCAGGACCGTCTGTGCTAGCCCCGCAATGCCAGTAGTTTGTTTGTTTATGGGTTTATACTACCCGAGTTCCCCAGCCCCCGTCACTCTTTGAGTTTGGGCTCAAGTCCCCATTGGGAACATTTCTTTCTTTTTTAAATTTTCTCCTTTTTTTTTTTCTTTTTGCTTCCGGTGGGGTGAATAAAGGTCTGAAGAATTGCAGTAAAAACTTTTATATTTCAGTGTTTATGCTTAGAGGAAAAGCTAAATGCACATCTCCAAGGGGAGAGGGAAAGCAGTGGAGAAGAGAAGGGTAGACAGAGATGCTATTTAATAGGGAGAACATAGAGGGACAAATGGGTAAGTGCAAGGACATTTTATTCAGTAACAGGGAAAGCGTTGTGATATATTTTGAATGCTCCAGGGCAGCTTTGTTTCCACTGTAAGAAATGACACAGACAGCTTCAGCCATGCTCTCACACTAATAACACACATACACAAGTACTCCGTAGATGCACATATGGCACACAGATTAAACCAAGGCATTCTTGCATCCTCTGAACTGTATGTATTATGCATGCGCTCATGCAAAGATGCACTTTATCTGAAAAAAAAAAGATCATTTAAACTATTACCAAGAATCCACTTGTCAGTCTGTATTGGAGAAACAGTCACAGATAAATGCATACACACACAAAGATGTGAACACACACACACACAAAGACACACATGCTTGATAAAGGATAATATAGGTACAGCAGGTTTTGACACCCCCATCATTTCAGTTCACCCAAGGCCATCTGCAATGGTTCAGTAAATTCTAATCCATTACGTGATAAATTGATTTGAAAAATTAATTCCAAGCCAGACATGGATTCGTAGCTTTCCTTCCTCTACCATACATCTGTGTCTTTCCAGTAGGCAGTGCTGGGGCATGTCCGTACAGTGCACACTCACTCAAAAATAATAACAAAACAAAAAAAATAAATTTAAAAAAGAGAGGAAATGAAAAAATGGTAATATTCCTCATTTGCCACTTTTAGATTTCAGTTCCTATTGTTGTTGCTCTGTCATTAGTGTTTATACAGAATCAATAATGTGATGCAAAAGAGAGACTGGAAGTGTTGCTTGTGATTTAGCTTCCCCGCATGTACCCAGAAGGCCTCTGTGTGTGTGTGTGTGTGTGTGTGTGTGTGTGTTCCTGCGTGCATGTGTGTGTGGGTTTGAGTATCTATAGCAGCACCTACTCCTCTACCTCCTCTGAACCAGCATTACCATTACTGATGTTCAGGCCAGCCCGGTCCCCATTGATTGTTATTGTTCCATGCTGTTTTACATTAGCAAGAAGTCTTTAACCTATGACCCACATTGTCCAGACTTGGTTTTTCTACCATTGCTCATGTCAGCGGGGACACAGAAAGGGAAGACATGATCATTAACCTCTGTTGGGGAAACACTTTTTCGTTTGTCCGACAAAGCCCGTTTACAGCCCTAATTGGATTTAATGTTGGCACTGCAAAAAGAATGTTTTTGTTTAAATGTGCTGCATTCTTTGCTTGCAGCTAACTTTAGAGTGCACTGAGAATGCAAGAAGAAGGAACCTGAAAGAAAGCAATATCATAATTAGTCTTTTTGTTCCTTGCGGGCCCAAGCCCTTTCCCATTTTTATTTATTTATTTTATTTACTAATTTTTTAATTAATTAATTAATTTTTTTTTTTGCCTGTTAGAATGCTTTCCCTATAAATCTTTGGATTCCCACTGTCTCCCCTTCATTCATTTCCTGCAGACAGCTTCAACTTCTGTAGGTTGTAAATATGCTCTGCATTGTTTTCTTTGGTAGTTGGTTTGTGGTTGATTTTTCTTTCTTTCTTTCTTTCTTTCTTTCTTTCTTTCTTTCTTTCTTTCTTTCTTTCTTTCTTTCTTTCTTTCTTTCTTTCTTTCTTTCTTTTTCCCAATTTTTACTGTAATCAGACCTAAAGCATTTTTGTGGAGACCTGGTCCAAACGCAAAAATATGGCTCTTATTTGAGTATATTATTGTCAGATAATGTTTTGTAAAAATTTTGATGATGAATAAACATCTAAAGATGGGAACTGCATTGTCCTTTTAATTATTCTAGTGGAGATCTAGTGGAATTTTTAATCTGGGCTTCAGGAGGAGCAAAACTGAGAACCCTGCATGGCTGGAGACAGTACTTGGAACTTTTACTATTGTAGCCTTTGATGGAAACTGTTGATGATTTTCGCTGGAAATACTGATGCTAAAGTAAAATTCTCCCATCAGTCCATTTTATAAATGTTTCTGTGCCCTTTACAGGATTTTAGGTAAGTACCTGATTTTTTTTTTACAGTGATGGGACTCTTTGGGAAGGTGCCCGTTTTTAAACATCTTATAACTGATGCTATTTCTTTGATGTGTGTAAGCATCCTTACATTATTCACATTTCCTTGCTGTAATGCAGATTTCCCAAATGAATAGTGCCAGAACCTTGTCCACCCTCCATCTCAGTCATGGTAAGAAATCCAAACTCTTCCTCAAACTTCTAAACATCAATCTAATCTGGACTTTTCACCACATGCAAGATTGCAATCACACGGTCCTAAGAGGGGGACAGAATCACTCTCAGCAGGCTTTGACAGCCTGGGGTTTCCTCAAAATAGCAAAACAATTCACAGAGACCACCATAAAAACAGACTATAATAACAATGCGAGACACATTGTGATCTGTGATCACATGGTGACAATACCCTTATGATGTGTGAGATTGTCACAATGTGTGTCATCCCTTGTGTACAAGAGTTGTGTACCGGTGTTTTTAAAAACTGCCAACATGCTGAGACAGTGCTTCAGGCTCATCAGTGGTCTACTTACCAAAGTAGACCACTGATGAAACTGTGGTATCTTTGCTGTTGAGCTTAGTGACTAGTGTACATGAGAGGAAGAAAGAATTTTAGTTTTGTTTCACAAAATGTGCGAAAGAGGTGTACGTGTCAAAACTGGAGCAGAACTGGAAAACATATTTAACCCTTCAATGGTCTTGCTGATGGAACAAGAAGATTACCATAGTGCTTGTGCCTGCAGATGCATGTCTATAATGATGTTAGGCAGAGACATACATTTTAGGTGTAACAAATGGAAAAACGCATCTTAAGAGAAATTCAGCATCAAATTTTCTAAATTCTTCAAAGGTCTACTTAAAACATGATTAATAAAATGATGCACACCTTAAACCAAATAACATACATTTTAGAGTTTCTGTTCATCTTACAAACTTTTCAGAGACTGTGTTGGTGCACAAGTGTTCAGGAAGTAAACTTGGTGAATGCAGCTGACATGTTTGGAGTGAACCAAATACCCGTGGCAAAGGAGCACTGCCAGTGTCACAGAGATGGGAGATCTGTTTGCTTCAGCCTGCTGTCACTTCATATACACACATCATGCTATCACTGCCTTGGAGGAACATGGCAGGCCCACTCACAGTCCAGCTCACAGTGGTTTTCAGGACATGGGGTCTTGCTATCTTTTACTTTTCTACTCTGATGATTGCTCTCTGGAGTAACATCAACACAAATGAGAGGAGAGAATACAGTATTTATTCATAAAACTTTAAAACCTGCAGTCAGATGGCCGTCAGTTAAATGATAAAATGGATATGACCCTTAACCATTGCTAATAGGTACAGATAATTCATCTGATACACTTTTTGGTAAAAGAAAAAAGTCACTGCACTTCTCCACTCTTTTTGCTAGGTTTTAGGAGGCAAGCAGGTTTGTTAACTGCCAAGATAGCCCAACACAGTGTCAGGACTGCCCCTTCTGACCCTCAACACAGGAGCCCTTTGAGGCTATGCCCTGAGGCTGCTCCTGTACACACACAACTTTGAGGGCACACAGAGCTTGAGCTTGGCAGTTATGTTTGTTGATGACACAGCGGTGATTGGTTTAATTACTATGAAATATCATGAAATGGCAAACAGGGCTGAGATCAGCACCATGACTGGGTTGAGTCAGATGAATAACCTCTTGACAAAATCAAGGAATTGAGGCTTAGTATGTCCAAAGATCCTATGGGCCTGCTATAACAGCTATGTACGAGAGCTGCACTACCAGCAATGACAAGGATCCACAGAGGGTCGCGAGGACAGCCCATTTGATCAGTGGGTGTGGGCATCTCTCCAGGGAATTCATGATAGACTGTGTGTCTGGAAAGCCCAGAGCCGCAAATGGCTGCATGTGCTAGAACCTTCCAGGAAAAATGTATTGGACAGTTTCTTTCAGGCCATAGCTATGGAACCAAGCATGTATATACACATTCTTGCACACACATGCAGACACACAAACACGCACACACACTATTTATTGGAAAATTCATAGGCTTGGATACTATTCATTAAATTGTATTTTTCAGATCAGAGCAGAGCATACTGTAACATTTACTTCTCATTATAATTCAGTGTGCTGCTGACAGACCTTGGATCCTGGCATTTTTAGGAATGTTGATTTAGTATATGTTGCTTTAGACCAAGCACAGCTACTCATGACAACTTATTCCCAGATGACAAAGGTCTCTCAGTAGGATATTGAGCTCCACCACAATTCAAAGACTGTTCAAGAACACTTTGAGGAATACTTCAAAGAACCCAATGCTTTGACCCAGTGTTCACAGTCCCCAAACCTCAGAATAAGAATGGACCAAACCTGATCTATAGAAGAATCACCCTGCAACTCACATGATATAAACTTTCCCCTGCCAACTTCTAGGTGCTAGACCCCAGGACACACACAAAGGGCCAATGCCCATGCCTCGATGAGTTACAGCTGTTTTCATGATATGATGTGTATTGATGTACGCATTTCTTAGGTTTTGCACACTGAAATGCTGTGATCAGCATCGTATCAAAATAGACCAGTTTGCTGTGGGTTGAAAGGGTAGCAGCTTCTCCACAACAAAGGTCCACCTTAACCGAAAGGTTAAAAAAAAAAGGTCTGACATGGCTGAGGGGTCGTTCTCTTTCAGTTGATTGCACACAGCCCATCTCATCTCAGTGTGTGTAAAAGAAAAAAAAATGGCCTTGGCTGGTGGTTGATTGGCCAAGTCAGGAGGGTTGGTAAGTATGCAGTGTTTGATTCTCAGTGACCTTTAAAGCAGTGTGATGGTAGTGTGCGCCTGAAAACTCTCTACTGGAGGAAAGTAGAGAATTCATTGGTTTGAGATACTCAAAAGATCTTTCTTTGAAACTGTTTTTGCTTGCTCTCTCACTTTCTTTCTCTGTCTCTCGCTCACTCACTCTACACTTACTCTTACTCTTTCTCAAAAATTTCTATGGCACTGTTGGCCTTATATCCACTGTAAATAATGGAGCTCCCCGGGGATGTAAAAGGTCTTGTCCTCATACAACCTAGACCGGCTTTTCTATGTCCTGCCACAATCTGGATTTGGCCAGAGTAAAATTCATTCACAATTGCTGCCCTCTGTGGATGGGTAAATAGAGCCCTTTTCCCATTCCCCTTTGGCATTTTCTTTTTAAACACTCTTCTGTGCCTTTCCCTTGACCTGAAATGCGCAATCAACATTTAAGATTGAGTTTACATTATGCTCTACTTGTGCTTTCTTGGTTTGTTCTTTTATTCAGTCTGCCATCAAATGAGTCCCAATATTAATGCATTTTATTTTAAATGCTGCAAGAAATCAGATGTTTTTAAGATTGCAGAATTATTTTCTTTGTAAAATACATAACAGATTGAAAAGGAAAAAAAAGAACATCTGAAAAAAGGAATAAAATAAAAAGACTAGATTTTATGATCCAGATCCAGATTTTCTTATCAGAGAAGAGGGCAATATCTTACTGTAAGATGTCAGCAGGGAGACTTTAAGTTTTTTTTTTTCCATACACAACAACAACCTACTGTTAAAGGATTCAGTTGAGGCAGAGTTCATCCCCCTGTGACATAGCAGAGCAAAGCCTTGCTGCTGAGCCTCAGACCCTGACAGATCTGAAGATGCACATCCAAGGTCACCAAGTTTACCTGAACAAAATCTTAAAGCTTTAACCAAATAGATGTTTAATTCCACCAGAAACCTGGACAACAGAGTGTAATAGATGTAAAACCAGGATGCCTGGCAGTCACTTAAAGTCAGAGTGATGAGCTTATTCACCAGCTTTCCCCTCAACTCCAGTGGCACGTACTAAATCACTTGAAACTGCAGAAAGAAATTTTGTTGGTTATATGCGCAGTTAGCATATGAATAAATGTGTTCAAAAAATAATTCATGCTCTCAAGGCCAATGGTAAACTGCCTTCAGGACACTCTGTCAACTAGGCATGATTTACTGGTGTGCATAACGTACTTTGTGAGGAAAGGCGCCATGAGGCATATGACTAGAGGAGTACATGTAATTAAACACACGGTTTAGTTTGTTTCTTAACGCATTATGTACAGCAGGATGAATATTAACCTAGTTGATTACCCTTAAAATCTTAAAAAGTTGCATTGCTCCCATTAATGTGCAAATTAGCATGAGGCTGCAATAAAAAAATTTAAAAAACGTGCTGATGGGAATGGAAGGTTTTAGGGGTGATCTGCTAATCTAATTTACAAACAAAGACACAGTCGTTTCATTTCAGTAATGATCAACAAACTTCAACATCATCGGCACCACTTAGCAAGTTAAAAAGTAGTAGATGTGATGATGAGTGAGTAATCTAATCAAAAGTAAATTGTTTTTCTAATGTATTATTTTGCCAAAAGAATGGCGACTGAAATCCAGGAGAAGCAGCTGAAAGAGAATCAGTGTTATTGTGTAAGAATGAACGTCTCTATTAGAAATTGTTGTGGACTATGTGGTTTAGTTGGTTGAGGGATGCGTTTGTACAATCTATTTCATCATAAACAGTAAACCTGAAATCTGTGTATAACAGCTAACCTGTAGGATGTGACGATCTTTATTTACTATGGGATTCTGATTTGTCTGCATGCTAATGAAATTTACTTTTACTGTGTAACAAATGTGTACATCACTTTTTTTTTCTTTTTTTTTTCAGGCTGCAAGTATTCATTAAAGTCATTTTTACATACTGAAGGATTCAGGTATGAGTCTGACACACTTCAGATCGGCCAGAGCCCAATTAATAGCTGTATTTTGCATTTTGACACACATTTCAAAATTATACTTAACCGGCATCATACTAGAGAGGAGTAAAAAACAAACAAAAAACACATGAAACTAAATTGTCATGTTATCAGTCCATGAGTTAAGTTCAATCTGGTTTATTAATGCTCTGTTTTATCAAAATACCAATATTACTGAGCACCAGAAACACATGGGGCATGGCTCTAAACAGTTGCGGTGTTTACTTAGTGAAGAGTTACAGGAAAGGGCCAGAGCTTTGGCAATCCAGCCACAACAGCATTCACTTGCTCTGATATAATTTCCCCCTTTAAATCAAATAATTATTTTGATGTGGCCTTGAAAGGTGCTGCTAGGAATGTTATTTACACACAAGCACAATTTGCAATAGATTTCCTCTCACAAACCGTAGTATATCACATATGTATGACAAATTTAAATATTCCCCTCAGGGAGACAGCATGCAGCTGACCATCGAAATCAAACGCAATAACAGATTGAACACCATGAGGATGGCAGTAGTTTTTTTAACTGCTGACTTTTCCTTAAATGGGAACACAACTGTATTAAAAAGTCTATGTTTTAATCTTGCTTGCTGTTTTAACTTTAAACTCTTCTTAACTTCTACTAGTGAAGATTTCAGTCTCTCTCATGGAGTTTAATCATTCTACAGTGTTACAGAACTTGACCTCTCTTACCTGACTTAATTCACTTTTGTCAGCCTCCCAGCGCAGAACACATGCATCTCTGAAAATTGACTTAGTGTGGTGTACTACTGTGTCTTTTAGCGCAGTTCTGACTTGGCAATGCCTTGAGTTTAAATTTCATTCTGTGGGGCTACAATGTGTCCTGATGGAGGCTTTCAGTGGAATTATTGTTCAATGGCAAAACAAAGAACTGACTGGACCTGGAGAAAACCTACGCAGACACGGGAAGAACATGTAACCTTCACACAGAAAAGCTCATAAAATATACGCTGCTCAAATAAAAAAATAAAGGAGCACTTTGGAAACACATCAGATCTCAGTGGGGAAAAAAATCATCATATCTATACTGATATGGATTAGGTAATGTTATAGGAATGAAAGAATGCCATATAAGTTGATGGAAATTAAAAATCATTAATATTAAAATCAAAATTATAGACACCCAAAGACATTCAAAATGAAAAAAAAATTAAGCTGGCAAGTCCAATTTTACCAAGTTTTCACTGCAGCAATTCAAAATGGTTCTCAGTAGTTTGTATGGCCCTCATGTGCTTGTATGCAGGCCTGACAATGTCGGGGCATGTTCCTAATGAGATAATGGATGCTGTCCTTGGGGATCTCACAAATCTAGACCAGGGTATCACTGAGCTCCTAGACAGTCTGAGGTGCAACCTAGAGACAATGGATGAATCAATGCATAATTTCCCAAAGGTGTTCCATTGGATTTAACTGAGGTGAGTGTGGGGGTGAGTTAGTGATATCAATTTCTTCATTCTCCAGCCACTGCCTGCATACTTTTGCCACATGAGGCCAGGCATTGTTGTGCACCAGGAGGAATCCAGGACCCAATGCAGCAGCATAGGATCAGGTCCTGCTGATGGGTTAAGGACCTTCTACAGCCCTGTCCAGCTCTCATACAGTAACTGTCTCCTGGAATCTCCTCTATGTTCTTGAGACTGTGCTGAGAGACACAGTAAACCTTGTGGCAATGGCATGTTTTGATCTGCCATCCTGGAGGAGTTGAGCTACCTGTGCAAGCTCTGTAGAATTCAGGTATAGTCTCATGCTACCAGTAGTGACACTGAACATAGCCAAATGCAAAACGAGTGAAAAAAAAATCAGAAAAGCTGAGAAGAACTATGTTATGTTTTACAGTTACATTATTTTAGACTTTAAAGGGTTTCAGGTAGTTATACTTGCCCCGGTTTTAGCCTCAGACCTTCCTGACTGATGCTAACAAATGCTAACATTAGCCTCTGATATGGGCTGCTAATATAAAGACTGCTGACCAGCAGAGATTTGTTTGCTGGTTAACAGCCGACAGTGGTAAGGTCATTGAAAGGTCATTTAAATTAATTTTATACTTTTATCATTATGTCCATGTTGCAGCACAGAGAAAGGTTTAGTTAATATTTACAGAAATGCACCTTTTAGCCTTTCTGTAGCTGCATCTTCACTCTAACCATGGTTTAAATTATGGTTTATGCAATGCTGAGCAGGTCATTTCAAGTATCTGGCATATTTTTGTGACATTATTGAGCTGCTGCTGTGATAAAATCATAAATTTATTGAGATTTCAAGTATAAGCTCAGTGCTGGGTTGCCTTCAGCAGTTATGGGGATGCTGCTAATATGTTATTAAGTGTTATATCTACATCAAGATTTTAGCCCAACAGTAAGCAGAGAAAATTGTGTGTCTGTCTTCAACATTTAGATCCTTAGGTATTGTTTGAAAAGTCGATCAGCACCTATCACCAATTGAAACAGTCTAAACCGGCACTCGAATCACACACTTTGGTTTTCCAGTGCAAAGGAAGCTGCAGAGGAATGGCCCAGAAAAGCAAAGACTTCACTGACTGTAAGAGGATGAAGACACAAGCTGGTGATGATGCAGTGCAGCTGGACTCAGGAGATGAAGAAAAAGCCGGATCACTTTTTCTACGAAAACCAGGTGAGTTTAATGTTATGACTGATTCAGTTTTGTTCATCTATCCTGTTCCATCCATCCATCCATGTTAATCCATTTTATAAAAAAAAAAAAAAAGAACTGAAATATCACATGGTCATAAGTATTCAGACCCTTTGCTCAGTATTGAGTAGAAGCATCCTTTTGAGCTAGTACATGAGTCTTCTTGGGAGTAATGCAACAAGTTTCTCACACCTGGATTTGGGGATCCTCTGCCATTCTTCCTTGCAGATCCTCTCCAATTCCATCAGGTTGGATGGTGAACGTTGTTCTGTACCACACCATAACACCTATGGTCACGAGGTTTGGGTAGTTACTGAAGGTATAAGATCGCGAATACAAGTGGCAGAAATGAGCTTCCTCTGAAGGATGGCTGGCCTCTCCCTTAGAGATAGGGTAAGGAGCGTGGCCATTCGGGAGGGGCTCAGAGTAGAGTCACTGCTCCTCCACATCAAGAGGAGCCAGTTGAGGTGCCTTAGGCATCTGACTAGGATGCCTCCTGGACGCCTCTTAGGTGAGGTGTTCTGGGCATGTCCTACCAGGAGCAGACCCCAGGGTATACCCAGGACACACTGGAGAGATTGAGAGATGGTCTGGGAATGCCTTGGGGTCCTTCTGCATGAGCTAGTGGAGGTGGCTGGGTAGAGGGGGGTCTGGACTTCTCTATTTGGGTTGAAGAAAGCACTTTGAAGTCACTTGAATGCATGTATGTGAACACATTTTTTATGAGAACAAAATTTAAATGAGAAAATAAAGATGCTCAAATTATAATGATAGAGTTATTTTATTCATGTGCTGGATATTTAGTTGTTTTATCATGAAATATTGCATTAGTGTAGAGGTGGATGCTGTCATATTTTAGTATAGATTTTGAGTTGAAAAAAATAAATGGGTGCTTAACATTAAATGTAAGTGTACCAGTGTTGTTGTGTACTAGGTATAGATTTAAAAAAAGATGAATTTTTTAACAAATGCTGGATTGGTTGTAATTGTATAGAAATTTATTTTTGGTATATAAAGAAGTATATTTAAGACATTAAAGTTAATTTTCCATTTTAGAGTTGAAGGAAATGTCCATAAATTGTATGGCCGATATACTGTAAATCTACACAATTTTCCATTTTACCATTTACAGAAAAGTCTGTAAAAAAAAACAGAAAATGTTTAGGCCTTTTTTTTTTTCTTTTTTTTTTTATACAATTGGGTGCTATTATCATATAAAGGAATTCTTGGTTAAATAATTTAGTGAGTGAGACTATTTCAGTGTGCATTGTGTTTAGATAGACTGTCATGAGGTCAAGTACAGCACAGTCAACATTAGAAAAAGAAGAAAGAAGAACAGAACAAAACTAATAAGAAATAAGAATATTCAGAACCATTTGAATTGGTTGACTGCCCAGTGTGTGAATCTATTGTCAGTGAGTGCGTTCATGTTTATCGCTTCGTTTTATAAAGCATTAAAATGGGATCTTTGGGGTTCTTGACTTCCATTGCTGATAATAAAATCATAACACTTTCAGGATACAAGAGGACAGGAGAGGAACTGACATAATCTCAACATGATAGATGTGGGTTTTTGATAAATGTGTGACCTTGGTGTAAGATAAAATTCTCTGAAGCTCCAAGAGAGGAATGAGTGATGAATATTTAAAACCACAATTCAGAGTTTTCGCGGGTCCTCATCGGGAGAAACTAGTGAGTAACGTATGTTGACCTTGGAGTTAAATTTCTGTTTTATCCATCATTTGCCTCCTGTGCAATACAATGTGCTTTTCCCCTGGACTACACTAGACATATTCTGTTTCTGAATCAGTCTTTTCAAGGTGTACAGGTTTGGTGTACAAGTCATTCTATGTGAATGAAATTTATATTATTACAAGTAAACCAAGGGGCAAACTCCAGAGCTCAAAAATAAAACTCACATGGAAGGGACAAAAACTGTGGTTTTTCTAGGTTCCACTTGAGGCTGGCACCTAGTTAGTTCACGGGGAGTCAGTCCCCATAAACTAACATATTAAACTAACAGGATCAAAAAGCACATTTACAGTCAGGTAAAGAAATCAGTTTTGACCTCTATGGGTACTTCCCCACTCACTGCAACTTGAAGTGGTGTGATTTATTCATTTTATTTTTTATTTTGTTTATTCATTTTTAACGGACTCATTAACCTAATTGAGTTAGGGGCATGGCAACATTGATTGACAGGTGTCCTGGCACATGCAGCTGCAGCCAATTGGAGTCTAGTAGGCCTCGTTCACTACTTCAAGTCATTAAACCGGACCTCTTCATTGTGTTTGTGCTGTTGGAGCCTTTTGGAGCATTTTTAATGGATTATCTGACTAATGCTTGCTGTGTGGTACAGAACAACCCAGACGTTTTTGCTTCAGTTTTGAAGCATCAGTTTGCTACAACTGCAATGATCCATTACTGTTAGCCAAAGGTTAGGTTCCCCAGAAACAGAAATCACCCTATGATTAAATTCCAGTGTTTCATTGACCTAACCACCATAACCTGATCCATCCATTTTCGTCCACTTATCTGGGGGAACACCAAGGCATTCCCAGGCTAGCTGAGAGATATAATTTCTTCAGCATATCCTGGGTCTGCCCCAGGGCCTCCTCCTGGTAGGACATACCCGGAACACCTCACCCAAGAGGCACCCAAGAAGCATCTTATTTAGATGCCCGAACCACCTCAACTGACTCCTTTCAGTGTGGAGGAGTAGCAGCTCTACTCTGAGCCCCTCCCGAATGGCTGAACTCTTCACCCTATCTCTAAGGGAGAGGCCAGCCACCCTTCGAAGGAAGCTCATTTCCGCTGCTTGTATCCACGATCTTGTTCTTTCAGTCACTATCCAAAACTCAAGACCATAGGTAAGGGCGGGAACGTAGATTGACTAGTCAATCAACAGGTTCGCTTTTATGCTCAGCTCTCTCTTCACCACAATGGACTGGTGCAGCATACGGAGAGATACTTAAACTCCTCCACCTGGGGCAGCAACTCGTCCCTGACCTGTGGGCGAGGGGGCACTCCATCCCTTTCTGGCTGAGGACCATGGCTTCAGATTAGAGGTGCCAATTCTCATACCTGCCACTTCACACTCAGCTGCAAACAATTCCAGTGCAAGCTGGAGGTCACCACCTGATGGAACACATCACTGACAAGAAGCATAAAATAAAAATTAGAAACAGAGTCACTGACAAAGGGCAGCTTTGATGGAGTCCAACATCCACCAGAAATGAGTCTTATGACTCATTACCAGCAATACAAACCACGCTCTCGCTGCAGTTGTACAGGGACTGGCTGGCTCATAACAGACAGATACCCCATACTCCCACAGCACCTTCAGAGGATGCCCCGAGGGATCCGGTCGAATGCTTTCTTGGGGAGGTGTGATCCCCTAATAGTTGGAACTGCGTTCCGCTTGGCCTGTCAGTACCTGTCAGCTACCTCAGGAGTCCCACAGGCTAACCAAGCCTGATAGGACTCCTTCTTCAGCTTGATGCCTCCCTTCAGCTCTGGCCACAACAGACACCAACTACCTTGCAGCTGCAGCTCTGTGGCTCAGCTTCAGCAATGAAGGTGTGGAACATGGGCCATTCAGACTCATACACTACTTCAGGTTCCTTCCCCACCAGAGAGGTGATGTTCCATGTCCCAAAAGCCAGACTCGATAGTTGGGGATTGGTCCGCCAGGACCACCGCCTTTAGCCGCTGCCCAACACACACTGCACCTGATCCCTATGGCGCCTACTGCAGGTGGTGGACCTACAAGAGGGTAGCCCATTTTTCCTCATCAGGCTGTATCAAGCCAGGCCCCTTGGGCTAAGGCACCAGGTGCTCTCCCTCGAGCTCCCCACCCCAGGCCTGGCTCCAGAGTGCTGCCCCAATAACCCTATCCCAGGCAGGGTAAACTGTTTCCATGCTGGATATGCCATAAGGGCATAACCTCATCTGGTCTACATAGGCCGGGTCCTTTGAAGCCCATGAAGACTACGAAGGCCAGAAGTAAGGTTGGATTGTCTAACCTTCATATCTGCATCACCTGCCCTTACTTCAGTGTAGTTCCTGTCATCTAGCAACAGGTGCGAAGCATAGCTGTGGAAAAGAAGCTTGGTTTTTGGGGGGTTTGGATTATTTAATGCCAGTTTTAATTGAAAATAAGCTGGTTAAAAGAGTATAACACAATTTCTACATCAAGGACTAAAGACGAGTGAATGATTAATTTCCAAATATACTGACAGCTCTCTAGTAAGACATTAAAGTTAGATAAAACTATCCCATTATGAAGCTTAACTTTAATCTCAGTCAAACTGATTTGTTCAGAAACAAATGACCAAATGGCAACTGTTAGAGATCATCTGAGTGAATTAAATCTGCGTTTAACTTCCACTCAGTGGCAAAAGTCAGAAGGGGTTTTGAAAACACTGTGCCGGGAGTCAGGCGTTCCCCTCTGGGTATAGTGAGCCTTGACTGCCCGGTCAGCTGACAGCTAGTGAGGCGAGCTGGCTGTTCGAGCAGTGGGAACGGACATCTCTGAAGTCACGTGGTTGAGGAAATGTGCAAAGGTCAGTCAGCTGTTTTGCCAACACACTCCCTTCATTTTTCATTAAAATTTTTAATCCCCCTGTAGATATTGATAGTTAACCATGTCACAGAGTGTTCAAGTCTTTTAATTCAGACTTGATGTTTTTTCATTAATATATTTTTAAAAATCAAGATTTTGACTTTTTTTTCCAAACTCATTAACAGCTGTTTTTTTTTTGTTTTTTTTTTGTCAAAGATATGCTATCCTCACAGGTCAGCTACTATAAACTGATTTAATAGCATATGATGCTTTACTGTGGATTAAATAGAGCATGAAATGTTTGAAATTAGCTCAGTCTTAAACATCAGGATGAAGGATAATCCACATAACACTGATGGAGAACATTTTTCTCCAGCAGTTATTTTCAGTTTTGATCATTTATGTACAATTTGCTAATAATAAAATCTATGTGTAATTACGTTTTTTCAGTGTTCTATTGCTTATTTTGATAAAGAAATGGTTCTTAAAACTTCCTTCACCACCATCCAATGTCAACTAATAGTAAATATTTTTTGGTTATATAGTAGATATTTATTTAACTATACAAGTAATATTTTGCAATTCTTCCACCAGAAAGGAGTGCAGAAAGGTGAGGACATCCACGTAGAGTGCAGCAAGCTGCAGGAGGCTGTCAACATTTTTGAAAGAATAAAAGACAGACAGCACAAAAGAGAATGTTTTAATCTGGTCCAATTTATCCTATTAAACAGTGGAATAAGATGTTTTTATGTGTGTGTGTGTGTGTGTGTGTGTGTGTGTGGTAGTGGTGGTGGGGAAGGACTTTGCTTGCCTTTCTGTTAAAGTCACCGCACACCACTTTAAAAATGTTTGTATAGTCTTTCTTGTTAGGGCAGTGGAATTTTACTGCCATTAGAATGAACCATTACTCTGTCCCGGGGTCAGGGGTTACCACAAAATCTGCTTTATGCTCTTTTGTTTGCAGTTTTATGCCAGAAAGCAGTCAGTGATCTGCACAAGCACAACCTGAGCAAAGCTGTGATGAAGTGGCTGCCAGAAAATGGCAACATGGATACAGTTTTGGTTCCACAGGAACATAGCGTGCATATTTGTTGATAGTTTCCTCATTCCAGGAGGAATGGCATTTATTGGAATAATGTGTAATGTGGGTTGCCCCTTGTGATCAATTCAGAAGCGTAATATGATACTTAATACTTACTACTACCAAAACATACTAGTAAGACTCGGAAGTCTGTATTTATTCTGTTTACTCTATCTTTCATTTCTAGGAGACTTTGAAGACCCTATCAAACAATCATAGCTTTCTCAAAGGGGCCATAAAGATTGATGTGTTGAGTAAAAGCCAAGTATGAGAATGAATGAATGAATTGCACAAACAGCACTGCTTGAATATTAATCAAGTTGAAACTGTGGGCTCTAATATTATGTATAAACATAAATCTTTTGGGGGTTTTTTTTTCAGATTTTCTTTTTCACATGTAGTCAAAACTCATGTTCTGCTGATTAGGGTCAAATTAATCTACTTGATGCTTATACATTTCCATTTAGTCTTCTCTGTTAAGAGAACATAGGTTTAAAAAGTCACATTTAGGTATGGTACTGGCAGTCAGTCACTGGCCAAACAGCAGAGTGCAGAGCAGTAACAGGCCACTAATTTATCTGCATAATGGACCAAATTTATCAACGCACATTGGTCTCTGCAGGGCAAGGACTGCACTGGCAGGGTTCTAATGGCCAGATGGGAGAAAATTGTCAGGAGACCATAAGGAATCTGCATAGCCCCTAAGCCTGAACATGGACAGAATAGAGAAGCTCAGCTTTGTGCAATGTCTGCTTGGTATATGCCTGTAAAAGGACAAGAGAGAAGTGATGGATGCCCCCTCATACAGTATGTTGCATCATCCCTGCTGATAGATGATCTAAAGTATGTCACAGGCCCTTTTGAAATAGCCGGGTTCCGTTTTCCTCATCTGCTATTAAGGTCTCACGTACTCAGCATCCATTTTCATGGACATGTAGTTAGAAATTAAATTTTAAAAAGTCAAAGCTAAAGCAATAGAGTGCATCTGATCTCTCTTTTCAGGCTCCAGACAGCAGTCTCTTACTCATTTGTGGTCATCTTCAAGGGCACAAAAGAATTCAAATCCCCTATCGTCCCAAATCTGTCTATGGCAACAAAGCTCCAGAGTGCTCTTTTTCTTCCTTCTAGCCATCAAAACTCAGTTCTCTAAAAATGTTTGAGCCCAGTGTAGGAAATAGACCTTAACTTCAATTGAAAAAGCATACAGAAAACCTGTGAAAGTTTGTGGCATGTTATTTTTGGTAAAGCTCTTGTTTGAATCAAGGCTGCTAACGTCTAAAGAACTGAATCTTGCCTCCGGAGAGGAACAAGTAGAATTCATCACTTCACCATTTAAGCAGTTGCAAAGCTCAAACTGAACACCATTATCAAACGGGGGAAAAGAAAAGAGAATTTCTCTGGACATTCCTGACTTACAAAGAGTTCTGGATCTGTGGTGTATTTTACATGCATGCAGGTTTTTGCACGCATTTTCAGAAGTCAAGGTAAATAATATTATGACATAACACATTCCTTGGAGAAGACTAACTTGATTAATGAGCGTTTGTTGTGGTTGTGAATTACATTTTGAAATTATTCAACTGCACAGTGGGGGCTCACAAAAACTGGAGACACTGCACTTCCATATCTGTAGAGTTTCTTGTAAATATGTAGATTTAATAAATAAATTTAAAAGTTATCCACCTTAATTATAATACAAATATAAAGTCATGTTTTTTTCAGGATAATTGTAATAATTGATGAAACTATTTGAAATCATTAATAGGGAGAAAATTAGCTCATGACTAAAATACAATAACAGTTAAAAATGAACTACTGCAAGTAGCCCCTGAAGTCAGGCTTGGTTGTCTTGGACACTGCAGAGAGAAGAGAAAGTGAGGAGGAAGAAAAGATGAAGGAAGAAAAAAGGAGGATTAGTGGGAGGATGAGGCTCACAAGACAGATACAGACAAACAAACAGCTCAACAGATTGGCCAGGGATAGAGAGACAGATGAAAGCCACAGACTGAAAGAGTGACTCAGCCAAAATCATAATCTTGTCATGACAAGAAAGCAAATTTTTTAAATTTGGTAACCTATGGTAAGAGCTTAATTGCAGTATAGGTATCACGAGCAATGGAAAAAAAAAAAGGGCTGCTGGGCTAAAAAAAAAAAAAAGGATGATGTATTCTGAGCACAGAATACCTGCTGCTGCTTAATTACACAATCAGTGTCTTAATTACTGTATGTAATCACACAACAGAATGACTGTCCTTTCGCTCATTACCTGAAGTGTCAGTTTTACAATAGACTTTTCACAGCATCTTCCTTTATGAATGTGCCAAATGAAAGCCAAGTCAATTTACATCACTTGGGAAAACATTGGCTCCAACTTTAAACAACAGTTGTGAGGAAAAGGAAAAGGTGCGAGAAACTGTCTGGCAGAAACAAAGTAGCAAAATTAATTTGGAGTTACTGGATTTAATATGATGTTATTGCACCATATATATATATATATTTAAATCTCAGTTCAAGTGGATTAAAGTGTAGGTCACTGAACTTCATGAACAAGCTTTCAGTGCAGTTTACTTCTAATTTTTTTAAGAATAATTTGCTTATTCTTCTATTTAAGAACCTGGTGGAAGGATAATCATTTATGAAAGATCATTTAATATTTGTACTGTTTACTGTTGCCACGGCATCCAAAAAAACAGCTTTTATATTGCAGTAGTATTTTTTTTCTCAGTATCCTTTCCCTGTAAAGATTTTATTAGGCTGGCTCATGAATGCAAACTCAATAGCGTACACATTCTTTTTTTAATGCAGTCTGTGAAATAAATAAATAAAAACTGTTATTAAGTTACAATGAATACAGACCTATCTTGGAGGCTTAATAATTTTTTGAATGTCAAATTTACATTTCACAATTGTTAAATTCAACTGTAAAGTTTAAGACCGCAAAATGTAAACAATTTTGATAATGTTATTCAAGAGATGAGATGCTAAGACTAGAGCAATTATCTCAGACTAGAACTGCTATACATATTATGTACTGAGCAACCACTTTAGAGGTAAGGATTGGCAATACAAAACACTAGAGTGGGAATCCAGAAAACTCAACTTCAATTCAATTTAGCACTCTGTGCAACAGAGCAGTAGGTGAACACCTGTTATTATATTTTTGCCTACAGACAGGGAAGCACAAATGTAACTGAGGTCAAACAACAGGTTGGAAATTTTATATAGAGCTATTGTTTTCCTTTGTTTTTATTGTTTTATTATTACTTTGTTTATTTTATTTTTAAGTTTGGCTGTTTGTGGAATGTGGTGGATTTAGTTAATTAGTAGGAGCCAGGTGTTAATTAGTCGAAGCAAGAGGGAATCTGTTTGGTTCCGATCCATACTGCTCACGGAGCTCCAACTCTTTGATCTCCCCTGCAGGGCTGAACGCGCCACTGTGCTTGTCATTTCCAATTAGGGTGTTAAACAGATATTCCAAAGATATCCCCCTTGTTACTCCTTCCCAGTCAGATGTGTGGAACAAGAAGGATGACAAATCGGCGGAGTGAATATTTTCTTTCTGTCAAGTGCTCTCTTTTCAGCTCTCTGACAGGAACCTGTAGCTCCAAACGCAAAGCAACACCTGCTGCAGAAAACACTGACAGCATATAAACATAGCAACAGTTTTCTGTCATTTGGATAAAATCAAATGTAGTCACTTCTTGTAATCAGTTATTATTTCACCCATAAGTGAGAGGACACTCATTAGTAACAAAGTGGGCTGTAATTATATAATAAATACACAAGCTGTTGAGAATCATAAAATGCATTATCAGATGTGAATATATCACAGTAGAATAAAGAGGTAATTCAGGCATTCAGCCACCACACTAGTGGTTAAGACTGTTGCTCATAGCACCCTATCATTGAACCTGGTCTTTCTGTGTGGACCATCACTGACCCACCACTAAACTGATCATTCTGAACAATGTTACAGGCAGCATAACATTCTCCATGACTTCTCCAGGTCCTATCACATCTGTCACATGTGCTTAGGGTGAACCTGCTCTCATCTGTGAAAGACGCAAGGCTCCAGAGTTGGATCTGCCAATTCTGATATTCTATGGCAAATGCCAATCAGGCTCCATGATGCTGGGCAGTGAGCACAGGGCCAGCTAGAGGACATCAGTTCATAAAGTCCATTTTGTTTGGTCAGAGACATCAAGTAGGTAATTCAGCCATTTGATTCAAGTCTGTTGAATCATCTAAAACCTGCAGGACACCGATCATCGAGGCCTGGACTTGAGGATCCCTGTCCTAGAGTAACTGCCTGTCTCCTGGCATCTCCTCCATGCTCTTGAGCCTGTGCTGGGAGACACAGCAAAGCTTCTGGCAATGGCAAGTATGCTTCCTCATCTTTTCCCTTCTGCCATCTTTGGACAGTTTAAAAAAATGTATCCGATTGTGCTATCAGCTACATTGTACATGTCGGAGTGTAGTATTTTTATTCTGAACTTTGCTGCTAAGCACTAATGTGCGATTCTGGAGAAGTCAGACCATCTGTGTAACCTTTGTAGGGCCCAGGTTATACCACATGCTTCTAGTAGTGACACTGACCCTAGCCAAATGGAAAACTATTTTTTTAAAAAACAGTTAGAAAAGATTAGGAGGGAAAACAATGTCAGTGGCTTCCACCTGTAAATCCATTCCTGTTTTTGGGTTGTCTCATTTTTGCCCGTCTAGTGCACCTGTTGTTAATTTTATTAACACCAAAGCAGGTGAAGCTCATTAACAACCCCCCTCTGCTACTTAACTAACCAGATCAATATCCCATAGGTTTATCTGACTTGGGGCTATACTCTGATTAAAAAGTGTTGCTTCCTTTTTATTTATTTGTTTTTTGAGCAGTGTGGTTTTCAGGACAAAACAAACAGATTTCTTTATTTATTTATTTTTTTCTGTATCTTGTTAGTTTTGAGATCCACTCGTATATATATATATATATATATATATATATATATATATATATATATATATATATATATATATATATATAAACCAAAAAAAACAATTCAATTAAGTGAAATTCTTTTTTATTTTATTTATATAGCACCAAATCACAACAGTCACTTTATATTGTAAGGTAAAGACCGTACAATAATACAGAATAAGCTCAGCAATCAAAATGACCCTCTATGAGCAAGCACTTAGCAACAGTGGGAAGGAAATTTCCATTTTAACAGGAAGAAACCTCCAGCAAAATCAGGCTTAGGGAGGGGCTGCCATGTGGTGTGACTGGTTGGAGGTGAGGGGAAAAAGACAGGACAATAGACGTGCTGTGGAAGAGTGGCTGCGATTAATTACAGTAAATGCAGAGTGGTGTATAAACACACAGAGAGTGAAAAGAGATGAGTGAAGAAGAAAATTTTAAGTGCATCATGGGAACCTTCAACAACCTAGACCAACTTCAGCATAACTAAGGGAGGGTTCAGGGTCACCTGATTTAGCCCTAACAATAAGCTTTATCAAAAAGGTAAGCTTTAAGCCTAATCTTAAAAACAAAGAGGGCGTCTGTCTCCCGAATACAAAGTGGGAGATGGTTCTACAGAAGAGGGGCCTTAAGGCTGAAGGCTCTTCCTCCCATTCTACTCTTAAATACCCTAAGTAAGCCAGCAGTCTCAGAGCAAAGTGCTCTAATGGGGTGATATGCATTATGAGGTCTTTAAGATGAGATGGAGCCTGATTATCCAAGACCTTGTATGTGAGAAGAAGGACTTTAAATTCAATTCTGGACTTAACAGGGAGTCAGTGAAGAGAAGTCAATATGGGAGAAATATACTCTCTCTTTCTACTTCCTGTAAGTGCTCTTGCTGCTGCATTTTTGGATCAGCTGAAGGCTTTTCGGGAGCTTTCAGGACAACCTGATAGTAATGAATTATAATAGTCCAGCCTAGAAGTAATAAATACATGAATTGTCTTTTCACCATCGTTCCAAGACAAGCTGTTTCTAATTTTAGAGATACTGTGCAAATGCAGGAAAGCAGTCCTACATATTTGTTTAATGTGTTAAAGGACATATTCTGGTCAAAAATAACTCCAGTATTCCTCACAGTTAAACTTGAGACCAAGATAATGCCATCCAGAAAAAGTATCTAGTTAGACACCATGTTTCTTAGATTTTTGAGGCTGAGTACAGTAACTTCAGTTTTATCTGAATTTAGAAACAAGAAATTTGAGGTCATTCAGGCCTTTATTTCTGTAAGACATTCCTGCAGTTTAACAAATTGGTCTGTGTTATCTCATGTTATGAATAGACAAAGCTGGGTATCATCTGCATAGCAATACAAATGTATGCTATGCTTTCTAATAATAATGCTTAAGGGAAGTGTGTATAATGTAAATAGAATTGGTCCAAGCACGGAACCCTGCGGAACTTCATAACTGACCTTAGTGTGTGAAGAAGACTCCCATTTACATGAATAAACTGGAGTCCATAAGATAGATATGATTCAAAGCACTGCAGTGCAGTATCTTTAATACCTATGGCATGCTCTAATCTCTGTAATAAAATATTATGGTCAACAATACTGAATGCTGCACTGAGGTCTACAAGGACAAGCACAGATATGAGTCCACTGTCAGAGGCAATCCAAAGATCATTTGTAACCTTCCCTAATGCTGTGTCTGTACTGTGATGAATTCTGAAACCTGATTGAAAATCTTCAAATAAACCATTCCTCTGCAGATGATCGGTTAGCTTTTTTATAAATCCTCACTCATTTGAGATAAAAGAAAGGTTGGAGATTGGCCAATAATTAGCTAAGACAGCTGGGTCAAGCTCTGCAGAGTTCTGACTCTGTCAGCCTGGCGACAGCGCTGAAATGAAACCTGGGATTGTTCTTATTTTCTTCAATCAGTGATGCATAGTAAAATGTCCCAACTTTATGGAGGGCTTATTTTTATTTATTTATTTATTTTTATAGAGCAACAAATTCTTTTTGCAGCCTAATTGAAGATTTTCTGAATTGGAGAAACGCCATTTCCTCCCCAGCTTACGGGTTATCTGATTTAAGCTGCACATTGTTGAGTTATACCAGGGAGTCAAGCACTCCTGATCTGAGGTTTTCTTTTTCAGAGGAGCCACAGTACGCACTCAGGATGTAAAACTACTGACAAGATAATCAACCTCTGTTTGTGCAGTGTTTAGGTAGCTGCTCTGCACTGTGTTGGCACATGTGACTGAAGAAGATAATGGTGGAGGAATTACATCCTTAAACTTTCAGAAAGACATTTACTGTAATGATATAAATTCCCCACTGCTGTATAATCTATTATTGTAAATTTAAATGTTATTAAGAAATGATCAGACAACCAAGGGTTTTCAGGGGATGCAGTTAAATGCTTACTTTCTATGCCATAAGTCAGAACAAGATAAACAATGTGATTAAAGTGGTGGGTGGGCTCATTTACAATTTGAGAACTCTAGTCAGTCTATATAATAGATTAAATGCAGTATTGAGGCTGTCATTTTCCGCATCCACATGCATTTTAAAATCACCCACTATAATTATTTTATCTAAACTGAACACTGAATCAGATAGAAAGTCTGAAAAATCAGATCAAAACTCACAGTAAAGGCCAGGTGGATAATAGATAACAAAAAATTTTTGAATTATACAGTTATGGTGTACAAAGCTAAGAGTCAGGCTTTCAAATGAATTCAAGCTCTATGTCTTTGGTTAGTTAATAAGCTGGAGTGGAAGGTTGCTGCTACTACTCCTCCTCACCCTGTGCTTGGAGCATTCTGACAGTTTGTATGACTCGGGGGTGTTGATTCATTTAAACTAATATATTAATTCTGCTGTAACTAGGTTTCTGTAAGGCAGAATAAATCAGTATGTTGATCATTTGTTCAGACACAGTCTCTATTAGGATGGGGTATTGGGGAGATGACAGGAGGAGAGAAGCTGCAGAGAGACATCTAAGACTGCAGCTCTGCTTCCTGGACTCAACCCTGGATAGTCACATTTTGGGCAGTTTAATGGTGGCTAAGTTACCTTGGTCTGCACTGACTACAGGGGCCTGGGTAGCGACAGGGTTTTCCACAGTCAAGACGTGGGTCTCCAGTTCACTGAGCCTGGCCTCCAAGGTGACAATCAGGCTACATTTTTTACAAGTCCTAAAGGAGGTTGAAAAGTGACTAAACATTTGACACATAGAGAACGAAAGTGTGTGTGTGTGTGGGGGGGACAGGTAAAGAAGCCATGCTGTTTGTGATTCAGCTGAGAGCTAAGCTAATAGTTATGCTAAGTTAGGAAATCCCTAATGACACACTTAGTGAATACTGTTAATAGAATTTACAGGTGTTTCAGCAGAGAGTGTGTTGGATAAAGCACATGACAATTGCACTATGAAACAAGTCATTATCTAGATATTTATAATTAATCAACATGCAATCTTTATAAAAATAAATGCTTATTTAGCAGCTTGATTTTATTTCACAACATTTAGTCAAGTTAAACAGTCTCGAGGAGGTAGGCATATCATTGTCCAAGTCTATAATCATGACTAAAAAGCAAAAAACAAAAATAAGATTAGACATTACCAGCGAATATGCCAAAAGCCTGGAAATAAATAAAAATTTGGACAGATGAACCAAAGGTTGACTTGTACCAGAATGATGATAAGAAAAAGCATGGAGAAGGAAAAGCTTGTACTTCTTAGAAAACAAAAAAAGTCAAATCTGTTCAAAATTGTGAAGGCAATATTATGGCATGGGGATCTATGGCTTCCACTGAAACCAGATGACTACTGTTTATTGATGATATGACTGCTGATGGAGGTAGCAGGATGAATTTTGAAGTGTACAGGGCTAAACGCTCTGCTCAGATTCTGTCGAATGCTGCAAAATTTATTAAATGGTGCTTTACACTGCAAAGCTTGAGTTTGTCAAGACAGATAAAACAGATATTCTTCCATAGCTGAGTGAGTTGCCTGATCTCAACCTAATAAAGCAGCCTTTCAGTTTCTGAAGATAAGGCAGAACGATCCACAAATAAACAACTGAGCGCGGCTGTGCATCCAAGTATTAAAATCAATCATATTTAAAATTATGTTAGTGTCCTGTTTTCACAAGTTAAAATGTAATTGGACAAACTATGTCTAAAAATGTAATTGCTAAACAGCTAATGCAACATTTTTGTTACACTCCTTGAATTAAAGCAAAAATGGGCTCTTCAAGCTTGACTGTTTGATTTAAACTATGCAGTAGAGAGACAAAAAATAAATAAATAAAATAAATTAAAATGTGCCATTGTCCAAATACTTATGAACCTAACTGTATTAGGATATTTATTTAACAAGACTTTATACAGTCAACAGTTATGCAAATCAGTGTTAATGTTTACAGCTGCTGGCAGTGTTGCTTGCACTACCTAATTTGCATATTTCAGTTTTGAATCTTGCTTTATTCATTATAATATATGCAATGTTCAGATTTCTTCCCTGGAAAGGTTTTTTTGTTTTGTTTTGTTTTTTAAACAGATAATCCATTATGTGAATATACAGTTTAGATTATTGGCATTTAAAAATTTGATGTAAATGAAGAAAAAAATAGACGTAAATTATGTTTCTGTATATATAGTGAAAAATAATAGAGTCATTATGACCTTGTGGCATTGTGGATTATCTTAAGTTTAAGCATTGTAGCTTAAAGGTCTTCTGTGGAGAGAAAAAAAAAGTTTATACTCAATTTATACAAACTAAAATAAGGACTGCCCCCATTCCTTTATTATTGATGAAAAACACGTATAAAGTAATGTGACACTATATTGTCATGTCACATCTTAATGTAATTGTCATACTTGCTCATTTAACAGCTTGATTTTTTTTTCATGGACATTTGTCCTACTTAAGGCAATCCTATGAGCATGTCAAGGCCTTATCAAGAGTTGACATTTTATTCTGATATATAAAGGAGATGGCACAGTGTGAATATGCATAGAAAATGGATTAGTGACTACAGAATTTTACTGGTGTCTAATTTGCATCTCTGCAGTGCCTCAAATATCTTGCAGCAGTTGCTGCACTGAATCGTGTAAACACCTTTGTTTTGTATGATGAAAGGCAGGTGGGGGGGTTGAGGCATTTTCAGAACAGCATGCGAATACAGAATAATAGAGGATTAGAAGCAGCACATTTGCATATGAACAAACTCTTCACTTATGGGGACTGCTTGATGCCTACAGTTTATGGATGAACACTCAGATGAGTAATGTGTCTTGTGGATGAGCACGTGCAGAAATGGTTCTGGGTTTTTTTCTCCTCAGTAGTGTCCAATTGACAGGCTTACACAGAATTAGCCTTCCTTTGGAACTGCAGGATTTGGCTCTGCAGACTCAAATGACAGGTCATTTAACATGCTGCTGGTATGTTATTGAGCAGTGTCGTAATTGTTTGTTTTTTGTAAATATGAACCTGAGTTCCCATTTTGTTGAATGTAGATCTGTGTGAACAAACCACAGAGGAAATGGACAAATAATTTCATGGGTGGCACACGTATATTGTGTTTTCACAGTGAAGGGGATGGATGGGTAACAGTGTGGAAGGAATTTCTGGCTGTGGCAAGATGTGCAATTGCAGCTTTTATGACACAAAATTTGTCTGTGTGGGAGGAAAGAGGAAAAAAAACAGGAAAAAAAGGAAAAGAAAATCCATCAAAGATTGAAAGCCATGTCACCCAACAGAGAAAGTCAGGTAGGTTTATAAATACAGAGGTTAGGAGGAGTAACTGGAGTAAGGACATTTCAGAAGATAGAATGGAGAAAAATTCAGATGTGGTGTTTAAAAAAATGATTGTTTAAGGAAAAACTGGATATGCTGGTCTGGTTCCCGGCCAGCCCAAAGAGGTAATCTTTCCAGATTTGCCTGGGTCAACCCAGGAATATCCGAATGGAAGGCATGTCAGCTCAGACAGGGTATTTGTTAGACAAAATGTGATCAGCACAGAAGTCCAACAGTAAAACATACTGGACCCATAGGCTCCTCTTGTATTTGATGCGTTCACCGGAGGGTGGCTAGTAGCTACAGTACAGTAGTTTGGACTCAGGTTGCCACTGCTCCATCGGTTAATAACACACATATGTTCCATAGACATAGAAACACTTGGGCAGAACTCCTTACTGTCATATTTTAATGCACTGTTTGGGTGCCCTTAAGCATATATATATATATATATATATATATATATATATATATATATATATATATATATATATTTTTTTTTTTTTTTTTTTTACTGTACATCATTAATGTTGTGAACAAGGTACAAATTACAGTAATTGACTAGTAAAAAAATCACTACATTTTCCTAAAACATTTGATACTAACAAAAAGACAAGCACAATTTTCATAAGAGTGGATTTTTTACATTGTTCATTTTTGTAATAACTTTTTTTGCTCACTGTACGATCAGTATGGTTTATGTATAATGTGAGAATGTTATAAGCTATGAGAGCTCATATTGACATAGAAGTCCTCATTTTCAGGTAATTAGGTACACATGTACAGTAAAACCCAAAAAGAAAATTACCAGCAGGTTATTTGTGAAAGCCAACAAGAAGATATCATATAATGCAACAGGAACTGACATTTTCCCATTGCTACTGTCTCCTTGTTTTTTGCAAGGCCTATCATTTAATCTGGCCTGGAGACCCTGAAGGCTTTTATCAATCAATGTCTCTGCAGAAGCAATTATAAGGAAAGCACTTCTGTTGTAAACCCAAATCATCTTCATACATTGCCTCCCAGTAAATGTTAGATGGAGGCAGCAATAGGTGGAAATTGAAAAGCACTACACAGTTATGCTTCAAGGACTGGAACAGAGTTATTTCATTCTATCAGACAAAAGCACACAGATGCTAATTGAG
Source organism: Pterophyllum scalare (assembly GCA_024447675.2). Lineage (NCBI taxonomy): Eukaryota > Metazoa > Chordata > Actinopteri > Cichliformes > Cichlidae > Pterophyllum > Pterophyllum scalare. The sequence continues at coordinate 138,723 of JAMQGT020011735.1, forward strand.
ACAGCATGAATCACTGTACTCATGCTCATGGAAACATTTGAAGTCATCTTCTAGTTACTGCAAAACTCTTATGGGAAGCTGCTATAAACACAGCTATATGTTTTTAACTGGTCACTGTGTCTCACCATCTTTCTTGAGCTTCAGCTCTCTTTCTCTCTCAGTCAGTAGTGTGATAGACTGACCTAAGGATATAAATGACATGAATTCCTATCTATCATTCCTCCTCCGTTCCCTCACCCCTTCTTCCTCCCTTGTGCTGTGAAAATCAAAGACTGCTGAGCCAAGGGGAAAAAAGATTCCATCAATCTTCGCTTGTCCCTAACAGTCACGTTTACCTGACAAAGTTGCGCGGTACTCTGTAAAATGCAGCCCCTTGCTGCCAAATCCTTGGCTTATGCCCCTGAAACACTGTTTCTTTCTTTATATTAAATTCTATTTAATGGGCTGCCATGGTGTCCCAGCAGGCATAGGAGCGTAATGTGAACCTGCAAGATCATGGAATATGTCTCATGACCTTCATCACATGTATTCCAGTCTCTATTTTAGGCTTTATTTATTCAGGGAAGGTTTGCTGAGCAGGCAGGCTTGCTTTCATCAATGCCTTGCTTAACATTCACATAGTTATACACCTTCACTTATAGCTGTCCTGCCCTAATAAATGCTCTACTGTTGGGAACAATGCAGTCTCAACAAATGGATATCTACATATGAATATGTAGACTCTGAAGGCAAGTTCCTTTATAGTCCAAGTGGTATTGACCAATTGCATTTAAACAGCTTTGTGTTATATCCAGGTGAACATCCTGTGCAGAGAATAAATAAAGCGGTACCAGCCAAATAACGACTGTATGATAGAACAGGAAGTCTATGGCTGAAGTCCTGATCTTAGGGAAAGTTATACAAAGAATTATGCAAGTGCAAATGCAATTTATACAGATGTAAAATTTCATCATCCAAAACAACTTAACCCTTGAGATACCCTTAACACTTTCACTGGACAAAAAGGGCCTGTATCTGGAATGATCTAGCAGTATGCACCTTTATGGATCTGTCACACATCCATAATGTTTAAGGAGAGAATATGGGAAGCTCTGATCCATGGTAGAGCACAAGATATATCACAAAGTTTGCAGATCTGGCAAAGATTTTTCAGGAAACCGTGTCTATAGTAAAATAAAATGTGATTATATTATTTCCATTTATTTGCAATACTGATTTGGCAGGCCCTCATCTGAAAAGGGTCAGACACAGATCCTTCCATGAAGTAATTTCTTGTTTATCAGAGATGCTAACTTTTCTTACTTTATAGTTTATAGGCCGGTAAACTCACCTTCCCCCAAATCTCACTTGACAAAGAAGCTTGTACAATACCAAAAACATACAGCAGTATCCAATTTAGTATCCAATTTTTAAATTATTATTATAGTTGTTATCAGTCACATATAGCAGCAAATGGGATATCTAGGTATACATAGGAATTCAAGTTCAGGTAGAGAAAGGATACGGAAAGATCCACAAGTATACAAGTTTATGTATCTGTCAAGTAACCATGATCTTTACAAAGAGAGTATGAGGAGTTCTGAACTGTCACAGATACTTGTACTGTATACAATATTGTCTGGATGTGATTACTATACCTTAGAATACAAGATCTTTTCATATCACAAAGATCATATATCTGACACAATGGCACCAAAGGAGAACCTGTTTATAGTCAAAGAACAAAAGCAATGGCATGCAGTGATATCTTCCTCCACTATTTTACTGGATCAAATTAAACCATACCATTTGTGCAGCCTGTCTGGACTTTACATGGACTCCATCACCTTTCTGGACTCCTTCCTGATTGAAGAATTATAAAATATTATTACCTCTATAGATTAATAAATATATACTATATTACCAAAAATTATTGTGAAGTAGCTGACGATGACAAGTGATGGAGGAATTTTTCAGATTATTCCTTTAACGAAAAGAAACACTAAATCACTATGAAAACACCTCCCTACACATAAAATTTTATGACTGGAAAATTGTGTGTAAAGTATTAAAAGAAAAAAATGATTTTCCAGAAAAATGTTTCCTATCAACATTAAATTCATTAATATTATTCCTGTGTATGTTTGGGGTTAAGCTCATTTTAAATATGTTATATTCAGTTTAATGTCCAGCATCACACTCTATAAATCATATGTTAGTGGCAGTCCTGTGAGGAGCTTGCATTTCTGGGGGGAAAAAAAAGTTGTTCATGAGCTCAGAAACACAGGTTTACACCTTAATTTTTTAAAGCATATTAAAATATATTAATAATAAAAAAAATCAACTGAAATAAAAGGCTTGAGCAGTGTCTGACATGGTGAACTGTCAACATCTAAATGGTAGCTTAAAAATATTAATGAAAAATAAAGATGGAGTGTTGGCAAAACAGCTGGTTAAACTCACTACATTCATTCAACCTAGTGATTTCTAATAGATGCTTATCTGAAAGTGCTGGCTGAGCCTGCACCTGGACAACTTGCCTGTTTTATGAGACTGGACATGTTCTGAGCTGCTGCTCACTCTCCATCATTGTCAGAGCTCCTGTCAGTTTGCAGAAATAGGCCAAAGGTTTATCCAAAACGTGCATGTGCAAACCACCTGTAAAAAAGCTATGGGCCTCTCAGCTTGCACAGCTCAAATCATTGCTAATGGGAGATGGACATAGCCATAAAATGGAGACAGCTAAAGTTTGGATGGATGCAAACCAGTGAGCTTTACGAAAGCCCTCTCTGAGATGAACGAAGAGAGATCACTTTACTTAGGTATGTTTTCTGTTTTTACACAGTGACTGCTTGTCCTAAGGGAATGCTAATGATATTAAGATAAAAAGAAGATGTTGTTATATTGGTTTCACAGAGCTGAACTACTGAACTGGCAAGCCAATATCTGGAAAAAAGCTAAGCATATGCAGAATTGAGGGTCTGACAGAGACAGAGAAAAAATAACAAAGTCTGTGGACTCTGTCAGTTATTATAACAACAACACAAGTAAATGCACACAGATGTCCCCCAGAGAGTTAAGAGATGGTGTAAAAAGAGACTCCCTCGGCGTGAAATATGCAGTGTTTTAGCACACGGACTCTTTCAGAGTTATTCCAACAACAAAGCGAGTGATATGCTAATGAAAAATTTCACTACTAAGACATGCTATATATATTAAAAAAAAAAACACACACAAAAAAGCCCCACCCACCTTCTTCATTATCATTAGTGGTGTGCGATACTGCAAGATTTGGTATCAATCCAATTCCAAGTAAATACAGGGCCAGTATCCTGTTACTGATACTGAAACCAATACTTTTTTAAACATTATGAAGAATTTTCATGATGTTTAAGTTTTAAAATATTTTTTCCTTTGGATTGGGCAAAGTTTATAGGTAAATAGAAAATACTTTATCAAAATAAAAGTTTTTGTTCTGAAACAAAAGAACAGTAATAAAACTTTTGCCCCATACATTGTGATGTCTGGATTTTTTTCCTAAATAAATTGTACAAAAAAGAACATTAAAACTTTTTTTTCAGGTAGAGTGTTCAGAAAGTATAATACAAAAATGCAAAAAAAAAAAATTCCCTTTATTCACTGATTTTCTGGATTTTTTCTTAAATAAACAAGCTGTACAAAATTACTCAGTCCACAATGTTATAAAACATTTAAAGCAAATTCCTTTTTTCCTAAGTAAAATATTGTACATGTTACGTGAAGGTATGACAAAACACTGTGGGAAGGGGAGGAGCAAAATGTGCCTGCTATGTGTTGTGACAGGAGCGGCACTTAAACAGAAAGTCAGCTTACATCTTTGATGTAACCCCAGGAGTGAAACTGAAGCTAAAGTATCTATCTGATTACACTGATATTAATCAATATCAGTAACAATGTTGGTATCGATATTACCGATATTTGGATTGCTCTGCCCACCACTAATTTTAATTCACCAGACTATTCATGAACCAGGTGGTATTTTCTTTTCACCCAATGAGTTATAGTAAGTTTCTCCTAACTACAGAGCAATTTTTGACATTTTAGTGGAAACAGCAATGCAGAATAACTTTACCAAAATTAAGCTAGCTACCTAACAAGCAAATATCAAACTACAAAATCTGGTCAAAGGTAATCTTAATGTTGTCACTATGGTGGGGAAACTGTGGGCTATTGTTTGCAATGCCTGTGGAATCCAGTAAAATAGCTAAGACTGCATGTAGAGGGAGTTATCTGAACTATTTGTTAGTTTTTGATGTCTAAGGCTGCCTTTGCAGATATTGAATATACATCAAATACAAGAATATAGCAAATATACACTGAATATAGAAATATTGCTTTTTGAGGCAGTCTAACAAACACTGATTACAAGACACATTACCTCAGATTCTGGCACAAAAACCTTATATTGTGCAGCCCATTGCTAATCGATGAAGCCTCTGACACTGATTAGCTTCGATCAGACTGGATCTTTTTTTTTTTTACTATTTTTGTGTAATTTATTATCATCCCCCGCTCTGCTTTCTGTGTCAGAGATGTTCTCCTACAGACAGACACACAGTGCAATGTCAGAGACAGTGCAGATGAATTGAAAATTATGCAAGGTGTGGACAGCAGTTTCTTATAAAGACTGCAAAAAAAAAAAAAAAAAAAATATATATATATATATATATATATATATATATATATATATGCTTATTATATAAATAAGGAAATGGAGGAAGGTATCCACCACACGCCTTTCTTGAAGTCCAACATAATGTTATTAAATGCTCTGTTTTGTCTGGCCAGCAGTCCAACACCATAGATATTTAGTTTACTGTTCAGTTAAGACACCAATATAACACATTTTCACACTGGAACTGAAACCCGTGGCATTGTATGCATTTTCTTGTCTGAAAAAAAAAGCTAAAAATAGTTTCAGATTAATTCTCTGTCAATCATAATTGCATGAACTATAGAGCAGAAACAATTAGTCTGTCAATCAATTTCAAAATAGTAATGTGCAAAAGAAAGTAAAATTCTGCTGGAGCTCTTATTTTAATTTTATTCATTTGTTTATTTGATGTGTTTCTATGTTCCTACAGTCTGTTTTTTGATGCAGCAGCATTTTTCATTTAGTATATCCAGACCCATATCCCAACTTGCCTACATGTAGGTCACGTCACCCACATACAAACACAGATGCTTATATTATGTTATCAATTTAGTTAATGAACACTAATTACTTTTGTTAATCTTATTTTGCATGCATGATTTGGGAATATTTTAACTACCAGTAACTCCTGCCAGTACTGCATGTGTCACTTGGGCCCTGGTGCTTTAATTAATGTAATATACAAAATAGTTGAAATGTATACAAACCAAGATGTTAAACTGAAAGACTGCAGCACATTAAATCTCTGTGTTTTAGATGTCAGCCTATCCAAAAGGGAGTTTGCTGGTCCTGTTGACAAGGTGTCATGGTCCCAGGGCTTTTGTGTGTTTGTTCATTGTTAGTTTTTGAAATTTATGATTATTTAGAGCTTTTCTGTTGAATTTCTTGTACACATTTTCTAGTCGTCCCCAGTGTTTCCCCAACTGTAAAGTTATTGTGTGTAAGTGTGTCTAACCTTTGTATTTCTTTGTTATTTCCTGTTTTATTTTGGTACCCTTTTATTTCTTGTGCTTTGTATTTTGTTTTATTTCCTCCTTGCTCTCATTACCCAGATTCTGTTCACATGTGTCTCATTTCCCTCGGCTATATTACCCCCCCTCTTGTGGTATATATAGTATATTGATATCTTCCCCTCATGTCCTTGTCACAATGTCTGTTTTTGCTTCTCGTGTAATCCCTGCTTGAATTGTTGGTTTCCTGTATGGATTTTATTTTTATTTTGGACTTTTAAAATAAATGTGTTTTCAGTTTATTCTGTTGTCTTTGGAGTCTGTGTTTGGGTCCTCCATCTACCAATACATGACAGTAAGATGTGCATGCAAATCTAAATTAGGGATTAATGATCCCACATTGCTTCAACAATGTTGCGATCTAGAATCAGAGAAGACCAGTCCATGACTGATTGGTCATGTATTCCATTATGTGTTTTTCTATCCAGGTATTCTTTTAATGCATGCTGAAAAATGAAACTCTTGCCAAACAAATGCTGTCCAGGTGGTATTGCATGGTAATTCCAAATCTGGCAATAGTTTTCTGTTTTCATAATTCCATGAATTTTTACAAGATCCCCAAAAACACTGACTGAAATGCAGCTCCCAAACAATGACAGTCTCCACTGTATTTTACAGATGGCTGTAGACACTTACTGTTGTACCTCTCTCCTGACCTCTTTCATACATATTGGCAGTGATTTGAACCATATAGTTTAAATTTGGATTCATTGCTCCATAAGACCTGTTGCCACAGATCATTTGGCATACCTCAGGCCTTTCTCCCTGTTTCCTTCCTTGAGAATGGCTTCTTGACAGTCATTCTTCTCTTTAGACTATTTCTGATGATTTCAGCAAACACTAGATGGTTCAACTGAAGGGCCAGATGCATTTATCAGGTCCTGTGCCAGGTCTTTTTTGGATTTTTTCCTATTTCCTAAGGACATAACTGTCATATACTGTTCATCTGCTGTGGACTGTTTGTCAGGCCTCCCACTTCTTCTTTTGTCTTCCGCTTGTCCAGTTTCCTCAAATCTTTGAAGGACATGCTGCACACCATGCCAAGTTATGCCAAGTTTCTGGCTAATAGCACTTTGGGAATCACCTTGTTGGTGCAAAAATATTATTTTATGCCTGTCAAACTGTGTTATCTTTGACATTTTTCATAGATTCAACTAAAGAAATCAGAACAAATTATGTTTTTGTGAAATGCTATGTGACAAAGTACCTAAAAATAAGATGTTAAACTAGTTCATCCAGTTACTGTAGATGCATTTTTATGCTTGGATGATTCATAGGTCAGTGTTAGGTGACTTAACAAATAAACAAAAAACATCCCTCTAAAAATGTGAGGACTGAACTGAAAATGAGTAAAAAAGCAGCCAGTGTCCAAAGCCAAACCTTGAAAGAACCAGAAAGCCTATCTAACTATTGGTCAAGTCCACTTTTTTAAATTACTGCCACTGACATTTTTCCCTCCTAATCTTTTCTGACTGTTTTGTTTTTCAATGGTTTTCCATTTGGCTAGGGTCAGTGTCACTAGTAGTAGCATGAGGCGATATCTGGACCCTACAGAGACTCCAAAGTTAGTCCAACTCTACCAGGATGGCACATCAATACGTATCATTGCCAGAAGCTTTGCTGTGTCTCCAAGCACAGTCTAAAGAACATTCCAGGAGACAGGCAGTTACTCTAGGATACTTGGACAATACTGTAGTAGGTCCTTAACCCATCAGCAGGACAGGCATCTGCTCCTCTGTACATAGAGGACCAGGATGAGCACTGCCAGAGATCTACAAAATGACCTCCAGTAGGCCACTGGTGCAACTGTCTCTGACCAAACAATCAGAAATAGACTTTGTGAGGTTACCCTGAGGGCCCAGCATTCTCTAGTGGGCCCTCTGCTCACTGCCCAGCACCATGGAGCTCACTCAGCATTTGCCATAGAAAACTAGAATTCGAAGGTCCACCACTGGTGTTTTTTACAGAGGAGGATCACCCTAGACACGTGACAGATGTGAAAGGGTTTGTGGAAGCTGTGAACATTGTGCTGTCTGTAACATTGTTCAGCATTCCCAGTTTGGTGGTGGGTCAGTGATTGCCTGGGTAGGCATATCCATAGAAGGACGCACAGATCTCTACAGGCAAGGCAATGCCACCCAGACTACCATTAGTTAGCAGGATGAAATCCTTGGACCCACTGTCAGACCCTACACTGATGAAGTCGGTCCTGGGTTCCTCCTAGTACAGATCATGATAATGTCTGGTGATAGTATGTAGGCAGTTCCCGGAGGATGAAGGAATTGATACCACTGACTGGCTTTTCAGGGTGTCTTTGAATTCAACCCTCTGTAGGTTGGTAATTTTTCATTTCCATTTCCAAAAAATGTGGCATCCATTCAGCATGATTTTCTTTTCCCAACTGAGATCTGATGTATTTTCAAAGAGTCCTTCAATTTTTATCCTGTCGCCTGATATAAAGCAGGACACTATTATCGTCATACCATCCGTGTGTCTGTCCATCCGTCTTTCGGTGAGCTTTTAAATTTTTGGTAAATAAAAGCAAAACCACAAGGAGTTGAGCCATGAAATCTGTCATTTATGTTCTTCACTGTTCAAAGATGTGCAACACAATATTCGTCTGTCCCTCTGTCTTGGCAAAACAGTTTTTCAGAAATTAATAAAATGCCTGCTGAAGGGTTTTCTGTTACAAAATTGGCCTGAAATGTTATCCAGACTTATAAGTTTGTTTTATATTTTCATTAATTAATGGCGGGAGAATATCCCTATTGGTAGGGGGTCTTGTTTTGAGTAGTGCATATTTGAATTTCACTGGACTTGCTTCAGAGTGAAGAATGTTTAGAGGTTAAAGGTAATTTTATTTAAATTTTAGATGGAAATATTAGAATGTAATTAAAGCAATAACTTGAATGTATACACATATAGCTGTCAAATACAGTACAGTGTGACCTATTCCCTGCTCACAGCATTGGTCTAAAGTTCAGTAATGGGACAGTAATTCTTTCAGTGAGAGAGAGAGCACATATTTGGGCAGGGTTAGGGCCAGATTTTAAGCACCAGTGCAAAACCCTGTTATGATGTTAAAAAGCTTGCATTTGTATTTACTAAAGAGGCTAAAGTTTTATGACTGACAAGAATAGAAGTAGTTATTTTTGCAATTTGTCATGGAACACGTGGTCATTGGAGTTTTTCTTTCAATGCTTTGAGAGCACAACATTTTAGAAAGAGACTGTTAAAATGAATCATACACACAATTTACCAAGGTTTGCAGCAGGGAATTTATTGCATATTGTGTTATATCCAAAACTCAACATGACTTATTTGAGGCTGATTAGTCAGTGATAGTTGCCTAAAGAAATGTTACTTTATTGATTGGAAGGGGAAGATGTTATCAGATCAAGCACATACTGTCACGAGTGGAAGGCTGAAAGCTGTGGGCGCAGTGCCAAAGCTTTGGGTCCCTCCTGCAGCTCTTCGTTGTCCTCACCCCACATTTTTAGAATAAAGCCCCATGTATTTTTGGTTATCAATACTATTATTTTCATAAAACATAACAGAGCATAACTGAACTTAATATGTAATTTTGGAAGGCGGAGGAAAATCCCAGTACAAGAGTGTGTCTTGTACTGGGTATTTACAGATTTACAGTCAGGCGAGTTACTTTTTACAATGAGAGATGGAATATTTCAGTTTTTAGTCACATTTATGTTCAGATTTCTGTCCACAATAAAAATGTTTCTGTGTGTCTTTTTATAGGATTAATGTCTGAATCTTTCAATATGTAGCATTAACTTTTACAATACCTGCAGCTACAGCCTTTCAGGGTGGGTGGAGTTTTTTATTGTGCACTCCTATACTGCACTTGTTTTCTGGATAATGCCTCTGTTCCACCTGAACTGTCAGTGTTATCCAGGTCTGTGTGTGGTCTTGTAGGCTGTCTCAGGCACAAGACCACACACAGTCCCTGGGGATTTCTAACAGAAGAGCCCACCCTTATAATAAAATCATAGATTTGCTTTCAGCTGCCTCTCATCCAGTCTGAATTGCCATACTGTTTTCAGAAAGAAACACATGTATAAAAATTCCATTGTTTTTTGTTAGCAGACGACTCACTTCATCATTGGGTCTGCTTGTTTCTGACCCACTAATTTGAACATCGCTTGGTATAATGCTGGTCATTATTAAATTGGACTGGCTGTGTTTGTTTTTATAAACTAGAGCATTGTTAGTAGTGTGCTTACAGAACTTTCCAGTCCACACATTTTTGCAAATGTGGTATCACTCTAATTAGCCTCGCTTAGTTATACTGAACCTTAGTTCCCTGTTAAATTCTGCAAAAAGCTAAACTGCTGTTTATGTCCAGATCATGCACTGTGCTTTGTGTTGTGTAAAGGCAGTATTTCATGACAGTTTCTGAGTTGAAGTGCAAGTGCCATCTGCAAGCAGTCATTATCAGCTACCACAACCAACTGCTTCCAATACAGACAGTAGTAGACAAAAGTTTGGACACCACCTAATTCAGTGGTTTTTCATTATTAAAAAATTGTCTGCATTTTAGTTTAATACTAAAGTCATCCAAACTATGAAGAAATAGATATGGAATTATTTTGTAAACAAAAAAGTGTTAAACAAACCATAATATGTTTCATATTTTAGATTATTCAAAATAGGCACCTTTTGCTTAGATGCAGGCTTTGCACATCTTAGCATTTCTTGAATGGCTTTCAGTTAACAGCTGTGCCTTGTCAAGAGTTAATTTATTTAATTCTATGCCCTCTTAATGTGTTTGAGACCATCACTTGTGTTGTGAAAAGGTAGAGCTGCTATACAGTGAATAACCCTATTTGAGTAATGTTCTAATCCACGCTATGGCAAGAACTACTCAACTAAGTAAAGAAAAATGACAGTCCATCATTAGTTTAGGAATAGAAGGTCAGTGAATCTGAAAAAAATTCAAGAACTTTGAAAGTATCCTCAAGTTCAGTCGCAAAGACTCAAACTTTATGATGAAACTGGCTCTCATCAGGACCGCCGCAGGAAAGGAGGACCAAGAGTTTCATCTGTTGCACAGGATGAGTTCATCAGAGGTACCAGCCTCAGAAACTGCAAGTTAGCAGCACCCCAGAAAAGAGCCCACCTAAATGCTTGACAAAGTTTACGTAGCACACACATCTCAACATCAACTGTTTAGATTGTGTGAATCTGGACTATATGGTAAAGAAGCTGTAAAGAAGCCACTTCTAAGGAAGAACAACAAGAGGAGGAGAATGGCTTGGGCCAAGGAACACAAGTTATGAACATTAGATTTCTGGTGGAAATCTGTCCTTTGGTCTGATGAGTCCAAGTTTGAGATTTTTGGTTCCAAACACCAAATCTTTGCAAGATGCAGAAAAGGTGAGCGGATGGTTCCTTCATGTATAGTTCCAAACGTGATGTATGAAGGAGGAAGTGTGATGGTATGGGGGTGCTTTGCTGGTGACACTGTTCACCGTGTATTCAAAATCCAAGGCACACTTAACCAGCATGGCTACTACATCATTCTGAAGCAACATGCCATCCCATCTGGTTTGCACTTAGTTGTTTTTTTAAAAGGACAACAACCCCAAACACACCTCCAGGTTATGTAAGGGCTATTTGACTGAGAAACAGGGTGATGGGTTGTTTCGTCAGATGACCTGGCCTCCGCAATCACCTGATCTAAACTGTATATGTACATCTCTGTTGTGATTTAACTAACTTATACAATCTGCTTCAAAGGGTGCCACTAACAACATGCCTTCCAATCTGAATAACAATATCAATCAAACGTTCCAAAATGACCCGTATGAGTGTTTCCAGAATGAACACCCCTACATGTGGCTTTGCTTGTCACAGCAGCGTGTAATGTGGCTGTAGCTCAGGCAGTAGAGCAGGTCCCCTACTAATTGCTAGGTTGGTGGTTCAGTCCCTGGCTGCTCCAGTATGCATACCAGCATATTCTTGGCCAAGATACTGAAGTGCTTGTATAAATGGGTGTGAATGAGGCATGTTGTATAAAGCACTTTGAGCACTCAAGTACAGTAGAAAAGTACTATATAAAAGCCAGTCACTTTATTTAATTTTAAGCCTTTCCTGTGGCTTCTAATGCCATTTATTGCCCATAGACTTTTTACAAATCAAAGAAAATCCATATTTATGTATTTCTTCAGAATTTGCTGGAGAAAACCAAACACGTTATTCATGTGCCCTTTTGTATACGACAGTTAGAGGTCACTTAATTTTATTTTAAAACATGGTTCTTGGTTGTAAAATGTTCCTGCACAAATGACCTATGAGGTGATTTTCTTTAAAAGGAGGATAGGCCATTAAAGAGTACATCATGTAGTAAATAATTTAACGACCATTCAGCAATACTAGCATTTTAGGGGCAGTCACTGTTTTTTAATTTCTGTTAGGAGATATTACCAGGATTGTATTTGCAGAATTTTTTTTTTTTTAAGAATCTGGCATAAAGAAGTTATTTTAGCTTTTAATTGCAAACTGCTCTCAGCTTGCAGTTGAATGGGGTCACGTTGGCAAGTATATACAATCTGTCTGTGGTGATAATACAGCAATTAACTATGATAAGTCAGTGAAAATCACAATTTGTTGGCGTCTGTTCCAAATCTCTTGCTGTCTACGTATTCAGACCTTCACATTAAACACAGATTCACATTAAAGGCTTACATTCTGAATGCAGGCACAACCTCATCAAATTGAAACTGAAATTCAGAAATGAATTCACAAATAATGACATAGTTGCTGTAAAAAGACATAGGCACTTAGCAGCCTTGCTTATATAGGAATATAACTAGAATGCAGCCAGTTGGCAAACAATTGAGTTGAACCTCCTATTGCAGACAAGCTACAATGAGTGGTGCAGACTGACTCAGACTATCAATTGCAGAATGTAGTGGCACGCTTTCTGTGTTTATAAATTAGAGGGCAATTATGTGCAAACCTTTGCCATTCTGTCTGAGTGAGCTGGGCCACAATTGTTTAGAGACATGTTGCCTCCCACAAGGCAGCCTGTGCCATTGCCTTGTGATCAAACGTGGTCACCCAGAAGTTGAGCGTGTTGCATGTTCAAACTAGTTGGTTGGCGCAACTACTTGCAATTGGTCACCAAATGCAAAAAAATATTCAATGCAATCACCAGGCAATTGCCAATTTTTCTCAGTCACAAGAAGGTTGATGCCCTATTTTCAAATTTGTAATTACTTTTAAAATTATAATAGAATATTTTGATTGATTTGAAAAGAAATCAGAGAGAGAATAAACCTTAATAGAAAAATCAACAGTAGAAGAAGAAACTGGCCTGCAAATTTATTGTCGAGTTTGAAAACGGATGGATTTTGTTCTCATTTCTATACACACTTGCTTACATTTTGTACATTTTTTTTCCAAGTATGGCTTATCTTCTCTCTACACAATTGTAACTGTCACTTTTCAGCAAATGCCAGGTTTTGAAAATAATCTCTTCAGTCTCATGAAATTATTTGCATAGATTTACTTCAAGTAGTTAGCTATTATATAACAGTCCCCATTTTACATGAGTACTCTGACATTCTCTGATGTAGAGATATGGAACTGTCATCGGCTAACCACTGAATGATTATATGTTAAGGTAAATATGTCCAAGATCACTTTCCAGATTCTCCAAAGCTGGACTATATCTGTCCTCATTATTCTGATATGATATTGCTCTGAGACTGATAAGACAGCAGATGCTAACTACTTCACTAAGCTTGAATAACCCCTAAAATCTTTGCCCAGCCTTATTTTTCACTGCTGCACTGATAATGTTATTACAAATATGCTTATGATGGTCTTTCTAAGTATAGCAAGTTCTCTGATTTTGGCTGACAGCCTAGAGGATCAACATTATTATTGCAGACCAGAGAAGAGCTGCCCAGAAGGTTGTCCCTAGAGGCTGCTTAATGAGAGGACAGTGAAAAGCGGAGTGGAGTTAAAGCACCTGAAAGCCAATTGTATTCAGACTACACAAGAAATGCCTGCAGTAGCTGTGCTAACATGGTCACAGGGACCCTCCGGAGAATGTCATGACCCTGGACTGCCTTCCGGCCAGCCGACATTGTCGTTTATCCAAAATGTTAACCCCTGAAGCTGTGGTTATGGTGACTTAACACAAGATGACTGCAGTAAAGGCAGAATTCCTAAGGATATGTGACTTATCTAAAAGGATACTGGCCTCTTAGCATCACGCTTATTGTATTGTTAACATGACAAGACACATGTAGCCACCTTTGAAATACACCATGACAGGTGTATGATATTATTGCTCAGTATCAGGGCTACACAAAGCATTGTAATTCTGCAACAATACTCCTCAGGGTCATGAGCTGGCAAAACGCTGCCCTCTCTTAAAGGCCAGGAGCTAATCTGTGTTAAATGTTTATCTTTGGATTACTGCAAGGTACATCTGAGGTGTTTTACTCAGATTTTATTGTACACCAGCTACATATCAAGCAATTTACACCAGACATCATTATTGTGAATGCTAACAAGGTGCAGTTGTTGTTTGGAGGACTTTTTGCTGAAGCCATGTAAGCTAAGAAGTTGCAAAGCAGGGTGTGAGAGAGAGGGGAAAACAAAACTAAAGTTGGCTCCGGCCTTAGTAGACCTTGCAGGAAATTATAATGCAATAATGGAAGTGACCTCCTTTTCTAAATGAGAGTATAAACAAATGATGGATAGCAATAATCTGAGAAATCAGCAGAGCACATCGAAAGCCCCAACGCCCACATGACCATATTAAAACATTCAAAGAGAGAAAATAAATGGGAGGAGGCCGAAATGAATGATGAAATAGCCTCTCTTCCCAAAATAAGTGCAATTATAGTGCGGTTACAATTGTGGCCTGAAAAAAGAAAGAAAGAAAGAAATGAGATTCCCAGTGGTTCAGAACCACAAAATGCTTCTGTTTCCCTTATAATTTATTTATTCTTTTTTTTTCTTTTTTTTTTGCACATTTACAGTGTGTGGTGTTTGTATGAATATGCACCACCATGTGTGGATCGGCACAACTGTCTGAGTATTTGCCTTTCCCCATTCTCAGATGCCTATCCAATACAATCTTTGTACCTGGCAGTGGATGCAGGTGCAGTACTGGTTTGGAAGTCCCATCTCACTGCTGCAACATGTTTTTTTTGGGGGGGGGGGTTGTCTCAGATTGTTGATGTGTGTCATTTTTAAAAAAAATTTCATTTACATTGTTAAGGCAACTGAGTGATATCTATCTATCTATCTATCTATCTATCTATCTATCTATCTATCTATCTATCTATCTATCTATCTATCTATCTATCTATCTATCTATCTATCTATCTATATACATACGTTGCTCATTTATCCACTCTGGCAGAGAAATTCACTGTTAGTGCAGAGGACAGTTTTAGAGTATAAAGATTGTAAAGTCCCTTGAAATAAATCTGCATTTGTGATACTGGCAATGATCAAAAAAATATTTTAAATAATAAGTAAATAAATCAGATAGTCTGAGTAGTGCACTAACCTACTGCACAATTATAAAACTACACAGTAGCACTTAAACTTACCTGAGAGTTCCTCAATTTATGTATCTGGCCCAGATAGGCTGTCCATTGTTTGAAGACACAGTTCTGAGATTAGCTAGATTAGTTTGATCTTCTGTTATATGTTGGTTTCATATGACCATAGCTAAAGTGACTAGAAACAAGAGCATTCATCCAGCATAGGCCCTCTAGACAGCATAAGGTCACAGTGGTCGGTGGCATCCTCCCCTCAGAGCCCACAGGACAACTACCCCTTTCACCTTGGAATGACCTGGTTACTATGTTGTGTTTGGAGGCAGGCTGTTTAAGCCATGTCCTCTGGCCTAAATAATGGCATCACCTGAGCAAGCAGGACTCAGCAGAGACGAGAGGATTATCCGGCGTGTTGGCTGCTTTTTGTCTCACCAACTCAAAGGCAGATGGAAATTAGATGGAAAGCAATCTCCTTTTCACCAGTGTCAATATTAATATTAGTAACACCATTACTCACTCACACATACAGTGAGCAAGAATCAAATAATAATGATAATAAAAATAATAACAATCATCATCATCATTCAAGTATGTTTTAATGGCTGAACTATAAACAGATATAATGTCCAGAGTAACTCAGTAAACACTAAGTTGTCTATAAGTAATTCTATGTATTAAAATATTATATTAACAATAATAATTTGCTATTTCAACCTTTGTGTTTAAAGTTTAAACCCTTTTCAAATGGAGATTGATGTCTTATAAGGTAATACATATGCATTAGTTGCTAATGCAACAAAGGCTGATGATCATAGATCAAAAGTTTAGCTGTACATAAATCTTCAACTGGTAAATATGCCACTGTGATTCTTGTCACGTATGACATTTGCAACACTGCATAAATAAATATCTGTCTAATAATTTCATGATAAAGACACACTGTCTGGATGTGTCTCTAACATATCTAATTTACTGACAAGCTAAAGCAGAATGAATAAATTAATTCACATTTTAATTGCTATTAATTATTTTGAAAACAATAGCTTGCAAAAGCTATCAGTAAAATTAACATTGTTTTTAGGGGCCAGGGATATCCATATCCATGTCCTCGAAGCCACACTATTACACTGTGTAATTGGATCTCATCTATTTAATGAGGGAGAACATTCAAGATGCACTTTCTGTTGGATGCTGTGTGTCTCATATTGCTGTAAATGTTACAGATATCTAAACAACAGAAGGTGAGGGCAGCTGGATTTTAAAATCTGAATATGTAAACACCACAGGACCTTAGTATGCTGGACCATGCTCAAGTAGACTGAAAGCAACAAGTATGAGGAATATATATATATATATATATATATATATATATATATATATATATATATATATATATATATACGCTAATCCGGTTTTAGCGATAAGTGATAATGGAATATAATTCAACACTGTAAGATATATAAAATGTTTCTGTGCATGTCTTGTTTTTTTTTGTTTTTTTTGGCTTTTGCCTTTACCTTTCATTATATACTTAAAAAACTCAAACACACACACTTAGAGATAGCAGACTACGTCCTTGTCAGGTGTGAAATTGCCAGGCTGATTGAATCAAATTCAAACAAATGGATTCACAAAATGTGTTTTACAGTGATTAAAGTCCTGTGCCAGGTACATTCCCCAGATCCTCCACAACACCATGCTTCCACTTCTTGGATTGAGACATGGGAGAAGAAAGTGAGAAAACAAAGACGCTGCAGAAACATTGCGTTGGCATGTTACACTGATCCGTCTAAGAGCCGAGAGAGGAGAGCTGGGATGTGGAGTAAAACTGCAGGGAAATATCTCTTGGAAATCTGCTCATAGGAAAATAAATGTAAGCCCTCCTTTCTATTATCTTCATCTGTGTTTGTGTGTACTTGAGATAAAGCTGTCTAGCAAATTCCTTTCCAATGTATGCATTTGATTAGCCTTTGAGTGGAACTGGGAAGTGGCATTTTCTTTAACTTTGGTGGCAACAACATAAAGAAGGAGGAATTGAGGTGAAAGAGAAGGATTCATACAACAATATTTGAGTTTCTTGGTTTATGCTGTTTTAAAATGCACTTTTTAACCTGTAGCATTCCTGAAGTTGAAATCAGTTCAGCTGTCTGAGAATGCCACTCACCAAATCTATAAATTTAGCTGACAACCAGAGAGCCTTTTGATGTCATGATAAGGTCAGAATGCATCCTGACTTTGCTTAGAGAGTAGGTCCTCCCCCATATTAATATGCTTACTGCAACAACACAGAACAGTCTCTTGTGCTCTTAAAACTACTACATTTAGCCAATATTTTTAATGAAAAATAAGCTAAAACACTGGCTATTACAGTGTAATAAAAAGAAGTGATTTTTAAAAATTATTTTATTTATTTATTTTTCATGTTATCATAAATGGAAACAGCTTGTGCATATATAAAGTATTCTACATGTAGTGGGATGCTTCTTGTCACTTCATTATTCCTTTTGGATTCCTTATCAAAGTGCATACTGCAGCTATGATATTCTCTTTTCTGGTTCATCACACCAAATAGATCAGCCCAAGATTCATGCCTAATTCTATTTGTCATTCCAGATCTCTAAGGGGACAGTTGTAGCTAAAAAAAAAAAAGAAAAAAAGAGGGCAGAAATACTGGAATCTTTTTCTCTATGCGGTTACTAGCACTAACTCTAAACCTTTGTGGGGACTGGCACCAACTTTAATCCTGCCCTTCCTTTTTTCTCTTTGTCTTGGATGTTTTCCCTATGCCTCTATCTTTCTCTATCATGCAGTAAGAAACACACATTCCCTCCTTAATATTGTTAAAGTAAGTGATGGAGCGATTCCGATGGGGCAATGTGTTCCCCACGTCTTGAAATTGTTGTAGCTGTTGTTGTTATAAGTTCAATGTCTTCCTCTGTCCCTTCTCTTTGGCGTCTGTCGGCTGCTGCTGTGCCTGCAGGACACCAGAGGAGACGACTGGCATCCTCAATGAGGAGGGAAGCAGTGCTTGCCTTCACGCTCCAGCGCCTGCACGCCTGAAGAGATGACAGGGAGAGGGAAAGGTGTAGGTTGACAGGCTAAAACAGCTTTTGCATTCACACAAACACATGAGCACATTTTCACAAATACATATGCATGCTGAATATTTGTGCACACTGACAGGGGATGGACACAATAACAGCAACACCTGTACAATATAATGAAATCTAAGAGAGTTCTGCTGTCTCCTTTAGAGTTGAGTAACAGCCTCCATGAGCAGACTCAGTAAAAAAACAACCACTACACAGAAGTGTTTTTTATATGATCATTTGCACAATTATCTTCCAGAATTTACACAAATGTACTCATGATGACAAACCCTGAATGCATTCTCAAATGGATTTGGCAGCTAGGTCTGTCACCTCATAGCAAGGAGGTCCTGGGTTTTAATCCACTGGGCCAGCTGGGGTCTTTCAATGTGGGCTTTGCATGTTCTCCCCATGCCTGTGTGCGCTTTCTCTGGGTACTCTGGCTTCTTCACACCATCCAAAGACATGGATGTGGTGATTCTAATTTGGCTATAGATGTGAATGTGTCGGCCCTGTGATAGATTGGGGACCTGTCCAGGGTGTATAGTCTCCAGCACTACTGTGACCCTGAATTGGACAAAAAGAAAACAGATGACTGAAGAAGACTGATCAAGTAAGCAATAGTTTAACCCAGTCAGGGGTTTTCTTTTTGGTTATACTTAAATTGTTCTGGGTTATTGGATCTTTCCATAAGTACATAACTGGGCAAACATCAGCATATGAAATGAAATGGAAAGATAGACACTCCAGAAGGATACAGGCAATAATCACAGAACACTATATCATTATTATAGATATTAAGTCAATAAAATCATTTAAAAATTTAAAAAAGTTTTCTACATCTTTTTACTCCCATTTGTGATATGTTTTATATGTTTAGAAACATAAACAATGGGCATAGTGGTTTTGTTTTTTTTGTTTTGTTTTTAATTCTAGCCATAAGATTTGTGCATTTAGGTTTCACTAATTGATGATTCTATAGGTGACTCTATAATGTAGTGGTTTACACATTTGCCTAACAAGCAAAAGATTCCCCATTTCGATCCTGGGTGGAGACACAAATCCCAGCTGAACCAGGAGGATTTATTTATTTAAAACAAATGCATACATGTGACCTCACCCAGTAATGCATCTCACACATTCCTGTTTTCATTTTTGAAAGAAAATGTATCATACGTGTTAAGCACACACAATCATATTTGCAACTTGTGAAGAACTTTTAATCTCATTATTAGTCTTTAAGGTTTAATTTTACCAAGTTTCCTAGAAATTTCATTTTTATACTTCTAAATATTGGGCATGTTTGAAATTTAGCAACATACTGCAATTTAGCTAAATACAGAAATATAACATAGAAATACGTGGGCCACTGTACCCAATAACAGAAATCTATGCAGTATAGTATATTCCCTGTTGTGTATTTTCATTTCACCGTAAATACACTAACTCTAACCCATGAATGAACCAAAGTGCTTTTGCGATTTAAACCCAATAATTTCCAGTTTTTAGTGTGAGACACTTAGTGTCCCACTCCTGCACTGAATAGAGTCAAATGTATCCCTACTACCAGTGTATGATTTCTGTCTGGTCATTTAAACAAATATTATCATTGACTGTAATCCAGGAGTAAGTAAATTTCCTAAGAATTATATTTGGCAATGAAAACTTCACAAATGTAATTTCTTGAAGACAGAGTTGCCACAATGTACTCACAAATATTGACGTACACGAGGAAGTTATATCATCCTTGAATGTAGAGCAAAGGGGTTTTAAAAGAGCCTGTCTATGACTGTGCTGGCATCTAAGCAAAATGAAATCAGGATGAACAAAAAGTTCAGTGTGACGCATGCCTATCTCAAGCAGGTCTCAAGGCTCTGGAAACTGATTTTTAAATAGATTTAAAAAAAAAAAGTAACTGGTAGTAGGCCACAATCTATGAAATACCAGTAATAATTAATTATTTACAACACAGGATTTAATAACCTTCATCCAAGACATCAGTGAATGTTTTCAGCTATGTGGGGCAAATAATTACTTTTATTAAACCAGTGCCGAGCGCTTCTACAGATTTTTGTGTGGGCAGAACCTTGAATTACTTTTTTGACTTCAGTCTGTACAAGCTGCTCTGTTGACAGTCAACACTGTCACCCTCCATTACTTATGGAAAATAATCTCTTAATTCAACTTCGTTGAAAAGGTTTTTATATTAAATGAATGATTTTCTGACTTAGAGGAAATGTGAGCACTCTTAGAGCCTCGTAGGTGATGCTAGGTAATACCATTTACAATGTAAAAAAAGAAGGAAAAAAATTGCAATCTTTCAATCTTGTCATTTAATTGGGATCAAGTGACTCGTCATCATCATTCTAAGGTGATTTGACTGCAAGAACAAGAATTTTGTCAGTGAATGAACAGATTGCTCATGCCTGATCCAACATTTGGACTGCCTGTGCTTGTGGGTGAATTTGGCTCTGTAATGTGGACAACATGATGACAAATAGTCTCAGCAAAAGGTTGTGTGTTAAGTGAAAGAAATGTAATTAGATGCAATTAAATAACCTTCTCCCGCCCACTGTCACAACACAGAGTATTAAGTGCACACACAACCACACAGTACGCTCAGCGCAAGTACTTCTTAGTATACTTAAATCATATTAATGAACCAAATATTTAGGAATACAATATAAAGTTCTAATTAGAGGCCTTGAGAGTTTTGTTTTGGTCAGCATTAAGACTGGCTAACATACAGCCTCAACCACATAACTACATAACCTGAACCAAATATGCATTTGGTGAACTGTGACAATTTTAATTAAACACTCTTTTCTTTTAGTAAGCAAACTGAAACACATCTTGCAAAAGAGTCACAAATGGCGGAGAAATAAGTGTGCCCATTTGAGCATTTTATATATGACACATTGTATTTGTCCTCAGTTTTCTTGCTACAGTAATAGGTAATGTCAGCTTTGGTATCACTGTCTATCCACTACTTTGGTCCAGACTGATATATCTCAGCAGCTACTAAATAGATTGCCATGACATTTAGTACAGATATTTATTCTATAACATAATGAATCCCTTGGACTTCCTGACAATAAATCTTAATTATTATTGGGTTGTTCTTGTTTTTGTTTTTTTTGTTTGTTTGTTTTTTTTGGTGATGCCTTGCCAATCCCTCTACATTTACCTTGTATTTGACATTTTTTCTTTTTGATTGAATGTCTAAACAAATACTGGAGGGATCATCTTGAAAATTTGCTACAGACATTCCCCTTCCTCGCCATGCCTCTTTCTACACTTTAGAAGCTCTGATTTCACAAATGAAAAGCATTTCAGTCTGTGCACGTCTTTGTGTCAGCAAGATGATTTGCCCATGACAGAGCCATAGTGTATAATTACTGTCTGAATTCTTTTCATAAAAAGGACAGATGAAGCTGATGTACCGTATTCTCTGATGTGCTGTCATTCATTTTTTTTGACATGCATACATTCTCATTATACCAACACACTTTACATGATGGGTTTTGCACACGACTGGCATAATATAATATAGGTGTTTAATACATGGCAAATTATATCAGCATTTCCTTTATTTATCTTCAGTAACATTAGTTTGGCTGTCACACAGATATTGGGTGTTAAATCACAACTCACAACCAGCTCTCAGCTGATCTCAGAAACGCTCTGCAAAGGCCTGCCTAATTTATCAACAAATTTCTTTACGGACTCATCTTGCATGTGGGCATGTTGAAACACAAAATGTGCACACACAAATAGACACCTCTATACTCCTAAAGAGTATGATGTTTTAAGGTTGAAATATTTCCATTATATAGTAACAATCAAACTGGGGGAAAGAGGTCTAGTCTTTGGCAGTGCCTATGAAAGCAAGAAACTGATACAGACCAACAGACGCAGACAGGGGGATGTGTTTGAGTGGCAGTCAGCTTGTTGGAAAAGTGGGAAAAGGAGGATGACCTTTCAGTGAGGAGATGTGTCAGCTCCAGGAGGAGAAGGAAAGGGGACAATGTGTCCTCCGCTTCAGTGACTTCCTCTCTCCTGTACAAGAAAGCTGTCGGCCATCTTCCAAGAGAACCCTCTTTCACTCAGTCTTCCTTTATCTTTCTGCCTATCCACCCCACCTCCACTCCCTTTCTGACTGTCCACACACACACACACTCATGCACACACACTCTCTCTCTCTCTCTGTTCATATGAACACTCTCATAACTCGCTTTCTCAATCCCCTCCCCCATCCCCTTACTTTGTCAGGCTCTGTTAAATCAGATAGATTGCAGGTGTGTTTCACTGTGAAGGAGGATTCACTGCTACTATATGCCTGCAACCTCTCAGCATGACACAGCACCTCTCCCAAATTACTGTACTGTAATTTATCCTGGGACCCAATACATACTTCAACCGCATTTATGCATGCAGGCCTTACCGTTATCCTATTTATCATAAACCTCTACCTCTGCATTAATTCTGAGGTGTGATTAACTACAAATGCCAGCGTCTGTGAGCATATAAAGTCAAGCAATAAACTGCCCAACTTTATCCACTACCCATACAGTGATGGAGATATTACTCAGGTGGCCAATCTGTGATTATTTTGCATTCATTTACCCCAGGCAGGTTTGTATGAGACTAGATGTATCCATGCTGAATATGATTTTATATCTTACCTGCTGTGTTTTCAGGCATATTTTCTTCCCCGTATCCTCAGACTGGCAGCTGCTATCAGTAAATGGCACCAACCTTTCCTCAGCAGGGTGAAAATGATTGCCTTGTAAGCTTTGTGCCAGCCTCAGTCCTTTCCCAAGATGGTAGTTAAAAAAACGATGTTGACCTATGCGCGCCCTCAGGACTGTATAGCTCAGCTAGAACAGCATGCAGGAAATAATCCCCACAGTTTTGAATTATTATGTGTCCCAAGGTCCCTAAATGGATTTTCTTAAGAGCAATGCGAGCCTCTGGAAGCTGGACATCAGACTATTTTGCTTTGTTCGTGTTTTCCCTATTTTTTTATTGATTCTAATATTACCTAGACCTCTATAATCCCACTTATACAATTAGAGCTATCGTCACTTTTCTAGTATTGCAGAATTGTACTGATTAATTGAGTATCTGTTGACAGGTTTCAATAAACTGGACAAGGCACTGGATTCTCCCTCTAGAAAAATTCATTATGGCCTTCTCTGTATCAAGGATGCTGTACTGATAAATGAGTGGGACCTGGCCTTTTAAGATCACAACAGTAAACAGTCTGGTTGAGACTATCATGGCATTTTCAAACCAAGCCTATTTTTTCAAAGTGTCTGTGTGTCCAGGATTCTATATAAAACAATGTCTGTTTTAGCTCTGTCCTCACAAGCTCTCAAAGGTCAGCCTGGACAGCACCAGGAGCTCTAATTATATTTCACTGGAAAAATTATAAAGGGACACCAGGTTTGTAGCTAATTAAGGTGTTTGTCGGCGTTAGGGTTGGGGTTCAGTCAAAACTTGCTTTAATTTCATTTGGAAGCAACAGTTTTTTTCCAATTGAATGTACCCATCTTCCAAACTTGATTTGTTGCTGTATTCATGTTAGAAACTATCAGTGTATTTTGCTTCCCCTTGGGTAAATTTGGTAAAATTCTGTAAAAAGAAAATAAATAAATAAAATAAATACATTAATTAATTTGAAATAGATTAAATAAATATTTTTGTTAAAAGACACATACAGGGAGAAAAAAAGACAACAATGTTTAAGGACACCAAGGTGGATGGCTGCCCCTTTCTGAGACTGCCTTAGGTTTCTTCCTTTTAAAAGGGAGTTTTTCATTCCCACTGTCGCTAAGTGCTTGCTCACTGGGGTCGTGTGATTTTTGGGTTTTTCTGTATTACTGCAGGGTTCTTTCTAATATTGAAGGGTCTGTTGTGAATTGGGGTTATGCAAATAAAATTGAATTGAACAGGAGGAGAAAAGAATCAGAAAAAGAAAGAAACACTCAAAACAAGCCAGAAAGTAATTCTGATTTGCCGTATTATTTTCTTTTTTCGAAATTAGGTAACAGAAGTCTATCAGCCAATATCTGTTAAATAACGGATTTATTCCTATAATTTCTCTGATATGCTGAAAGAAATTACCAGACTTGCTCCTCTGTCCTCTGAAGGGCCAGTGCTAGCTACTTCACCTTGATAATTGAGGCTCTTACCATTGCTTCATACTGACAACTTATGTAAGGAATAGGACTTTTCTGTTTGCTATAGCTGCAAATAAATCTGTGAACTACATACAAGAACCTTTGGAAAAAGTTTAGTTATGATTTATTTGACAAAAGCATTTCTAAATGCGTATAGAGTGAAGCAACTCAGTTCTCTCGGGAGAAGAATTTTTGGCAGGATTCATTCTTTACAATGAGGTGGAGGAGAAGGTGACCCCTGCAGAGGAAGAATCCCAGTCTTAACCACTTTCCCTGTAGCTCTTTCCTGCCACGCAGGCCATCAGAAAGCCAGGCTCAATCCACTTTTCGTAAATTGCTACCATTTAATGGAACACCTTGACCTGACTTCCCTCACTGCCAAAAATAAATAAAGAAGTTGCTGGTAAAAATGAGGCCTTCTAACTTAGATGATGCCTGAGGAAAATTGAACTTATCAAACATTGCTTTTACTGAATTGCTTGACAGACAGTTTTCGCCAGGAAATCTTCAGTGGGGTAAATACAGGTACAGAGCAGTCTCTTCCTACAGTATAGAGGCTTGCATTAGTAACAAAATTTTCCTAAATACACAAATTCACTCCTTGCTTCCAAGGCAATTATCCAGTTCATCTATGGGCTGGTAATTCCTCCAAAAATTCAGAGGCTGGCTTTGAGAGAACTGAAACTGATGATTCTACTACATTCTCAACCCTAGACTGTAAAATAATCCCCAAAGATCCAAGATCTTACTAAATCAACCTGTAAAAGTGCAGTCCTCTTTAAACATGCTCAGCTTCAAATGTTCTTTTTTTTTTTTTTGGTCTCTAGGTTTAACACCTCAGAGGATTATGATGAGATTTTAAATGTAACTGTCCACAAAGGATCTCCCACACATTAAATTAAGCCAGTGAGAATCTAATTAGCAGTGAGTGCTGACTTGAGTGACAACTTGTTTATGTAATGCGTCAATAAGAGTGATGTTTGCCAAAACCAAAGGGATGAAACAAAGTCCCTGTTCTGAGCCAGTGGCTTAGTGGTTAAAGCAAACTTCATTGCGTATGAAATTATCCAAATAAAGGAGCTACCAGAATACTTCATTAGCATTGACTGACATCCTTCCTCAAGTCACAAACATGAGTTCCATTTCCCACTTCCTTTAAATGTAAATGTTGCAGTTAAACCCAAGTTTCATTCAATCTGCTTTTTCCTCTACTATCAGTGGGTTTTTTTTTTTATGAGAGGTTTAAAATAGTGGGGATGAAATCCAGCTGTATTTGTTTAGTATTCAGAATCAACCTAATCTTGCAATAGAAATGCAATGAAAAACCTTTCCACTGAGATCCAAGTTGGTCCTTTGATCTCAGGCAGAAGCCCATTTGGCCACTGGGTAGATTTAGAAAGTTTGCTTATGACCCTGTGGAAGTAGTGATCCTTGTTAGGAGGTGTGATGAAGAATTGCAACAACTCCATCTCCATTACAAAAATAACAGGAAAAAAAAACACACTTGAAGGGCCTCACAGAACTGAATGTCTACTGTTTATTTGGCTTGCTGTGTGTGTGTGTGTGTGTGTGTGTGTGTGTGTGTACACTTGTATTATTATTGACAAGGGCAGGAAAACAACAAAGGAAGCAATTAGAATTATAGAACAACTGATGATGTAACCTTCAAAATGAAATAGTAAACTCTTGCTACAATTCAAGTATCTTGCTACAATTATTGCGTACAATTAACCTGATAAGGATAAGGTTAGGTAACTCAATCAGTCACATTGGATAAAACTAGACGGACACATAGCCATTATGCCCTTATAGAAATACTCCACTACCAAGCACTCAGGAATCCTAATGAAAATGGTCTGAAAGAAGCATGATCAATAACAGGTCCTTTTTTGTTATTTTCTTCCCTAGTCTCACCCACCTTTGCCGATCCTGTTAGTACCATATAATCTGTCTGAGAATGACACCTTTCCTAGATCCAGTCTACCAGGCTTATGGATTAGTGCCTTTTATTGGAGAGAACAATAGAACAAGGGCAGGCTTTAGCCACTATTGAAAAACTATAAGGGGACATGCTTTCCTGCTACAGATGAAACAGCCAGCAGGCAGCTAGAACACAGGAACTATACATCTCATATTAAGCATAGCAGTGCTTTTTAGCTCCATGAATACAGGATCGAGGATGGATCACGGGGTGCATATTGAGAGAGTCAAATTTTGCCATTAAATCTGAAAGCCATAAGCTATCACCGACTGCAAAAAGAAACCCATTATATAAAAAAACAACAACAAAAAAAAACTGGGATTTTAGATATCAGTGACACTTATAGTGCTGTGCACCAATCTGGGAGAAGTCACTAAGGAACTAGTAAGAAGGAACTGCAAACTATACCAGGTTTTAGAGCTATTCCCTGAACAACTGAATGAAGAAATAAATAGCATTTAATAATAGTTAACAAATGCAAAATTACTGAATCATTAAAATGTGTTTTCAACAAACTTTAATTATTGAACAACATCCATAGTTTATCACTACTTTTAGTACCTGGCAGTATCACTACTATTAATGCAACGTGTCCCTTGGAATATGTTAAATTTTCAGGTCTGTGTGCAGCATACCACACTAAATGTATGTGTTTTATTTATATTGTATGTCTCATAAGACTTGCGTGTCCCCTACGTTGAATAAATATTCATGAGAGTGCTTTTAGTATTGTCCTCTACAACAATAAAAAATGAATATCAATCAAGTAAACATTATGTTGAATGAGAAAAATGTGAAAGGGCCCACTTTCAGAAGTAAACTATGAAATGATTATGAGATATACAGTATAAGGCTTGTAGGACTCATATATAAATCATAAGCACAACTTTGTATTTATGACTGTATATGGTTCTTTTTGCTGGTCTTTATGACAGCAGGGAGTCAAAGCCACAACAGGTAAAACCTAAAATACATAAAATATGTACCCAGCTGCTTGCCATATTTAATGCTATTTGTTACTTGTGCTGCTTGAGGCTAACCTATTAATATAAAATTGATTTACTGATTATTTGTTTATTTATTTAGTGCATGTTCCCAGTGAATGTGAATAATCAAACAGACAGAGTATATCAAGGGTGAGAGGGACGGCTCATTCTATACATCTCATATTTACACTGAGCAACCACAACACTGAAGCTACCTCCCAAAAACTGTGTAGGTGCAACTACTTCAGCTACTACATCAAAATAGTTCTGACCCATCTGGGCATGGACAAGGAACTGTGGGATTGTCCTGTGAGGTCTGTGACTGGGATGTTGGCAGAGTAAATATGCTCGATCCATACCTGACCAAGTGTGAACATGTCTATAAACAAACTAAAAATGTATATAGTTTTTTTTCACGGTAGTTTGCTATGTGGGAAGTAAACCACAAGCACTGTGCACACTAGCATGTTTTCGAGTCCTCTTTGAATGCCACGTTGACTTCTTTTCATCATCACATTTACCATTTCTTGGTGGGTTTTTTGGGGGGAAATTGATGAAGCATGATTTGCTGGCGTGTCAGATGGATGGTGCGGGAAATGGATGACTTGCTTTGATTAAAGCATGCTGCTTGGCTGGCTTTGCACATCATAATCTAAGAATGGATTACACTGCAGTAATGTGGGTCACAATATTTAGCAACAGCGGAGGCTAAACCACTGCAGTGCATGGGGACCAACACTCATGTAGAAGATTACAATGAGATGCAGGTCTACATTGTGTGATTAAATTGTGGGATGTATACAGAAACTCACCACTGCCCATTAAAATGTGATTTTTCCCTCTCCAGCCATCCATATCAATCCTTTG
Source organism: Pterophyllum scalare (assembly GCA_024447675.2). NCBI lineage: Eukaryota > Metazoa > Chordata > Actinopteri > Cichliformes > Cichlidae > Pterophyllum > Pterophyllum scalare. Next base: position 167,058 of record JAMQGT020011735.1, read on the forward strand.
CTTCAGCCTCTAAATGTAAAGGTGAGAGTGATGATGGCGGTATAGAGAGCATATGTGTGTGCATGCACACATTCCCCGTGCATGTGATTGAGTGTGCCGAGTTATTGACCTCTTGTGAGGGAGGAGCATTAATGTCCAGTGTGCCGTGAAAGCGGCCTACACCCCGTATCCAAGGTGACTGGTACTGCCCTGTCCCATGGTACACTTCTGCCTCTGATGGATTGACTGGGCCTTGGAAAAAGACCTCTACTTTACTGTCTTTTTTTTTTTTTTTGTCTGTGCATGTGAATGTGGAGAAGCACCAAACTTATAATAGTCTACAGAAGTTTTGTTTTTGGCTATCTCTCTATCACTTGTAAAGTCATTGTTCTCTTTGTAACTCCTATGAAACATTTATCAAGATTGGGACTCTCCTTCCATGCCTCATGCTAATGACTCACTTTCTATTCTGTAATGATCCTCAGGAAATGCTCCCCTCTTGTCTCCCTGTTATCAGTATCTCCCATGCTTCCTTCATTTAAACATATAACTGAAATGTGCTTGCAACATTTTCTTCCCATCATCTCTTTATCTCTCTCTCTCTCTTTTTCCCCCTACTGTACACTCCCCTTCTTATGATTGAATGGATGAGCTGAACACCCGGAGCACAGTGCTAAACTCCCACACAGCAGTATATTGTACATGGCAGTTCCATTTATGGGATGAAGAATAGATTTCCCCTCACCATATATGGAGGCAGGAATGTAGACAAGTCTGTAACTTGCCTAAGTTAGAGATTTGATTACAGGCTGACACTTGCAGCTTTGCCAGGAGATATATAATGATAGCTTTGATTGTCAACTGTGGCCGAAGAATTCCAGCAGTGACTGGCTGAGGACAGGATATGTATTCATTTAATGATATACTTTTAGTTGTACATTGTTTGTGCTAATCAATCACTGCTTATGCAGGTTAGTTAACCCTCTGGAGGAAAAAAATTTAATAAATATATTTAAAAAGACAACTTACTGATGGAACATTCTTCAAGTGCAAAAGCAACATTTAAAAGCCCCAGTAAAGTCTGGAATAAACTTTTTTTCCCCAACACAATTCTATCATAAAAATCAGACTGATTCTTTCATGGTTAGGAAAAGTTCATGGCCACATTTAAAATGAATAACTTATATGACATAATACAAACTTGGACTTTATATATACTGTACACTGTGTAAATAGCCAACCTGTTCTAGCCAACCACACACTGTATATCAAAAGAGAACAGTGTGTCATTGTATGTGATGATGTAGCACTGAGGCTGAGGCTTCATTTGGGAAAAAGTTTTGGATCTTGTGTCAGAATATCTTGTATCAAAGTATCTGTCTCTGGAGAGGGTCACTTTTGTTTCTGTCCTGTTCTTGTCAAGTGGTGTTTTTGTGTCTTAGCCCAGCTTTCTTTAATCTCTGTGCCATGGATGTCAGAGCAACTGGTGTCTGTGTCTTGTCAGATTTTGGTAAAGCACAGAAATTATTCAACAACCTGAATGATTATCTGCTGGATAAGTTACACAAGCTTGGCTTGTTGTGGAGAACATGATTCTGGGTGCCCAGCTTCACCTAATTCTGGTGGCTGGGGAAGATGTCGTTGTAATTGGTGTGCCAGAAACTGGCAGTGCAGCTAGAGTCTGGACAGAGCTATGTCTTATTTACTTTAATGAGTCTAGACTAGAGACTACAGTGGCATATTATGTTCTCTTGTAGAGCAAAGTGACAACATAATATTGACAGTTTTGGATGTAATGCATTACTTTGTTACTGTAATAAATTACATTTTTCTATAATGCTGTAGTGTAATGCATATTATACTAAATTCAGTAATCACATTAAAGTTACAATTACTGTAAGTCACTACTTGTGTTACACAGGTTCTTCAATTATCTGCATGATGGGTAGATAGGAAGAAAAAACAAACAAACATGCCTCTTTCTTTGGTCTATAGCTTTTGAGGAGTGGAAACATGAGCATTACTTTTTGTTTTAAATGCATGACAGGACATCATCACGATGATGAAGTGAACCTGCATCCACTGCAGAAACAATTGCATTATGCGGCTAACACAACACTGACTCTTTGCTAGTGTCTGCACATATAGAATTCTAACAGAAAGCAGCGAGTACTGTTAAACTGAGTGTATGCTGAGAACAGCCCACAGCCTGAGGATGATCTTCAGCAGGTAACAGAGGCAGTGATGAGCAGTCAGGCTTGTAGCACTGTAGTCTCCATTTCTACTTTTGCATGTTTTTTTTTTAATAGTAGAATCACAGTGCTGATTATTCTGAGATCTCTTCTGGCTGGTTTTCAACTTAGGTTTTCAATTCAGGTTAATTTTATTTATATAGCACCAAATCACAACAAACAGTCACCTCGAGACACTTTATATTGTAAGGTAAAGGCCCTACAATAAGTACAGAGAAAACTCAACAGTCAAAACAACCCCCACTGAGCAAGCGTTTGGTGACAGTGGGAAGAAAAAAACTCCCTTTTAACAGGAAGAAACCTCCAGCAGAACCAGGTTCAGGGAGGAGTGACTGGTTGGGGCTGAGGGGAGGGAGACATGCTGTGGAAGAGAGCCAGAGATTAATAGTAATGAATGATTAAATGCAGAGTGGCGTATAAACCGTAAAAAGAGGGATGGTTCATGGACACCTGGTTCAGAGTCAAAGTTTGTGTTGGCAGTTTTTTGTTCAAACTGAAACACTAAAAGAAAGATGGTATGAATGTGCCCATTAGGATAAGTCAGCCTTGACTCTCTAACATTGTCTCTAACATCTGAGTTGTCCTCTGATATACATATTTCTAATCTCGTCCATTCTGGTCGGCCACCAATGACTATCTTAGCATCTTCATTCACCTACAGCTCGGACTTGAGTCTTTTTGTTAGTGCCACTGTCTCCAAACCATACACCATAGCATGTCTCACTACCATCATGTAAACCTCCCTTTTTTCTCCTGCTGCTATGCTTCTGTCACAAATCACCCTTGACACTCGTCTCCACCCACTCCACCCTGCCTGCACTCTCTTCTTTATCTCTCTTGTGCACTGTCTGTTAGTTTGGATGGTTGACCCCAGGTATTTAAACTCATCCCCTTTCACTACCTCTGCTACTTGCACTTCACTGTTACTCCTGTCTCCCTCTCATTCACACACATGTATTCTGTCTTGCTTCTACCTACTTTCATTCCCCTTCTCTTCAGAGCACACAGTACCTTAACCTCTCTAGGTTCTGTTCCACCTGCTCCCTACTCTCACTACAGGCCACAATGCCATTTGACCTCATCAGTCAATCTGTCCATCACCATGCCAGACAAGAAGGGGCTCAGAGCCAGTCCCTGATGTAATCCCACCCCCACCTTGAACCCATCTGTTACTACTACTGGACACCTTACTACTGTCTCGCTGTCCTCATCCATGTTCTGCAACAGCCGCATATTCTTATCTGCCACTCCTGACTTCCTCCTGCAGTACCACAGTTTTTCTTTTGGCACCATATCTGTCATAATGTAGCTAATAGTGCACCCAGAGAGCAAACTCAAGAAACACTTGGCAAGTTTAAGATGTTTATTGACAACAAGTAAATTGCGAAGAACCAATGGATACAACGTAGCAAGGTTCTACAGCTCAATAATGTAACACACAGAGGCTTGCTGGGGAGGATATAGGGAGTTAACAGCAGTCCAGAAGAGGGATTTTGTTGACAGAGATGGGTTTGATAAACTGTGGCAGTCTTACTTCTATTGTCGGAGAATGGAGTTGCAGATGGGGTCTGTGGGCAGCTGGTGGCAAACCAACATTAGCAAGAGCAACAGGCAGAGAGTGGGCAGGCTGGTGAGCAGGTGAGTTCTTCCTTTGGCAGGTTATAGAGAATGGGTGATGAGGTAGGCAAGCTTTGCTGGAGGTTTCCACAGGCAGTTAACAGGTGTATTTCCAAGGATGAATGGTTTCCAAGAGAGCTGGGAGCAGGTAACTGGGAGAAACAAGGAGAGATGGGATTACTTACAGACAGGATACTGGGGGGAAAAAAAAAAACTGGTAATGAAGGTGGCCTAATGTTCACCATAATTGCAATGATGATCTGGCAAAGAATTACTGGAACCTCCTAGATATACCCAGCACTTGATTGCCAAATGTGAAGCAGCTGTAGGAAGGAGAGAATCATAGGGAAACTCCACCCAAGGGCAGACCCAGTGAAAGGAGCTGGCCCAGCAACTCCACCTGAGACTAGCAGCAATAAGGTTGGAGAAACAAAGAAAAACAGGCTTCAAAGGCCATCTAGCTGCACCATGGCACTATCATATGCTGTCTCTATATCTGCCAAAAATAAATAAATAAAAACAGTGCAACCTTCTCTATACTTTTTCAACAATGTTAAAGAAAACATCACACCTGTAGTTTTCTGTAGTGCTCCTCCTTACTGGTCCTCTGTACTTCCTGATTCACTGTCCTCCATCTTTCTTCTTCTCGCTCTCATTTTCCTCATTCATCAGCTCCTCAAAATGCTCCTTCCATCTTCTCAGCACACTCTCTTCAATCATTAGTACATTTCCATCTCTATCCTTAATCACTCTAACCTACTGCACATCCTTTCCAGCTCAGTCTTTCTGCCTACAGTAAGCCAATCAATGCAAGTTATTTTCTCCCTCCTTAGTGTCCAGCATCACACACAACTTACAATAAGCCTTTCTGTTTGCTTTTGCCACCTTTTTCTTTGCTGAATGCCTAGACTCCAAGTACTCCTGTCTACTTTTTTTCATTTCCCTGCTCTTTCTTTGCCAGCCTCTTCCTTTGAATATTTTCCTGTACTTACTCATTCCACCACTAAGTCTCACTTGTCCTCTTTCCTCTGTCCAGAGGACACACCAAACGTCACTACTTCAGCTGTCAGTCATCTGGTAATTCTTTCCTACCGCCCAGAGTTTGTCTCAGCTCCTCCCTGAACTCTGTACAACATTCTTCCTTCTTCAACTTCCACCATTTAATCTTTCCCCCTGCCTTCACTTGCTTCCTCTTCTTGATTTCCAACGTCATTCTACAGACTACCATCCAATGCTGGCTAGCTACATTCTCCCCTGACACCACCTTGCAGTCTCCTGTCTCCTTCAGATTGCACCTTCTGCAGAAGATACAGTCCACCTGTGGACAGCTTCCTCTACTATTATACGTCACCCTATGTTCCTCCCTCTGTTTGAAGTATGTTTTCACCCCAGACATTTCCATCTTTTTTGCAAAATCCACCACTATCTGTTCTTCTGCATTTCTTTACTTAACACCATATCTACCCACCACCTCCCCCTTGTTCCCTTCACCTACAACCACCACTCTCTCCCACCTGGAAACACTCTCTACTAGTTCCTCCAATTTATTCCAGAATTCCCTTTTTCTGTGACATCCAACCTGTGTGGCATACACAACATTCAACATGACCCTTTTGATTTCCAGCTTCAGACTCATAATCCTGTCTGACATTCTCTTTGTCTGCACAATACTGTTCACATACTCTTTCTTCAAGATTATCCCTCCTCCATTTTGCTTCCTACAGTATCTGCACCAGTTTGAATCCACCTTCAATGCTCCCAGCCTTGCTTCCCTACATGGTCTCCTGCCACCTTCCGTCTCCATCATATCAGCCAACTCTCTCCCTTTACCAGTCATAGTATCTACATTTAATGTTCCTACTCTCACCTCCACATGTCTGCTTTTCCTTTTCTCTTGCCCTTTTCGCACAGTTTCCACTGGCACCCTGTTGGTCAACAGCACCAGAGGTGGCTGTTTTTAATTCAAGCCCTGACTGATCTGGTATGAAAATCTCATTCTTAATGTTCCGCATGCTTGATTTGGCAAAGAGTTTATGCTGGATACCCTCCTGACGCGATCCTCCTCAGTTAGCCAGGCTTGGGACCAACAGAAAGAGTACACTGGCTTGTTATAACCAGATCTGAAGTACTACATAAATCTTTTATATTCTTTAAAATAACCAGCTTTTTTCTCAAAACAACATTCTTAGATTTTTTTTTCTCAACCAGCTTCATGATGTAGTTACCTGGAATAATTCCATTATCTTTGAAGAAGTTCCTGCGTATTGTAAGCTGCTTTCTCTTAATTCCATGGTCTAACTTTCTTTTAACTCTTCTTAATTCACAGGTAATCACAATTCTGGGTGTGATCATGTAATTGTCCTGCTAGAAAACAAATGGTGTTCCCACTAAGCAGAAACTTTATCAATAGCATTACATGGGACAATGTTAAAGTCATGCTGGTTAAGTGAATTCTGTAAAAATTCCACAGAGCACTCCGACACCATCCTCACACTTACTCTTCCACGCTTGGATGAGTGAAAACCACACGCCGATTCCATTTGTTCACCCTCTGTGTCTCACAATGAAACAACAGTTTGAACTCAAAATTCAAAGTTTCACCCAGCAATTCTCATCTCTTCTTTCCCAGCGCTTTCATTAGCGATTTCTTTGTGGCAATTCAACCGTGGGGGCCTGATTTACGCAGTCCCCTTCAAACATGTAATGTTAAGATGGATATGATGCTTGAACTCTGGAAAGCACTCATGTGGGCTCTAATCTGAGCTGACATTCTTTGGTGAATTCTGAACTTATCATCTGCAGAAGAGGTAAATTTTTGGTCATGGCCACACTACACATGATAGTCAGTTTTATTATAAGAGTTGATCGTTTTGAAACTGCATGAAAATACATTTTCACAGTTCTTGGAATCATAGATATGCATATCTTAAAATCTTATTTTTTATTTAGCTGAACAGTCTTTGCCAAAATCTGAATTAATACAGTTTTTGAAGTAGGGATATTTGCCAGGACAATGTTACCTGCCACATCACAAAAAAGTATCAGAAATGAGGGATGGAATGAGCCCAGTGAGTCCAGTGAGACCTCAGCCTGCAGCCCACATGGGACTCTGGATCTGCTGCCAACAACTCAGTCACCACAAGGTATTTTTTTCTTCCGACTCAAGAGATGCAGGTTCAGTAATCTAAATCTCGATAGATAAAGAAACCTCTCAAACTGACATTGCTATTTGTGCATGTCTAGATGGTTTTTGAATATATGTAAACATTGCAACTTCTTTATTTCTCACTGAATAGTTTCCAATCAGGCCTGACGGATACGTTGCTTTGACCCTGCATGTCTACGTGTCCCTGTACTCGATGGAGTTGATGAACGATGTTTCAAGTGACATTTCTCAGCTAATAACCTCTTATCCTATTGATTCTCTGCCCAGATATCCTGCTCTGTTCTCTTTCAACAAATGGATTTTATCTCCAGCTGTCCTTCTTCCCACCCATCTTCTCTTCTCATGCTGTTTCATAGAATACCTAAAACAGAAATCCAGAAATCATTTCCTTTTTATAATCTATGAAGCACAACCCCTATCCTTAACTCTATGTCAAATGAAGACCAAGTAGTACAGTTTTTAGAATGTGTCACACTTCAAAGTTACCCTGTCATTTGCCTACCAGAGTAATCACTGCAGTTATAGTACATAAAGAGACAGAAAAGGGAAGATATTGAAAAAGAACCCTGACAAAATCCAGTTAAGAGTTACCGGAGTCTTTGAGGAGCTTCTTAAAGGAAATGATGTTTCTGCACACCCATATCACAAAGGCAATCACTTCATACTCACTCAAATCTTAATTAAAAAGTGTGGGCCTACAGAGACTGCTATATGTGCTGCCAACTTCCATTTGCTTGTTGTAAAAACTTGCATCTTTTTCAGACTGTCTTGTAATCTTGTTGCTCGACCTTCTTATTTTTTTGTATTCATAGATTGATGCACATAAATGCATACATAGTATTTATTTATGTTCTATGTTTAAGCAATAGCAGCCAAAAGAAGATTGGTAAAGTTACTTGTTTACCAACTATGCAACTATGGTCTTTCTAAATGTTTTCATCCATCCAGTTTGCTTCTGACAGAAAACTGAACAAAGAATGGTTTGATTATCTGTCCACTGGTCTCTGTGCAAATGTTGATTACAGCTATCCAGACAAAACAAGCCCGAAGCCTGACAGACTATCATTTAGTCATTCCAGTTACTTCCATGATTAATTACCCTTTGGACGCTATAATGCTGAACAAGGGTGTTTATAAAACACCTATCCAAACGACCACTTCAGGCACTTGCATTTATCATGACAGTTCATACATGGCCAAAGTATAGAAGTATAAAGTAGAGAAATATTAAACTCACTACAGATTTGGGACATGTATGCACCTGCATTATTTTGCCAAAGGTGATTACAGATGCTGCTTTATAGAGAGAAAATTTATGAACTTTAGGAGTACTGGGAGTGAAAACATCAAGTTAAAAAAAATACATTATTTAATAAAGAAATAGGTACATGCACTTATATCAAAACACTCCTGTTAAAAAACAGGATGCTCAATTCTGTAAGCTTCACCAGCTTACTGGTGTAAAGCCGAGTTGCCTTTTAGCACTTCATCAGCTGAGATCATTAAGGCTCATACATAGCAAGGGCTCTACAGTACACACACAACTATATTAAATGTGTTTTTTAATTATATTATTCATTAGAAAGCAGTGTCAATCATACTAATTTAGCTTTAATGAAGACGGATGCAATAGAGGATTAAAATAAAATAATAAAATATTGGCATTGCTGATTTCTACAAGATGAAATGTGTAGGCCTGCATTATTGTAGTGCTTTTAACGTATTTAGTATTTTTCATTTTATTTATTTATTTATTTTTAAGTGCGCATATGCCAGTGCTCCGGTTTTCAAAAAGTAGCGTTTTCGCCCATTTACATGGAAACAGAGACTGGAGTGTTACAAAACGCTCCACTCTGGAACTGGTTTTCAAACAGTATTGTTTTCATGCTCATGTAAACGGAAGGCCGAAACGCATCAAAACTTTACGGTTTTCATCTGAAAGCATTCTCATGTAAACGGGGCCTTAGGCTGAGGTGAACTCATGAAAATAAGACAACAACAACAAATGAGTGACAGTCAGGGGTAGCACCAAGTGTTCTGTTTTTGTCTTTGCTGTTGAGCTGTGAATCTTCATTTAGTAAATTTCCCAAGCCAGAAAACTGGCAGACCATTTCCATGCCACTGTCAATCAATGACATTGTGTACTGTGCAGAATAATTTAGAGCATAATTTACTTTCAGTGAAATCTGTGATGAGGATTTTTTTTCCATAAAATGTATTTTTTTAAAAAAAAGCACTTATTCTTTCATTGTATATATTTTTAAGAAATAGTGAATGTGGTGATGTGGTGTCCTGTGAGCAATTGTATGCTCTGCTGTCATCCAAAGACCCAACCAACCTGCTGCGTTCTCCCTCCTTCGATGACATGCTACGCTGCATGGGCTTAGACTGTACCATTTTTATCTCGTGCATTTTCTATTTTCAGTTTGATTGTGAATGCACTCCACATGGCTCTGTCTCCTGGCCCTCTTAAAGAAGGTAATGGGACATTCTTCCCATCAGCTTACAGAACATACAAGAAGAGTAGGCTATTTAGGTTGGGCAGATAGACAAGACAAAGACGGACAGAGATTTAAATCGAGGACTGAGTGAAACAGAGAAGTTAAACAAGCGTAGACATGAGTAATTTTGTCAGCTGGAGGTTTCAGGCTTCTGCCAATCTAAGCTCAGATCAATGATCTTCCTGAGGGATCTTTGTAATATTTGTGATTTTAATCACCAGCTGATAACATAAAAGAATAATAAAACACAGGAGTATGCCTAAAAACACTGATTGGGTAGGTCTGTTTTTAGTATTCTTTTTTTAGTTCCCAAATATAGTATTTGAAACTAAGATTGCAATACAAAATAGAGGTTAATAAGTGAAACATTTGTATCTTTTTAATTTCTTGGGACTTGTCCTGTGGTTTCATTAAAGCCAGTGATTTGGCATGTGTGAAATGTGTTAATGTGTGAATAAGCTTGATAGTTTAGTAAATAATGGTCTTGTGATGGTTAGGCAGAGGCTGAGACCCAGTGATTAATGTGCCATTTGTAATTTTTTATCACTTATGTCAGATGTTTTATCGCATTGTAAAGTGCCTCTTAAATAGTTCCTTCCTGTAAACAGCCTTTTTAATGATGAATAACATTACAATACAATTAATATTGGTAATTATAGAAGATAGTTTTGAGGATATTTTTTATGATGCAGCACTGAAGGAAGTGTTTAAAGGTTGGATATTCATGGTTATATAGTAAATCCCAACAGTTCCAGAAAGTTCTTGCCATTTTGAGGTTGTGATGTTTTCCTATGTTTTTCCTCTAAAAACAAGTATTGTAAAACCTTCTTCTCTCTGCAACATTAATTTAAAAATACATTCTGAATAGATCTCAAAATTTGGCATAGCACTTATTATGAGGGAATTCTTGGCACGGGTCAAAACTGACATGGACCATACTGTGAAGGCATGAAACGTGACCAGTATGTAAGGGTTTAGCGTTCTAGAGTGTGGAAAATGATACCACAGTTAATTAAAATGATGTTGCGTTAGATACTAGAAATAATGCACATAATCAATTTGCATTTAAGAAATGAGAACCAAAAAGGCAATAAGACAAATGAGTGCAGATTATAAAAATGTAAAGCAAATGAAGCAATTTTTGAAGTGTTACATTCTATGTCTTTGTGCTTAATTTATGATTAAGTTATTAATCTATGAGAAAATAATTTAGTCTGCCAAGCTTTTCATTATTGAGCAATGAAACACTAGAAACATACTTTGTCAATTAGTGCATTTACACGGAACTGATTATGACATATTTCTCCATGGCAAGATTTGTTTAAACAACTGTCACCACCCCCACCTTTCACAAACATGACTGTCCAATTTCATATTCTACACCGTTGCACAGAACATCAAAAGTAGCTCTTCCATCATTCATCTTGTGTTTAGAACAAAATTAATTTCTCTGTGCAATCAAAAATTCATTGTTTACTCTTTTTTTTTCTTTGTCAGTGGGAGAAAGAAGGGAGAAAGGTACAGGCACAGAAAAGAAAATGTAAATCCAGGAGTCAGACAGGGGAAACAAAAAGAGAAACAAAGAAAATGGGCACTGAAACAGGAAGGCGGAGGAGATGACAAGAGGAAAGGAGAGCTTGCACAAAGTGAAACCAAACATTCCGTCTTCTGTTTCCTCAAGCGGCTCATGCCTCTGCTTCCATTAACCTCCACGATGACAAGAAGAAAACAAACGGATACTCCCCCCCCTCCCTCCACTGCACCCAGTGGTGCATGTGCTGCCGAGGTGGGGTACGGATCACAGGCGACACAGATTAGGAGTCAACAGGGTTCCCTTCATCTGGCTGGATGCAGCTGGAGGGCCGATTAGACAACCCAAGCGTGGGTGAGGAAGGGGATGCTCGATGGCATCGCCGCCTCTCAAACTTAACTTCCTCACTGGGAACTCGGCAGAGTACCGTGAAATTGATCAAGCTCCCTGAAAAGATGTTCCAGCATGTGTGAGTGACATGTCAAAGGAGAGGATGAGGATAACCACTGTATGTAGATGCCTGCAGGTCATGAAGAACCTTTGACTGCCTGTTATTTTACTGCATTCTGTTAACAGGGTGAAATCAGTTAAGTCAGTTCTTTTTCATCTCCTATTTTTCCATCCATATTTTTTTATTAAGCATCTTACTTCAATGCTAAAACTCAAAAATGGATTTACATTTCTACATTCACATTTTTCAGAAGACAAAACTATTTGAAAACACAATTTTATTTTTATGAATTGATGCATTCAGAATATATGATGGATTACATATACTTTAGGTACATCCACAAAAAAAAAGTCACCATGCATTTTATCAGAACAGTTGTTGAATATCACAACACATGATACTGACATGAGCTAGTAGACCTACTGGACTTGCAACAGCTTTATAAGCAATATAAATAGACGGAAAAAATGGATGAGATAAAACAAAAAGATGTAGTCAAAGTAACTTAATGAAATAAAACTATTAAAACAACCTGTATGATATGATTTCAAAGGAAATGTACAAAAGCATCAGGATCAATAGTAGTAAATATTCTCTTTCATAACTGGGACACGATCTTCCAATATTAAGTCCAATGTTTGCACACAAACAAGGCAGGAAGGACTTTCTAACTGCAGAAGCCAAACCTGCCTGGGTGTTGAAATATTAATTGTCACTATTCAGCTACAGCTGTGGCAAGGGATGTCATTGCAGCTTTTGTATTGAAATGGCTTTACCTGTAGCTACCAATTTTGCTATTTCCATTTCTAACACTAAAAAAAAGTGACTCTGGCTAAGAAAACATTAACACATAAAGACTGTGCTTAAATCCATTATATCAGAAGTGTATAATACACAGGTATAGTAAACTAATGTAATTCACCACAAAACCAACACAGCCCTTCCAACTGAATAAAACAACACCATGTTAATCCAAAATATTGCAGTTTACTAGGACCACATAATTTGCTCTGCCTTCTCAAGTTTTATCTGACTTTGGGCTACATCTGTTGCTTTGATAAGAGCCTTCATTTTTCATATAATAATAAATAGAATAATACAAATAAAAATACAGTATCATAGAACAAAATAGCTCAAAAAGGTAAAAAGAAAAAAAAGGAGAGAAAACCAATGCACTAATGAAAGACTTCAGTTAAATAGAGGATACCAAAAAAAAAAAAAATGTGATTCTGTGATTTGAAATGTAAATATGATCCAATAAGAACCTTATATCTAAAACAAATGACAGTGTTGTGGTATGAAGCCTGGGTCAGGATCCAATTATACTCCATAGCCATTCACCACAGTCACAGTCACTGGGATGAACTCTGCATCAGCTGATGGAGGAATCCAAACAGTGTCTTGAGTCAAACTGGATTCAGACAGCAACAGCAATGATGAATTCACTTGACAACTAATTTTGCAAACAAAAAAGTACCAGTTTCACCTTCAGAGGAATTACAGTGAGCAAGAAAAAACTAAATATTCTTTAGGTTGACAAAGTCATTAAAATGATAATTAAAAAAAATTAAAAAACAACAACTTGCTGCAACCGGCTGCCACTCAGCACAACACCTCCACCACCAGTCTCTTCCTGAAACGGTATTACTCAAACCACTGACAACATCAGTCTTTTTGAGAGAGATGCAATGATATAATCCTTCCCTCTGGTTGGTTGTGAACAATGTGAGGAAGTGTTACCATTAATCAAAGATATTCTCATCCTAATTGCTCAGATTAAAACAGCAATGAGACAATAGGTCATTGCTGTTCCAAAAAAAAAAAAAAGAGTTAATTGGATTTGAGCTGAGGTCTGGGTATGGGATCGCTCCAGGATTGTTTAAAAGTAGACACGGGAGTTCTTTTGCTGTACTTCTCTTCTGCTCTAACAAATTTTCTTTTTCACTGACTGTGACCTCCACTTCTTCCAGTCACTCATCCACTATCTGCATCAGACTGACTTTTTAATGAACGCATCTCTAAAGTGACCTGACAGGCAAGAGCGCACTTTGTGTTGACTGGCACTTTGACTTTCAAATGCAAGATACAGTTGTTTGCTCTGAATTTACGATTTCCATTTTTTTTCTAGCCATTTCTCATTTTTCAACCGCAAAAGTAAAAAGATATCATCCTGAAAACCACTGCCATTACAGCTGAGAGGATCATCATTAATTCATTTCAGGATCATCTTTGATGAAAGAGCTGATCTGAGACCTGCTAAATAATTAATAAAGATTGACCATAACCCCAATAGTCATAAAACAGCTACAAGACAAAGCAGACACTTCCCTTATTTTTTTCTGTGACACTGGTGAAAAAAGGAATGACCCAAATATCAAATATAATGTATAAATAAACATTTATTTTTAAATCCATTCAGGTTACCACTCCAAAAATAATAATAAACAACCAACTATGATGAAATGAGTAGTATGAGACTGATTGCACCATGCTGTGCTAGAGAACATTTGCATCATAATGTTTCTGGTTCACGTTGCTGGAACAAATGGGCACCAAAATCCTCTATACAGCACAGTTCTTCTCCTCAGCACCATTTAGTAGCCCAATAAAAGGCTAATAAGCCATCACTGAACTGTCAGTCACAGGTACTTTTATGTTGTCTGTGGCTTGTTTATATTGTCAGACGAAGCGTTATCGTCTCACAATACATTAGGCATTCAACAACCTCTAGAGAATACTGTATCTACACAAAGGCTGATAACAAAAGGTGTTGTGTAAGTAATGACTATAAGTAATTAGTGTGTTAGCTGTACCAGCTCTGGTGCATTTGTCAGTACAGCAAAAAGGAAATGTATCTATATTGCATATACAGATATATATGTTGCATGTGTACATTCCCACTAAGAGTGGTACTTGACACAATTATGTTATTTTGGTTTAATTCACAGACACAAAACAAACAAAGGTTTCATAGTTACAATATGTTCATGAAAATATCCGGACCCGTTTAAACTTAAGGCATCAAGTTCTGCTTGCATCTTGTATACAGTAGTTTCACAGTGTTACTGATATTGTTTTGACACACTGGATTATGGCAATAGGTCATCAAATATGGACACCTGAAAAGGTTCCACATTCAAATGCACTGGGTGGCATTAAGCTCAATTGTTCTTAATTTATAATGTCTAAGCCAGTGAATGAAAAGAAATGAAGGCCAAAAAAAAAAAAAAAGCGCAAAAATGAAACTCACCAGTACAGTAAGTGAAAGCAAAATAAAAGAGAATGCAGACCACGTTTTCTGGTCCGCAAACTTGTGACTTGCCACTTGTTAATATTTCTGGGGCTGCACAGAAAAATGTTCCAGTAATTCTAGTATGAGGACAATTCATTTCAGCTTAATCAAACCAGGGTAGACAGACAAGTAGCTGAATCAAATCAAAGTGGAAAGACAAGACATGGATGCAGCGGCACAAAGCCTGAAGCAACTTCCTAAAAGATAAGGAACTTCTGGAAACTTGTCATGTTTCCAGAGTAACTGTGGCAGTTACTGCCCTCCACAGCCAACTGACGTGAAATCTTCTGACACAACGTGTAGGACCTGTTGATGTCAGACTTCAAAAATTTAAATGTTGCTGCACATGTAAGTGATATCAGTTGTAGGTATAACAATGGCAGCTCTTCATGCAGCTTTTAGTGGGACACAGAAATAAGCATTAAAAATAACTACATGTATTTGTATGTTACTGTTTCATATGAAGTAAAAAAAAAACATTTTCTTTTGTTATGTAAACGGTAACTTTAATTGCAGTATATATCAGATAAAACATAATGGGGAAATGAAGGGAAATGTTTCCAGTTTTGTTTTAGTGTAGCACATTGTCTTGATGCCTAAAACTAGAAACAGTGACACATAGGGGTGTCTTTTTGGCTTATTGTCACAGGAATGTAATGGCCTGTGCCTGAGGGCACTGATGATCAAGAATTTATTTTTTTTGCCATTCATGAATCAGATAATTTAACAACATACCTGGAGCAAAGAGATTTTATTTTCTTCTTGTGATGATTTTGATGTACACCAATGAGTCACAACATTAAAACGTAATATCCCAAATATTGTGCAGGTCCCTAAAAACAGCTCCGTCTTGTTGGGGTATTGGGGTACAGATGTGTCAGTCCTGGCAGTCGGACATTGTCAGTGGATTCTTTGGGTTCTCTGGATTGCTCAGTGTGGAGACTGGAGGCCAGTTCAGTGATATGGTTTTGTGTTTAAATTCCTGAAGCAGTTTTTGTGGTTTGGTACATTACCTTGCTAGGGAGTCTGCAATACTGTTTAAATGGGTGGCATGTGTCATAGTAACAACCACATGAGTCAGAACCCAAAGCTTCACAGCAAAACCTTCCATTGTAACAAATTGATCAATGCTCTTCACTTCACCTGTTAGAAACTTTCATGTTGTGGCTGCTTATAACATTCTCAATTCTCTTCAGTAAAATTTATAGCTGAAGACAAAACTACATTACCTGCCTGTACAGTCACGCACACAAGTACATGTCTGATGGAAGATATGTGATACACATGAGTGACATAGTAGAACATCAATAAAAATGAAACATAAATTAAAGTCAAAGCAAATGATTGCATTAAAAAAAACTGCTTATGAAGTCAACTTTGAAACAAGATGTTTCAAAGTGTTTTCTCTTTCAAAAGTTACACTTTATCTGCAATATCTCTGAAAAAAAATCTTAATTGACTGTCTCAAAGTAATTAAGATTCACCTTAGAAATGAGAAAAAGAAATAGACATCAGTATCAAAACAAACAAACATTACTTTTATCTTTAGCAGTTCAGTGTGAAAAGTTGCTCAAAAATGTCAGGAACCCTGCCAAGCAAAGGGCAATTAGCCAGAAGAAACTCATCAGCTTACCGAGCTCTAATTGAAGGCCAACAGAGTAGGCGAGTGGTATCAGATCATCCTGTTTAAGCCTCTATACTATTCTGCTCACTTTTCCGTGACCTTAAACTGCGCCTTGAAATTGAATGACAGCTTAAACCTCCCACACATATTTAGGGGACAAAGCAAAAACTGATGTTATCAAAAGAAGCTGGCTTTGCTTATCTATCTATCTATCTATCTATCTATCTATCTATCTATCTATCTATCTATCTATCTATCTATCTATCTATCTATCTATCTATCTATCTATCTATCTATCTATCTATCTATCTATCTATCTATCTATCTATCTATCTATCTCTTTGACTTGGAAGGTTGCCAGAAATTTGTTTACCACAATTGTGTGGATTGAAAAAAACTGACTGGCTAACATAGTAAATACACACATTTTTTTTGTGCGTGCATGTTCGTGCTTTTCTTTTAAGTTTATTGCACATTCAGTTCCTACTGACTCTCTTACTAAGAGTTATATAAAACTAATGTCACTCTAATGTCTCTGATCAAACTTGCATTACCCCAGCTCCAATCTGTTACACTTTGTTATCCACCATGATACTTGATCCCCATATTTTTTGTCTACTGTGCTACACTGGATGCTGTTTTACACTGGTGTTAATTTTACTTTATAAGATAAGACATTTCATCATTGCATAAAACTATATAAAGAATAAATGACGGGACGTGTGTTGGATGACTTCTTCTATCTTGTGCTTTTTGGATTTTCCCTCTCAAAAAATGGATGCGATTAATCATATGAATGATAAATGTTACGCTTATTAGTGTAAGTAGGAGTATGCTGCTTGATAAATGTCTCAGATTCAGCAGTGAGCAATGAGCACTGTTTTTACTTCTAGGTTGGCTGTGCAGAGGACTATTAATTGTAATTTTTTGTTTGATTGTTTGTTTGTTTTTAGATTTATTTATTTATTTTTGCTTTTCAATACTGTATTTTTTTTTTACATCAGATTTAGTTACCTGTATTTTATACCAGTTCTATTAAACATATATTATTATTTCACTTACCAAAACTCAAATCCTAACATTGCTTTGTTCTTTCCTTTATTTTTTTCTTTACAGAGGGGAACACTTTGCAGGGAAGTGGCCAGTTATTCACCATGAGGCCAGCGGGAGCAGAGCTGCTTGCTACAGTGTGTGTGGTGATTAATCATGTGGTGACTGTGCATCTCTCGGGCCTGTCAACTACCCTAGCCGCATGAGGTCCAGTAACATCTGGGGATTTCTGGGGACATCGCTGGGTGACCATGGCCCATTTGTCTCCCAGGGACAGCAACCAGACGTGCTGCCTCAATCTCATATCATCCTCCCCCCACACTCCTCATTTCTTAGCCGTTGGAGTCCCTGCAGACCCAACTTGGACTAAAGGTGCACACTCTTATTACATGACACATGACACTCTGAGGAACTGTGAACAGAAGAAGGCAATGTCTTGGGGCTGTGCACCAATGACAATAACAACTGGGGTTTGTAATATGCCTGTTGGTGAGCTATCAAGAACAACAACCTGCTGGGTGTGGGAATAAGACTTGACACTTTGCTTTACAGGGAACAGCTTAAGACAGGGGACTAGCTTTAAAGCATAGCAACAAACACACAAAACTGGCACAAGAGTGAAATGATAAAATAGATAAATATCAAAGTTGTTCTTAAAGCAGCACATTGAAGTGAAAGTGCCAGAAATATGCACCAACTGCATCTATAAAAGAGAATAATCCAAAGCATTGACAGTGGTATATCGCCTTTTGCAGAGCTGTAGAAGCAGAGATCAGTGTTGCAGAAAATAACTACATCTTTTAACAATACAAACAAGCCCTGTCCAAGCCTAAATCATCTTGGTGTCAGAGATACTAAGCTCAAGCCTCATATGATATTAAGCTGCATAGACAATGGTACTTGGAAGAAGGTTTTGTTATTTTTAAATAAGACCTGTAGATTCCATCAAACATCCTGCTTCCAACTACAGTGACTTAAATTTAAATGTAAAATATATCCTCCCACTCTGTTAATGTAAGGATTTATGTGCTATTTAGATTGCTTTGTTTAGATAACAATTCAGTGGCATAACTGGTTTAATCTAAAATCCATATTTAAATGGTCTCAATGCATGTGACCTAAATACCAGATTGTAAAATATGCAAAGCAAGATTTTAGAAACAAATGCTTCCAGTGGGCAGACAACCATTAAAACAATCTGCTGAATTACTCTTGCAATTACTCCACAGAATGTTTCACTTCAGGCACCGTGTCCTCTAGCTTATTTTGTAAACATGAACCTGATTATATCTGCGGTACAAACCTGGTGATTCACAGCAAATCAATTCAGCAGAGATAAGATGAATCAGCAGTGATGAAGTTAATGCAGATGAGGTATTTTGGGCATAAAAGAATCAGCTGATTATGCAGTGATCCCTGCGCCTCCTCCAGGAAGCTGCTGTACCCCGTGCCTTGCTCCCCTCTGTCCCTATCTGACGACATGATGAATGACTGCCAGAGGGAAAGCATAAGAAATGCAGCCAGGGCAGGTCTGACATAAAGGAATCATGATATAAATTCAGTGGATTTGTTCACTGAGTGCTTTCTGGTTTTGTCCTTCCGTCCCCTTAGCTGGGAGTGCAAGTGGTAGGTCTATTGAGAGTTTGTACTGACAGATTTGAGGACTTGCTTCCTGTGTGACATTTGACAGGTGGTGAGTCACACGCATTGTTTTTCAGAGGATAAGATTTGACGTTTTTAATCCTCCTTAAATCAGTGCCATTGGACTTTTCTAGGCACATGCACAGACACAAACAGCCATGTAAACACACTCCCTTGTACCGTGACACATGGCTCTCGGTGACTTAGCTGAGTGTGATGGGATTAGCATGGCTCTGGTGAAACTTTAGTGGAGGCCACATGGCCATAGACACTAATCTCTAATGTGAAGGTCAATATATTTCAGTAAATAAGTAATTCTTATAGAGGAAAGTGCAGACATTTAAGAACTCATACACACACATATTTTCTGATGTGTACGATTTACTCCATTATGTATGGAAATGTAGAAAAATCAAGAACAATTAAAGGTCAAATTAGGACAAGGTCACTGGGTCAATTGGGCTTGGGGTAACTTGATTTAGCAATTTTGGCCTGGGATTAAATATCTACATTCACTTGTATTTCCTCAACGATTTAGTGTTTAAGATGGGGATTTAAGTTGGGCATTTCACCGGCTGAGTGAAGCCACTTAACTCATCTGGCTAGTTAAACTTAAGTCATCTGGCTAGTTAAATGAAACAGTCATGCAAACCTTGCATAAGTACATCATTACAGTTAAAAAAAACAACAAAAAAACAGCACTTAGGGACACACACTCATATTGGTCTATTCATAGCCCTTTAATATTGCTGAAACTGGTACTGAAGGGGATTAGCCCATTGGACTTTAATTGTTTGACTTAAAGCATTTGTAAGCAATATAATCTACTATACTATAATATAGACAGATGCATAGATAATTTGATCTGAAGCATTCAGTTCCTAAATGTCATATTTTCTCCATTTTTTTGTCAAATTTGATCTGTTAAAATCTTAAATCTAATTTTTTATACCAATATCTTTAATGCCTCAGCTGAATGAATAATTAATTTGGTTTCCCATCAATACAAACAATGTTTTTTTTTTTCCTCAAAAGATCTGAGCCGAGTGACTTTAAGTGATCGCTTGGTCAACCATGTTCAGTTTGATTAAAGACTTAGTGAAGAGGCAAGGTCAGATGGAAGATGTTCTTTCTGACTGAATTAGCACACCAAACAGGAGCAAGAGGCTGTTTGAATTAAACAGCTCTTTTATTTCTCTTTTGTCATGGGGGCAATGTTGCAGAGATAAGAACAGCTTTGCAAAAGTTTAAAAGATTCATTATGTAGATCCTTTTTCAATGTGTTTATTCTGTAAGAGCTTTGTGTGTGGTCATCAGTGTAACAAACTTATGGAATTAAGCCAAGATATGGACACCCATAGCATAGCGTGTGAAGAAATGTAGTTAGTTGGAGAGAGGACAGTAAATAAAAACATTACGTGGGTGCCAACAACAACATTGTTTAACTGAAGTCTGCAATTGTTGAAATTAGAACAGACTGCATTATGAAGAAATGTAAAAGCTTTTGGGTTGACTTACGGTTTTTTTTAAAGGAGCTTATTATATTATGAGGAGAGCATAATGCATTTAAATGGTTTCAGTCAAACACATCACAAGTTACTGAAGAAGTGGTGAATGGACCCTGTTGGCAGAAAGGAAACTTACTATTACTGTAGAAAATGAAAAATTTCTCCATTGCTGCCGATGTCATATAGGTAAATAAAGTTATCACTGTCACAAAATAACTGCAGGCACTATAATATGCTGGAAGAACTACACAAAACATATGTCTGTTTGTATGTGGAATGTGATTGATCCTACATCATTATGAGTGAGTGCATGAAATTGTTGTCTTTTTCACATATTTGGACAAATGTTTGACATTTTTTTTAAATCAATGCCTAGAGGTAATGACAACAAACAAACACAGAAAACTGACAACCCCACATTTAACATACAAAGGAACTCAGGGTCTTTGAAGAAACATAAGGCCTTTGACTCAGACAAAGAATCTTAAAAGGTCTCAAAATCATATGAAATAAATCTGTAAGGAAAATCATCTACAAATCACTTAGATAAACATCTGCCATTTTTCCCAGGATTGGTAGCCCCAGTAAATTCAATCCAAGACTGACTTTTTCAATAAAAAACTATGTCTCTATGAACATCGAAATGTCATCACAGGATCTGCAGGTGTATGTCCCTATGCCTATGTTGCTTTGCTGCCTAAAGGACTAGGCAGCCTGCATTCACTGATTCAGCTATGAAATGTGCATTATATCAAAGGCTGACTTGAGATAATGATAGGGCATGTTTCTAAAAAATGAAGTTGAACAAAAAAATTGATCTTTCAGCAGAATAATGATAAGATGACTAACAAATCCATGAAGGCATGGCTCAAAAAGAATAAATTGATGGTTTTGAAAAGGCCCAATCAAAAAAAGCCCAGATGTAAATCCAGTGTAATGTTCTCTCAGTTTTTCGAAATAGGTGGTACAATCAGGAGAACCTTAAAATATCTTGCAACTGAAACTGCATGCAACTGGGACATATGGATGAAAATAAATAAATAAGCAAGCCAGCTGGCACTGTGGTGCAGTGCAATAGTTAACACTGTTCCCACATACCAATAGGGTTCCTGGGTCGACCCAGCTGGCTGACTGCAACCTTTCTCTGTAGAGTTTGTCAGGTCTTCCAGGTGCTTGTGTGGGTACGATAATAATGCTTAAAGCTTGCATAGCTCATAGTCTCCATTTAAAGCATTTATTATGCTATTTGACAATGTCCCAACTGTCAAGACACATATGGCCCCTTACATGTACATTTTTGTTTAAAAAGTTTTAAAAACCTAAAATAAATAAATACAATGAAATAAAGTGTAGAGTGTTAAAAGTATGATAACAAAAATACACAATAAATGTTCATTTATCATTATTATTTTTTAATGTCATTGGGGTTTTTTTTTCAATTCCATTGTTCAAGATAGAGGCTAAGGTGAACAGCTGTCAGTGTCACTGTCCTTGGTGCTGAATTTCCAACCACCTCGATACACAGCTCCAGAAGAACAAATTGTGATGTCTCTTGTTGCAGTGCTGCTGACTGACGGACGATGTAAACAACAGACTGTACAAGTGTGTTGAAATGGGAGAATCGAGAGTAGGTTTTTATGCTAAATTATGAATGTTGATATAGAGATTTATGTTATGGAAGCCACCAACATCGCAGGGTTTGAAAGATTATCATTGATACAAAGACAAATTATCTGTGTTCTCTTATTTTCTTGTTAATTATGCAAGTAAACAAACTGACCTTTTTATGCACTATCTCCTAAACATAACTGATGGAATATTCATGGAGATTGCTATACGCATACACTGTATGGTAGATCTTACTGTTCGATGTCTGTTTCTTTTTATTTTCATCCAACAGAAAGCAAATAATACATGCATGCACACATACAGGTAGAATAAACCAATCCTCTCTCTCTCTCTCTCTCTCTCTCTCACTCTCTCTCTCTCTCACTCTCTCTCTCTCTCTCTCTCTCTCTCTCTCTCTCTCTCTCTTGCTCTCTCACTCTTTCTCTTTCACTCACACAACACACACACACACACACACATAGTCACACGCACGCACGCATGCACGCACGCATGCACACACACACACACACACACATACACACACACACACACACTCTGCTTAGTTTGGCAGCACCTTCGTCACTGTGAAAGACCTGTTGTCTCTGGGCACCAGTGGAAATGACTGCCCTTTCATTAATCTCCCTGTCCACAGTGCAGACCTCCCCTAATTACAGCCATTGTTTACCTTTGCGCTGGCACGCCCATTGAATTATTGATGGCTGCCCTGCCCCAGTCAGTTTAAAGGCCTCTCCAATAGGCAGACACTAGCCAATAGATTGCCAACACATACCCTATGTCTCCCGTATGACAGTTCTCTGAATTATTATGCTAACAGTAATTTGCGATTTTTGTGACACTGGACTGTAGGGCATAGCAAGGCATGCCATCAGTGCGTGCTCTGCTGTTCAGGCACTTAATGATATGATACATCCTAATTTTATGTTATTTAATTGATCTTTAGATTATTTCCAAACATTTTCCAATAGTATTTCAGCAGACTAAAAAAAAGGTTATTTTGCCAAATTATTCAAGGCCCATTTTTTAAATTTACTGAATAAACAAATGACCCTTGGAATTATTCACATCAAATGGATACCACTGGCTATCATCCTTAGTACTTATTACATGAATTGAACTGCTTCAGAAGTATAATACAAGTCACATCCAATTTGTGAAACCTGCCTTCAGTGGCCCATTATAACCCTCTAATGGCATGCATATATTAAATCCTTCTATCTCCACTGCAAATAAAAAAGCAAGTGAGACCAAACCAAATCCATGAATGATTATCCCCAACAATAAGTAAATCTGCAGAACTAAAATTCAATTTTCAGCAATCCCACAGTCCTAGTGCTAGACGCCATTCAAAGCTCATGAGGATTTGGACTTAAGGCGACTTAGAGGTGATTTATTCAGTAACCCAAATGGCTATGCTAGGAAGGGAATAAACGCTCAGGCCTTTAGAGAGAGAACCTGTCCCTGTGTCATGACTTCCTGTAGTTAGGCTCTGTATGACAAGGTAGAGTGCTGCCGACTTGTATCAGATTGTTTGGTACTTTGTTCCCCTGTGTATTTGCAGTGTTCACGCCCCCTTATGGCACACAGTTCTCTCTCAGCGCTGGCTGTAAAAGAATCCAACGATGAATCCTAAATGCCAAACTCATTTCAGATATATCTGACATGACTGTTTAGAGAAATTCTGCTTCTGTGTGCTGTTCTTTAAAAAACTATAGATCAAATTCTATAGTTGAACTCACTGGACATTAATATCTTTTGTTAATGCATCATTAATTAATTAACTGCAATATATTGTATCAAAACAACAGTGCTGAAATTTATTATTATAACACTGTGAATTGCATTTTAGGTCACTGTTTGCATGTGAGAGTTTGTGAAGGTGTGGACTTTTTGAATGTGGAAATTTTGACAGGTCACCCCTGTTTTAATACACTTTAAAAGGTTAAATCTAGTTTGCTGTAGGTTCAGGGAAGACTGTTTTAAAATAATGTTCTCGCTAATATAGTCTTACAAATGTGTGTGCACACATTCAACATGATTTTTAGGACAATCTATATTTATCTACATGCTGTACTGTAATAGTTAGATATTCACTGAGAGTACAGATCAGAACAAGAACATAAAAAAAATGTTCTCTTGTAAAAAAAAAAAAATTGAAAAATGCATGCACAGTCGTGTCTCTTGCCTCCTAGAAATTATACATTCCTTTACAAAAGCAGCCCAGTCTTAAAAGGAACATGTAAGACTCCTGCTATCAACCCAAGTCTCCCAATGAAATCCATGTGGTTTAAAAAGAAAAAAAAACTGTATAACTTGCAGCACAATTGGTAGTGTTAAAAGCCTTGGAAATACATCAAGAGAGCAGCATAATACCACTTTTCACAAAGAAGACTGCTTTAGATAAAGGTTGACAACTACCACAAATTCCCTTTTCTGGATTGTTTTCAATTGAATGACTTTGACAAATAATAACATTTAACCTTAAAATTTAAACAAATGGTATACACTGAGAGACAGGATAGCAGGCATGACCAGGATTCATTTTCATAAAGCTCATGGCTGTCGGGAAGAGTCATTTGACATACTGACATTTTTTTCTTGTCCAGCACACACACTGGTAAACAAGTTAGGGGAGGCAACAAGAATATTTATGGGGTTAAATTGACTCACTTAGAATCAGTGCTCAAAGTTCTTGGTATGATAAACAAATCCAAAAGCAAAAAGTAAGTGGCTATTAGGCTGTGCATTTCTTAGAGTCTATCTATATGCAGTGTATCTGTCTATTTTTGCTCACACGCTCACAATTTTACTGTTCCCAAGAAGAACAGATTTTCTCATTAAGACTTCATATTAACAAGAAAAAAAAATACTAACAAAAATCTGTGGGTGCAGAATTATTATAATTATTATTACCAGAGGAATCAGACTCACATTTAATACAGTATAATTAAAAGGTGATTACACATCTTTTTTTTTTTGTTAATGAATCAAATCAAAGACTACTTCATATGTGAAATGCTTGCTCACGTTAACTTTTTGCTGTTGTAAACACAGTGAGAATATATAAACACAAAGAAATGGAAAAAAAACCCCAGATCAAATGGGTTTCATAGAGGCAGCTCGTTGCATTATTTCCTTGGCAAAACATGGAACAAAAAGGGGTGGGTGAGTATTATTAGTATTTTCTTTGTGATTTTAATTTCATTCAGAAGACAAAAGAACAATGACATGGAAATATAATGTGGTTGTGTGATCTATCCATATCGCACTTTGAAATAAATATGTTTGAAGTTAATGTGTTGAAAGATCACTTTCTGCTGACTTTTAGTAAAGAAATATGCACTATTTTCAATATTTGTGGCTAACATAAATATTTATGTATCTTAGATACACAAATATCTAAGAGTAAATTGTGGTTATACCTTTCCTGAAATACCACTACTGAGATGTATAGATGGGAAGTAGAACCTTTAACAGCACTGCCATATTAGTTTTGGCTGGTGCTTTGCAACACTCGGTCATGCCAGCAAGAATGGTAAGCAAGCACGGGCTCTTGATGGTCATTTTAGCATTAGCCAAGGAGCGAGGCAGAGGAGGTAAACAATAACAAGACCAGCAAATGGAAAGGCTTGTAAAGTGTCACTTTCACAATGTGCATCACCACATCACTGAGAGGTCTAGAACCTGTTTCAGGAAAACCACAACATATATTTCTATGATAGGCTTAACTCCACAAGGACCAGCGGGTTATTTTGTTTAAGTGAACATCCATGTACACAACTACAACTAATGCAATTCAAAAAGAGAAGACCAGGAAAATACATGTTAGACTTAAATTTTTATACTGTCCTTTTTGGCTTTGTTCAGTCAATATTCAAAATGTCAGAGCAGTATTGTTCAATGTTCAAATGTTTGACTGAAAACAAATGTTATGAGGGCTGTTGAATATGCCAGTCAGATGGAAGTGAAGTGGAAAGATAATAATGCTAGCTTGATACAATGTATTTCTTAAGTAGCATTAAAGTGTCACTCTTAGAATGTCAATCACCATTGCAGAGGGGCTCCAAGTGGCCATTTCAGGATGATTACATCACAGATGGTTTAACACTACAATTTGTTATCATGAGTTCTGCACACATAATGTGTGGGGTTTTTTTTTCCTCTTCAATTTCTTTCTCACATCCCTCAATTAGCCACATTTCCGTTACTGCGTGGCTTCCACTAAAGTTGCATTGCAAAACAATCAATAACAAATAAATAAGAATAATTTTATTGATCCCAGAGGGACATTCATGTAATTTAATAAATATTGTCATTATTTGTTTAAAGATTATCACTTTTGTAAATATAACCATTTTACAATTATAGTTAAATTATAATATCAGTCCCTAGTGATTTTTGTTGTGGTGACAGAAACTGTGCAACTGTTAGTAAAAAACGCCAGCTGGACTCTTGTGGAGTGAGTTTGGCATTTTGCAGAGAAACATTGCATATTGTTGCCTGAGTCTGTCAAGTCACTGATACTTAATTCTAAAATCATGGAAATGTTTTACAATGATTTTGACACAAAGAGTTAAAGAAAATAAGGGCATAAACTCATTCCTGCTTTATTATTAGCGTTGTTACCTGGCAACAACCAACTTGGACAAACCACATGCCCAATGAAGATGGATGACATACCTGCTTTTCGCAAGCGAAACCAAATTTTCCCTGCTCTAGTCCTTTTTCCTCAAGTGGCATCTCTCATCAAACAGTTAATTTTACACTGACAGGATAATTTAATGTTTTATTAATCATTTGATGTTATAAAAAGAAAAAGCAACAAAGCTGAAGGGTTATGCAGTCTGGCCCTGCCACTCTACAAAAAAGAATCCGTTTTAAATTGCATTAACAGACCATACTGGCAGGAACCATATCGATGATATATTTCACATCTACATATAGTCAATAGAACAAATGCATGTCATCACCAACTCTATGAGCTAGCACAACAAAGAAGAGAGGCAGAAAGGCTGCCTGATCTAGTTTTTGTGGCTTTTTGTTTTGTTTTGCAATGAAATGTGTTCAATCATGAAAATTCTTTTTTCATTCTTACTATTCGTGTAGGGAAATGCTATTGCTCTTAATATGAGCCAGCAGTACAAATCACACAGTGCACATCTTAAGACCTCCATTTATCTAACTTAAACTACTAAAAGTAATGCTTTAGTTTTGGACCAGGTTTGTTAATAGTCAAAATCCAACTCATTAGCATCTTACCTTAGATGTTTGCTTGATGACTGATGTCTTAAAATCTGGGAGCCAAAGCAACAATAACTCCAGGGTTATTTTCCCAGACTTGATAGAGCACTGCTCAAACAAGAGAAGACAATATACATGTTTCATTCGGTACATTTCCTTCGCTTTCTACTGGGTTTATCACTAATGTCAACTTTAAAACCACTACCCCACACACACACACACACACACACACACACACACACACACACACACACACACACACACACACACATACACATGCACACATACACACACTGTTAAAATTATGTAAATAAGAAAACTATTTGTGGTATTTGATCTTGTTCTGCTACTGCAATGTGTGTGACTTTTTGTCTGAAGTTGTAGTCATATAAGAGAGGAAATAAAAGCCTCAGTGACCTTTTTCAGATTATTTTGGATGAGAAACACCATATGAATATTTCCCAGTTAAAAGAAATTGTATGGCGCACCGCAAAACATCAAAGCCCAAATAGCTGTCAAAAATTACACCTACATTAATTGCGACTGGCTTTGCTTTGGCAGATAGATATTTGTGCCGAATCAATTATATGGTGTTGGTGGATCTTCAAAAGGAACTATTTTCGATTTGGTTTCATATGGTTGCCGAAAAACTCATGACATCCATTACTTTTTATCTGAGGAGCAGTTCCTCAGCCTGCTCAAGCTTTGAGGTTTTATAGGGACACATAACTGTGTTGTCAGCATAATAATGAAAATTTATAACATGGTAGAGAAAGCCCAAGTTCAAGCACTTAAACTGAGGTCTAATACTGAACTGTCCAGAACCCCTGATGTAGTGTACTGCTACACTAATACCTTTATTTACAGTATAAATCAGCCCTTATAAGCTCTAATTTGATTTTTTTTCCCTCTCAGTGTAGTTACATTGTAACTATACCTGTAAAAAGACTGCAAATTGAAAGGTGACTTGGAATCTCAAAACAGTCAGATCAGAAAAAAAAACTGTGTAAATACATTTTGCTGTCTGTGGAGGTAAAGAAAAGGGGGAAAGGGTTTTGTTGAATTACTTCTTTTCTATGTCAAAAGAAAGAATCAAAATGAATAAAATAATGACACAATGAAAATATAATAATCTAAGCAATATTTTACCTAACTTTCTGTCATTTCTCTTTATTTTAGTTTTTTTTATGGGTTTTTTTTGCAGTCCTTTGATAATAGGTTGTATATGGAGCAGATCTCTGTCCATTGTATTAATTAGAATTTTCTCCAAGGTCTTTTAGTTTGCCTGCACTACTATCAAAACAAAACAAACATCATTAACTAACTTAAAAAAGGAGAAAAAAATGTTCTAGACTCAGTTCATTTAGTTTGTGATGTGTTCTCTTTTGTCAGAACAAATAAAAATCTCATGTCTGGCAAATGATGAACTAAAAAAGAGAGAAAACCACCACAGTGCAACAGCCACCTTATTGTTTCCAATTTTAAAGGCAATCAATGAAATATTTAAAGATTTGTAATATGTGCAATATGTGCAGTGATAACAAATGGGGTAATTTTAACAAAAATTTTTCAATAGGCCTCATAAAATTGTAGATTCAGTATTTTGTTTGTTGACGATTTTAATTAATTTATTGTGAGTTGATTTGTATTGTATAGTGTTTTTCCCAACAGTTCATTCAGTTTTGTAGATTCTCTACTCTCCCAGTAACACCTTACAATTTAAATTATTCTGTGCAATCATAAACAAGAACAATGATTCTAAAAAGTATAAAACTAACAAACAAACAACAAAACCTCAAAAATACTTTAAAATACTTTATATGTTTCAGTGAACTGAATGTTGTCTTTGGTATACATGTTACATGTTTTCCGAGTTATTTTAATTATGTAGTTTTTATCCGAATGCATCCTGCTCATTGAGCTGTGCATTCTTATTTTAAGCTACATTAGTTTGATATTTCCTCTTCAAAATGTTTCTCTAGTTTCAAGTTAGATGTTTGGTGAAAGATACATTTTGCAGTCTTTCAGAAGGAGGGAACATTCCAGCTTAGGACTTCTATACAGAGCATTAAAGGGTCTGTGAGTAACATGAACAGAATTCAATAAAAAGAAAATCAGTTCATTAACTATGGAGGCTTGCGTTTTCACTGATTAATTGTTAATTTTCATTTCTAAATCTTTGTTATTGTGAGTCTTGTGATTTTGTCTGTAGAGTAGTTTATTACTATAAGAAATTTGCTTTAGCCTTTTGTATGGTCTGTGTTACTCTATTCTGCATAAAAATGAAATTTTCCTGGGCTGTAATAACCATTTTTTAAGCAGTCTGTCCTTGTCTTTCACCAATTCCCTGCATTCATCAATCAGCCAGGGCAGAGTATTCCCTTTTCTTTTATGTTGATTCCTCCTCCTAATGAATGACACTATCAGTTCATTAATTTTTACAAGAAATAAATCACACCCACTGTCTATTTTCCCATCTGCAATCACTTCATTCCAAGCAGTGCCTTGTTCTGCTATTTCAATATTTTGCTGTTGGCTCTCATTCTACATTTGTATGTACATTTAAGTGAATTTTGCATCCCCGTTAATATTAAAACCAACTATAATAATAATATCTTTGTTTAAATCAGGGTGGTTAAAATGATATGTTTTAGGTGGACATAAAAATATAACTTTGCTTAAGGTTTACAATATATGCAAATTAAAATAAATGAAATTTCATTAGATAGGCTGATGGTGCAACTTCTTTAGACCATTCAATTTTTATACGTGTTTTTAGCATACAGTAACACACAGCTTGGCAACCAGCTGATGAGAGTTGCAACATTGGGCAGTTGCCACTTTAAGTTTTATCAGTTTGTAAAAACCTTCATGCGTTGTACTATGTAGGTGTGTATGAGGTTGCCTTCCAAATCGGACACTGAGCTTGTTGAACACCCATTAGCGGCAAACAACAACGCCCTCAGGGAGGCCAATCCACACAAACCGACCACACCACAGCTGCCCGAACAGTCCAAGACATGGCAAGTGAACACAGGAAGCCTCAGGAATACTGCCACAGCAAGGCCAACCATGCACACCACAGCACACCAAGGCAGAACAACCACAGAGGAGGCAGAGCAGAAACCTGCAGACCATCATACTGACCAGCACCCACATTCCCATCAGGAGTGACGCCTGCCCCAAGTAAAAAGCGGCAGCACCATGACAAGTGGTTGTATGATGCTTATCCTTATAATAGGTGGCTGTACATCACCAGCCAGTGTTGATATGATTTGGTAAGTCCCAAGCAAAAATTGGCAGTGTCTCCTTAGGTGTTCTTGAAGACACCTTGACAGAGATGAGGTAGTAGACTCCTTATTCATTTGGTTTAACAAAATGGTATTGTACTGACAGCAAGATTATCATAGTAATGAGTAATATTATAACACAGTTTCACAATTAAAACTGGGATATAAATTTAGGTGGCTTAAATGGTCTAGATGATAAATACACTGCAGTACCTGCCAGACTGAGTGTGAGCAGGTAGTTGTCTTGCATGCCCTCATCTGGCACCAGATTCTGGCATCCAAGATTCCC
This sequence comes from Pterophyllum scalare, assembly GCA_024447675.2. NCBI lineage: Eukaryota > Metazoa > Chordata > Actinopteri > Cichliformes > Cichlidae > Pterophyllum > Pterophyllum scalare. The sequence goes on from JAMQGT020011735.1 coordinate 198,116, forward strand.
GTGTCTTGTTCTGATGATGTGGCACAGAGCCACTCTGATAGGTTTATCGTCAATGTGCTAAATAGAGCTCAGACCTACAAAAACAAGGCCAAGTGGTTGATCTAGTTGAGTTCTTTTTGTTTCAAAGTGAATGCTCATCATCCTAGCCCAGAAAAATATGCTATCATCCCCTTTTTGTTTTTTGTTTTTTTGGTTTTTTTTCTGTTGCTGCTAAGGATGCATCTGGTCGTATTGAGAAACAGTTCTACTTTGTGGATGGCAATTTGTAACTAGTTTCCTAGAATAGGTACATGGTGATGGCTGAAGTACAATCTATCAAATAGTGGTCATCCAAGGTTACGAGCAGTGAAGGAGCAATTTATGTATTGACCTAGTGCTTCTCTTCTCAACACAGTTATATTACCAGACTCTTTTTCTTTGCCTCACACTGAGTACTGCATTTACAGTATCTGTTCTGCAACTTTTATAACCAAACTTGATGTGCTGAAAGAATATTGGTAAGTCCCATTGACACTTAGCTTCAGACATCGCTGCTTTTGTAACACCAGCCCATTTCATGCAATAGACAGTGAGGAAATTTGACTAAAAGAATACTCTGACTACTTAATGCAGAAAGCATGCCACAAAGTATTGTGCACCTGACCAATTTAGAAATGTACTCTGTTAAGTGGATAGACCATGTTGCCAGCCCGAATGGAGTCTTCTGTCAGCTTGTGAAAGCAAAGTGTCTCCCAGCCTTTCTAAAGAAGATCACTGGATCAGAGTGATGATGACAGAACTGAGTTTGAGTGTGGGACAGCGGTGGTGATGAAAATAATAGAACAGCAGCCCAAACACAGGAAAGCAGGCCGACAAAAGAAAAGCAATCTTCCTTGTGAACCTATGCAAAGGCTTCATTAACCTTGCACATTAAAAAGTGATAGCCAATTGATTGCGACACCAATTGGGTTATTTACAAATAAACATATGTGCTGATGTTTTTAGGGATTTTTTTCTTTCTCTGCTCACAAGATAATGTATTTACATTGAAAGCTTGTTTTAAAAAATATATATAGCCCCGGCATGGTTAATGTGCAAAAAAGTGCATTTATCTTTAAACCAGCTAACTTTATGAATGGTTCAGTATACAGTACATACAGTATGTCAGGCATGAATATCCTATTTGCACAATAATAAATAAAAAGCAACATTTATTTCTAGGACTTTGAATACACTTCTCCAATTTATTGTCCTCATTATTGCACTTGTGTTAAAGATATGAAGATATTTTGACAAAAAAAAACAATCTTCCTTTAAAATTCAAAGTGCATTAAGTGCTTAAATAGACCACACACATTCTTAATCTCATTTTGACATTTTGGCAATAACTAATTCAAAATATGGGATGAACTTGGAGTTTATCAGCCTTATTTTCAACTTTGTAACATTCTGTCTTAACAGCATGAGTGCTATCATCTGACAACAAGAAGGGTCTGCATTTCTTGATTTATTATTATTGTTTTGGTTTCAAAGTGGAGCATTAACATTAATCATTAAATGAGTAATCAACTCAGGGGTATTCAAAAGAGTATTTGAAGGTTGCAGTGAAGAAAATGCATTAGCAGACAGAAAAAAATGGGAAATGCAATAACAAATCAGGGATTAATGGTGAAAGTCTCCTTCTATTAAAGTATTTTAGCTTAACCTGAACCAGTAGTGTAGAAAAGTCATAAATGATTTCATAACATGGTGCCAGGTGTTTATCTAACATGACCCAAAGCGGAGCAGAATGATTTTTTTTTTAATAAGGATAGATAGAAATAAATATGTCAAGGTTTAGCAAACCAATGTAAATTGGTTGTATGAATAGCTGCTATACCGAAAAGTAGCTGAAGATGCTTTGGATTTATTTATTTATTTGGCTCCAAATGAAAAAAAAGGCACCAAATGCTGCATGAATGGTATTATAATAAAATAAGCAATAAATATATAAAACACTACTAATACTTGCTGGGCCTTCCTGTGGCTTGCCAAACAGTCTCAATTGTTTCTGGCATCGATGCCACAAGATACATTATAAATATTCCTTTGAGTTATAGATCTTGTCAGCACTGACATGGACTCTTCTGGTCTATGTTGACATGCCTGCATCACAGCACATGCCTTCTGCTGCTTCAGATTTCTGATTTTGGCAGACAGGAGTGGAACCTGTCCGTGTTCTGCAGTTGTAGCCTATCCTCCTCGAAGTATGACAGGCTGTGCATTCTGAGATGATTTTCTCCTCATCACAGTTGTAAAGAGCAGATATCTGGGTCAGAACACGGGGTTTCAGTTGGCTTGAACCAGTCGGGACACTCCTCTCTGATGGTTCTCGTCAACAACGCATGTCAATCGACAAAGCTGTTACTTATTGTTTCTTTTCTTTCTCACCATTATGAATTGAAGTTATATAATGTCACAAGGTCGTTACCTGCTAATAAGTACTCTGAGATGACTGTTCTTTCATATTACTGCTATATAAATAAGAGTTCATTGACTTAATAGCAAAATGATTAAATTATAGATGGTGTTGAGCATGAAGATCTTAGCTTTATAACAGTTTAAGGTAGCACGTTTTAACTTCTTTATGCACTGATGATAACCTTTTTCTTTTGTTTGGGGGTATTTACATTTATAAATTTATTTAATTGCATTATGGTGTAGCAGCATGGCTAGCTAAATGGATAACTGCAAGAATGTGCAGGTACGTAGCAATTGATAACAAAGGGTGCACACATAAAGTGTCCATATATTTTCCTCCTCACTTATATATTTGCATTGGCAACTTGCCTGTACTACACACCTCAAGATCAAAGTCTCCAGGTTATAGAGACCAGTTTGAGCTGTACCCCTCTGCCTCCAATCAATCCCTTGGCACAGGCACACACAAGTCTGTGGCAATTTAATGCTTGCTGCCCAGACCCTATGATCCTGCGGGAGTGCCTGTGCCCCTGTAAGTGAGGCTGAACGCTTTATCCCATGGCATTAGTCGTCCATGTTTGAGTTAATACCCTAGAGTAGAGCTTCTATCCAGAGGCATTAGTGTCTGACACTACAGCTCAGCATGGGGGAGGCTTCCACTTCCTCCACTTGTACCAACACACCCTCAACGCTTCTTCATTGTCTCACTTTCATCTTTGCGCTTCAGATTTTGATTGGGGAAGGCAAACCTAGCTCACATGGGTATTTCTTGAGATGAAAGATACATGATGAAGCCACTCGTATCCAGATGTGCTGCTGCGTACCTTTAAGTTTAGGAAGCAAATCTGCCATGTGTATTGTCAGATTTTTTTTTTGATTTTTTTTTAATCAGAGTTGTAACATGGAGAGGAAAGTTGTACATACTGTATCCTGTTAAAAATAACCTGTCCTCAATCTTGATTTTGCATTTGAGCCTGTTAATTGCAGTAACACCAAGAAATATTCTGACAAGCTTTGGGGATTTATTCTTCTTTGACATAAAATGTCATGCTAACAAACAAAATCCAAATATTTTGAAAGGAGACGGGCTAGGAAATTTTTAACAGTATTTAACAACATGCCACTAATGTTGGTGTGTCAGTGATTTAAGATCATAAAGCATTAGGATTTTCATAATCTCCAGTATTTCATGCAAATACAGCAGATGTCTGTTTAACTACTTTCACTGATGCTGTTTTACATCCAGCACACTTACCCATGAGCACACACACACACACACACACACACACACACAAGCTTTGAAGTCACTACCACATGTACACACAGATTTGACTGCTATGCTGAAAGATTAAAAGTGTTTGTGTCATTATGGTAATGAAAGACAAACAATGTCTCCTGTCATTTAAAGCAATTAGAGTAGAAAATCCCTCTACTTTAATCAATTAATTTTGTGTTTCTGTGGTGCATTCCTGGACTAATTAATTATTTAAAAAATTTTCATTTATTCTAGCCTTCTAGATTATGAGCTTTTATTTCTATACACAATTGCAACTAAGGAGGGTTTGTATTTATTTATTTATCTTTTTTTATTCCCCCCCCCCCCCGCCCCCAAAAGAAAAAAAAATGTGTGAGCACAAATATAACCATGGAAATAAAAAAAAGAGTCATCCCATTTGTGTATGACTTTCAAAACACTTGAAGTCTATTGAAGATGGTGCTTTTTCATCTCTGTCACCTACATGACTAACAGTCTTAACTAGTGCAGATAAACTCTGTGACCTGTCATGTTATGATGTCATTTTCATGCCATCTGCAGAGTTTTCAAAACCTTCCTCGTTATTCTGGTGATAAGTAATGAATAAGTAATGAACATCTATTTTACAGTGCAAAACTATAATCCAAGCACCTGTCCAATTATTCCATTATTATTTATATAAACTTAGCACAAAATGTAAGGTAATTTGTGTTTGGCAGATTATGTCTTTGTTGTAACAATGCTTCATGGCAATAAATCTAATATTGTTGGAAATACTGGGAAATACTGCTTATTTCCCTTTAAGTGGTGCCACATTTGTAAGGAAAATGCACATGTAGTTTGAACAGCAGAGTTGAGCATGTAGGTTGTCCCCATGAAAAACTTGCCAAATCTTCTATGGCAGTGCCAAACAGTTTATTCCATTTTCCCCTGATAATTTCCACCTTAGACCTGCCTTTGGTATGCAGTTCTGATACATTCTGAGGACATGGCCAAGCCAACCCACTGGCATTTCACTATGCTCAAGCATTCTGAGCCATAAAAGAAAACAGGCTTAACATTGCTGTTGTGCAGTCTGACCTTTGTTCTCAGAGTGTATTGCTTTGATTTCCAGATGGGCTGGAGTCTTGCAAATGTCTTTACAAGTCTTGCTCTGATGTCCTTTTGTGCTGCCCTGTCTTTGTTACCATTGCTGATAAGGAAGGTAAAGTCACTGACAAGGTCAAAATTGATCAGCCTTCACTGTGATGGGCGCATTTGGGCTGGCATTTACTGTATGCACATCACATTGGTTTTGGAGGTGCTCATATTTAGACATATGTGCATGGTGAAGGTGTTCAGCCTGTCAGTTTTCTCCTGTAGGAGTTGTGTTTTTGAAGAGAGAACATCGAGGTCACTGGCAAAGTCCAGGTCATTAAGAAAAGAAAAGAGAGTTCACTGAATGCCTCTGGGTTTTTCCATCTGTCCCCTTACAAATGATCTGGTGAATGGCAAACAGAAAGAAGATTGGAGAAATGATACATACCTGCCATACACCATGACAAACCATTCTGACAGGTTTCTATCAACTATTACTGTACACTGCACGCAGTGTGATCATCTTTTGAGGAACTTGTTTTGATCACAAGAACTTTCCACAGGGTCATGATAGAAACTGTCAAAGGTTTTCTTAAAGTCAGTGAAGTTGGAGAAGAAAGGGGTGTTCCTGTCAATGCACTGTTTAGAGTTGCAGCATGTTCTGATAAGCCTATCTTTTAATGGTTTCCATTCAGGACTCTGCTAAGCTTTTGAGAATATAAGCACCACACCCTGGAAGTTCTGGTTCTCATGTCCAAAGGCCAGGATGACTGATTAGTGTTCAGAGTCTGTCCATCAGCATTCACTAATCCCCGTGATGTCCAGCCAATACTTCCTCATCTTACTGATGACCTACACTGTTGTTGATGTTTCAAACACAGTGGAGACATTTTACATTCCAAGTTGAATCTTAGTTTTGGGCCTGAGCAGACTATCTTTTGTACCTGGCTTCTTATTGAAGCAGTCACGCTTCCAGTTGTTTGTCTGAAGTCTATTACAATGTCTGCAACAAGAGATGAGGCATAGCAATGCCCTATTTCTTAAAAGATCTGTAACTAGCCAAAATTTCCCATAATAGATTAGATTCTCTAAAGCCTGGAAACAGAGCAAATAAAAGGTACAGATGTCTAGTTCACTTTCAGACCATACTATTTTTTCTTTGTTTGTTTGCCCAGTGATGACAAAAATATCAACATATCCCAGTTTTAAGACTTAAAAAGTTCTAAAAATATTCCTGGACAAGTAGGCTACTGTTTTAGAGGAACGTTTCAGAACATGAAGCAGAAAAGTAGCCCTTCAGGCCCCATTTATAGCTGCCTTTTTCAAAAATGATTAAAAGTCTGTATGAGACTCCAGTATAATTTGTTCTATGCCTTTGTTGTGCAAGGACAGAAATTTTAATTGCAATCAGGAGTAGCTAAAAATACAATCCCAAAAGTATCAATTCACTCACAAATCTTAGGTTAGTAGCTGACTTACTGCACTAAAAAGATGGGAACAAACAACACTTCGGACATTTGCACTGAGTACGGCAACCTGCAAAAGATCAAGAAATTGTGAACAGCTTGTCATGCATAGCAGCTTGCTGTATAATAACAAGGATAAAATTTCATCTCCTGTCCATTTATTTCAATTAATAGGAAAAGAAATAGAAGTTTTCAAGCTTACAACTTTGCACCTACAGGAAGCACAGACACAAAGCAAACAGTGTTTGTGTTTCACTGTTTGCTTTGTGATAGATTTTAGGAGGAGCCAGTAACAGACTGCTGGTTGCATATTGTCATCTTGATAATTAAGTGGCATATTAATTAATGCTAATGCAAAAGATGTTTCAACTATTGGATGGTGAGGGATTATAAGGGCCTTTTGAAGTGGATATGAGATGGCTGGTAAAGTGGCCTATAATGAGTGACACTTAGCCAACCACACACTCACCCTTTCAATTAAAGAAAGAAAAAAAAAGATATATATATATATATATATATATATATTATATATATATATATATATATATATATATATATATATATATATATATATATATATATATATATATATATATATATACTCACTGTGAGTGGATCTTATTAGATTTAGATAGTGTGAATGGCACAGAAAATGTATACAAAGGATAAATGCAATTACTGATAACTCTCGACTCTGGATGATGTGAAGTTTGGATTTTCTGTTGGAAACAGAACAACACAAGGCATACTTAGCTTATTTTAGTGCCTTTATTTATAATGGTGGCAAAAGTTATTCACTGCATGCCTTCATGTATCATCTTAAGAGTAAAGAGGAAGATATGTCACAAAAAAATCTTACCATGGCAACAAGGTAATTTTGTAACTGTTAACTGTTTTCCTAACAAAAAATAAAAAACAAAACAAAAAGTTGACTTTGCCATATTGAGAAGGACTAATTCACTTTACATACTTTGTAATTATTGCAATGCATAGCGCCTCCTAATTAGCATATTCTATTATGAGTGTAATTCATTTAATGTCTCTTTTGTGTATCCGATTAGGATCTTAATCACTAAAATGGCTAAATCACAACAGTGAATGTAGTTTCAAAGGGGTTGTACTTTGCACTGGTTCCATTAGTCTTCTGAAGTTTTGATATTAATTTGCTAGCTCTGAAATGTCCTATAATAAATCACATGACTCATTAGAAATTCCATTTAGTCTTAAAACAACTAAATGCTTAATGCATTATTTAAAAGTGACTAATTATGCATATATTTCTCATAAGAAAAAAAACATAACCAGCTCAATTCCCTCTTGCATTGTTGCATTTACAGCTCGGTGATGCCCATTTTCATGTAACCCTGCCCCCACCCTCCTCACCCCCACTACTCTATTAATTGGTAAAAGACCAAAGTCTGTGGTTCTGCAATAATAGAATCTGATACAACAACACAACATTCACTTTCACTAATTTGGGTGTGTTAAGCTTGTTTATTTTGCAACAAGTCACACTAAAATAAAGACTTTAAAAAGAGACAAAAAAAATCAAACATCCATCTTTAAAAAAGGAGAACAGAATGTGTAAATGTCTTTTGCCATTAAGATTTATTTATTATTATTATTATTAATTAACTAATTAATTTAGGTCTTTGCTCTTGAGTTTACTCTAAAACCAGCTAACTAAGAAAAGCTCTATATTAAAATTTATTGCTATAAATTTATAGATACTTAACACAAACTCATTAAGCATTTGTTGTACCAGGATGCAGACATAGCAACCATGAGTGCATCCATGTGAAACTAACTTTTTTTTTGTTTGCTTTTTTAATATTTTTGCTCCTAAAAGCATTATTTTAATTGAAGTATCCAGTAACAGAGGCAATTAACTTTTTTTTTAGGCACAGGGGAGAGAAATTAGAAGACAGAATCCCATATAGATAATCTTACTGTTTCTTGAAGCTCACACAAGTTTTGGTTAGAAAACATGTACAGCTCACAAAGTCAACATGACCTGTTTAACTACAGGGTAGATGTTTTGTTTTTTAATTCAGATACAAAAATGAAAGAATCTTAACTTGAAGACAATTTGTCACAGTTAGGCTGAGTAAATGGACACCAGAGCTTTGATAAATTGATTTAATTTATACTGCTTTAGTCATGATCCGTTTTTGTTCCCTCAGGACCTACCTGTTACTGGCAGAGATTATGCTACAGGGTATAATTCCACACTTGTCTCCGTTCCAGTCTCCAGCAGCTGAAAGACAATTCACTAGACAAAACCGACTAATTAGCTGCTGGAAAATCTGAATGATCAAAGGTTCTGACAGGAAAAAAAAAACGGATGCTTTTCAGCACATCTGATTCAGTGCAAGTAATTTCAACCTGGTGATCTAAGCAGCAGTGCAAGGCATTTCTATGAGTGTCTGTGCTGAATGATTTCTGAATGATTTATCAAGTAGCATGTGGCAGTTCAGCAGGGGTTCGTTCATGAGCGGAATATATAAAGGGGATCATCCAGGTTTCTAAAACACAGTGGATGCAGCTCTCTCTGGAATGTCTGGAGTGTCACCTGATTGTTTGACAGGAGTCAATGTGGCACTGCTGGTGAAAGTTACTTACAGCATGAAAGAACAGGGTTAGAGGGTTCCCAGCTACAAGGAAATACATCTCATAGATTTGTTATTTTTGCCTCTGTCAGGTGAACTTCTCCTACAGTTTGGGTAAACAATATTTCCAGAATCACAAAGTCAGATCCCGAGGCTATACGTTTGAAGAAATTTCATAAGAAGCTGCACTTTAGGCAAATGTTTGCCTATAAGATTTTATATATTCAAATGATTGTGCCTTTTATACAACACACCCTACTAATAATATCACATATCTTGCCTTTGGCATGTAAATCTAGAGTATATTAAATGTCAACCACCAGTTTAATATCAAGGATATCAGGAATAGCTGTTAATTAAAAGTTACTTGTCACAGTACTTACAACACTGTTCAACAAATGCCATCAAACTCAAATTCAGACATTGTTGATGTTGATGCTTGATTCATAATGGTCCCACATCTGCCATTACAAACTCAATCACTTCTTTTGCTAATGTTTTAATTCACCATGTTAATAGGTTATATGTTCAAAGTGTGTTAATATCAAGTGTGGGTGTTCACAGAGAAGAAAAGCCCAGAGGGCTTATCATGTGGCTCTTCTGATTAAAAAATACACTTCATCTTGCTTATGCAATAGCTGTTAACTTGGCAAGGCAACGTGAAGCAACTCAAACAGATCCCAGTCATCAGACAATTATGCACATTTTCATTCAGTTAAAATGTGGCGGTGCGTGCATTAAAAATAAGAAGGAGGTTTCAAAGAATTCAAAAACCTTTCATCTTGAAACACAGGACCAATTTAATTATCCCTCTCAAATGCAGTATGGCCTGTAAATTTATTCAAAAGTGTTTAAAAGGGTGGTGTTACTAGATCATTTACATTTTGCTTCCACTGAGTTCAGCTAATGAAACATCAGGGAAAAAAGGTAGGAGACAAGGAAAAGAGACAGAACAGTAAGACAGGGTGAACTCTGCTGAGCTGCTCTGCACTAACAAACCAAACTAAATTTCATAAATAAGGAAATATTATAGTTATCATCTTAAGCTCACGGGATAATTGAACAAACAAATGTTGGTTGTTTAGCAGCTGATATGGTGCCTTAGGGAGGTATAGGATAAATAAAATATTTCCATCTGGTCACAGAGGTAAGTACTAACAAAGTTTATATTCTGTGTGTATTTTATCTTCAGTTTTACTGAGCTTGTTTTTTTTGTTTATTTAATTTCCCTACACTGGAAAAAATTTATATTAAAAAGTATATAGAATATATGGTATTAACTGATTTTATGGAACTGGGGCACATGGACTTCACCATGGAGAGAGAAATACAGACAGATTATGTTAATGATTCAGTACCACAGAAAGACATTGTGTTGCAGGTCGGTATTTGATTTCTGCAATGTCCAGATTAGTTTAGCTTCCGTGCAGCTTAATTGCCCAGGACAGCATTCGTTACTGCTTCAATCCCTTGAAATGCAATTCATTTAAACAAGAACATAGCTTTTCCAGAAGAAAGTGTCTATATTCCACTTTTTCCACAGGTTCAGAGGTCAGATTATGTGCCATTGTCCTGTCACACCTATTCACGAGCATCACAACTTGAAACAAGTTCCAGGTTATTTCATGCTACTTCAAAGTAACCACTTGAGTGCTCTGAGCTTATAACTCCAGGCTGCCACCACTCCAAAAGCTGCACTTAATAAGAACTGCAACGTAAAACAGAAGTTGAAACCCTCAGAAATTTGAGACTCTAGGGAAAGCACTCCAGGGCAGCCTCCTTCTCACTGCAGTGCAACTCTAAGGAGCTCCAAGTTCAGACAGTTCTGAAAATGCACGGATGACCTGCTGTGAATGAAAAGGCTTTAGCCACCTCAAGAACTCAAATGAAGTAGTTCCATGTGCAGAAACACAGAAATGTTGGATTCATACTACAATCAATGTCCAAATGTCCTCTTAACTGTGGGCAGGGAAAGGCATGGTACACACAGTGCCAAAGAGGAGACATATACCAATAACAATTATAGTATATAACACATTTCATTATACATAAATTCAATGTGTTAAACACAGAAGATTAAAAACATGCAAAAACTGTGTAGGTTTACAATGCCCATATATATATATATATATATATATATATATATATATATATATATATATATATATATATATAAACTGTAGCAGTTAAAGCATTTTGTTATGTTATAATGAGTTATAGTGAAACACTGAAAAAGGTCATTTATCTGAGTTAGAATAATTTAAAAAGCAACAGCAATATAAATCAAGTATTGTTAGCTCAGTCCTAAAAGGTTAACTCGGGAAAACAGATTAAACATTCTGAAGCTAGAAAAGAAATATTTCATGTCAAGATAAATTTTGTTGAAATGTTACATGTTAGGGTGTAGATGCATATTCCCCTTCCAGCATGGTGCCATGTAGGAAGTGTGCCATGCTTGAGTGACTGTAACATACCTACAACAATTACTTAATTCTTACTTTGTGTTCAACATGCTTTTGTTATGAATGCCTGATAAGTCACTGGTGTGCAGATGTTCTTTGCCATTTCATGCTGGGCACTGTCAGTTTGCCTGACTTTATTTGTATCTTGGAAACAGCTGTCCGCAGTGTTATATGAGGGACCAGGAAGCAGCGATACATTGAATGCAAACCAGGGAAGAAAAACAATGAGCTAAGAGCAGCTTAGACTCTTAAAAGAGCTGCACAGTTGAATGCTAACTCTAAGTGGGTTTAGCATGATGAGTTAGGCTTAACACATACACATTCATGAAGGAAAGTTATAGCCAAATTATCCAAAATAAACTTCATGGAGGCTCAAACAGACTGAAAGTAATATTATCCTAGAAGAATAGGAAATAATCTTGACGAACATTATTCCACTCGCCATTCTGACCCATATTTTCATGCTATTTACTTTGCTTTAGGTTAGAATCGCACAGTAGAGCTGCCAAGAGCGATCTAATGTACAGCCACCCCTGGGATTTACACAGGAATTTTCACACTAATAATAAACATTGCCCTAATTCCACTCTAAACACTTAGGAAGAGAAACGAGAAAGACATTAGTAACTGCACATATCTTGTTCATGCAATATTTCTGTAAAGCTGACCCCTTATCTGTGCACCCCACGCCACCCAAGCACAGAGGAGGGCCGTGCGCAGGCAGAGAATAACTGCTACCACTGCAACACTAAGAAAGTGAGAAATGAAAAATAGAAGGAAAAGTCAAATCATAACAGTCATTAGTTCTCCAAAAACAATGAACTATTTTCCAAGGATGAGAAGGTGTAGCTTCCATACGGTCCCCAGAGGCTCTGTAAGCATACACAAGCGCTGCAAACAAACATCAATAAACCTGATCATGAAAAATAATATTGCTACCATGTAGCATTTATAGACTAGGAAAAAAACAAGAATAATTTAAAGCAGCTGGTAAAACAAGGTCAGCAATAACAAATGCACCTGAGACAAGCAAACCTGGCACACTTGGAAACATACAATGTCGTGTCGAGTGCTCATATTCAATTAGTTGTCCCTAATATATAAGCCATAACATGCACACTAGTTGTAGTGCTAGCTCTTTTGACTAGAAGGTCCAATCAATATTTATCTCTGGATTAAATACATTTTTATTCTGTGAAGCTTTGTACATATTTCACATAGAAATCCTGACTGGTTATTCATATGATGTACCTCAGTAACCTACCGGTGTGTCCTTTGTTCTGGGAGAGCAATGTCTAACCTGAATTGGACCTGACAGGGTTATTTCATTTGGGTTCTGTGGGTGGACCAATAAAGAGGGAGCAGGATGAAATTAATAGAGGAGCTTCTTTCCCCCAGATATGTCCAGCTGAATTTTCATTAGCAAAAGAGAAGATGAGAAAAGCTGAGAAGGTATTTTACAATAATGGGGCTGCCTTTTCTTCTACTTCACAATTCATTCTTTTTCTCAAAGTTCTTTTGAATTTAAACTGAGTCTTAGTGTTTCATTATACATACATGATTAGGTAACTTTTGTGACTGTGAACCAAATGTCCCATTCTGTGAAGTGACATGCATTTTGAACTAGTAAAAATACAACTGTAGCCATAATTCCAACCTTCATTTGCTGTTTTTTTTTGTTAACTGAACCCACATTTTAACTGAAACATTTTTTTGCGTCTGTGATTTGGATCATTTTAAAAGGCACTATGTTTTTTCCAGTGCTGTGAAAACTCTTGGATCACCCCTCCTTTCTTTGCACTTTGTGAGGAAAATGGGAAATAGTTACAGCAATTTATTGAAACGGACAAACATAAATGCAAATACAGTATATCTGCCAATTTGATCCCAGCTGTTGCATTCCTTTGGATAGGCCAGTCTATAACTGACAGTATTATATTGCATGTCTCTGTTTTTTTTTCCTATCCAGGTATGATTTTACTGCATTGGCAGTGTGTTTGGGATCATTGCCTTTCTTAAAAATGAAGTAATTCCCAATCAGATGCCTTCCAGAAGGAATTGCATGGTGGATCAAAATCTGATGGTATTTTTCTATGTTTGTAATTCCATCAATTTTGAAGAGATCCACAACACATAAATGAGATTTGATTATGTGTTTTTGTGACAACCTGCTAGTAACAAAGTGCCTGAAGATGCAATTTAAAATTGATTTTTTGCTAAGTTGCCTGTTATGGATAGACACAATACTGATTCAACCCTCGAGTTAGGTGCCTTTTTTATGCTCAAATGACTCATAGGTCAGTGTTAGATGGCTTAACAAACAAACAGAAATTCCTCTGAAAATTGTCAGGTACAAGGACTAAACTGAAAATAAGTGAAAAAGCAGCCAGTCTCCAAAGTAATCTTTTTTCAACACTTCAGAAATCCTGGAGAACTCTTGTTCAGCTTAAAACAAGAAAGTCTGCCTCCTTGGAAGTAAAATATAAGTAAATGAGTGGTGGCTCAAGACCTGCACAGCCCTGAAGGTCTAGACCTCCATATGAGAGCTTTTCTTTTTATAATATAAATATGCAGATTTTTGAGTTGTGATAAGGAAAGGGGAAAAGGGAGTCCTTTTAGTATAGAGTAGAAATAACAAGTTTAGAGCTGCTGGTAGAGCAACACTAATGATTGCTTGTGGTAACAGAAAGCATGAACAAACATTACAGCTCACAGGTCAACTCTTTGAGCAACTAAAAGACAATAAAATGTGACTGACACATTTTACAATCCATCTTTAAAAAAAAACACAAATTTGTCAGTTTCTCTGATCTGAGTTAATAATTGCAAGCAGAATCTGATTAAATGTGTTGCAGAGCATGTTCACCTTTCTGAGTAGGGGTATAGTGTAATACAGAAGAGCACCAAAGGCACTCTTGTCTCTGAGGTTATTTGATCACTGGTCCTCTGATGGAAAGTTTACATACAGTCTATTAGTCAATTATAACTTATAAATGCATGAATTAGTAACCATTTGCTGGAGGGTGAATGTTAAAGCTATTGATAATTTTATACATGGTGCATTTCCACAAACAAAAATTTAAAAGCAAATGAACCCCATATCATAATATCGCCCTAAGGCATGGCTGGCTGTCAGATTATGCCCCAGGCAAAAATCATGGGCAAAAAGAATTTTTGTTGGGTGTTCTATTATGAGCACGCCATCTAAGCAAAAATTTGTATCACTGTTACTTTAAGAAATTCAACAAATTCAGCAAAATTATTCATCTAAAGAGTTCAGCAAAAGTGCCAAAAACCACAGTTCTTAGAGTGGTCACTTGAGGCTGGCTCCAAAAGTAAGTCAATCCCCAAATCCTCCCATCTTAAAATACTTCACTTGTTTAAAGCTTGGTACAAAAATAGCTTTGGTCTGTCCAGCTTACTCACCCCTTTATAAGAGCTGTTTAAACTTTATTGAGGCAAGACTGCTTCAACTGGCAGGTGGAGACGACACCAGTAGCTGTAGCAGGCATGGCAACCTGTGCAGGAAGTCTCCCGTTTTGGTGAATGAAATGCTAGTATTTTCTTTGCAAGTTGTTCAGCGCTAATTGGCATTAGAATAACGTGACCACAGCGCAGGAGTGCTGTAGAAGCATCATAAAGTGCAGTTTGGAAACCTGAAGTCGATTTTCCACAATACATGTGTGCATGTTTAAAAATACTTGTAAAGACACGAAGAGCTGCTAAAACATTAGAAGGATTGTAATTTTGAATGGCTACAGAAGGACTGAGTTTGTATTAACAGCATAATACATTAAACTGAGAAGTGTGGGAGCAGATCAAAAGTATTAAATCATGCCCAGTGATACTCATCAAACTGATTAAGAAATGCACTTTTACATTGTGCAGTTGAAGTAAATAAAGGCCATTTATTATTTGATGAAGTATGGTAGCCTAGTCATGGGAATAAATGAGAAAACAGCAGAGGCTTTTTTTCTTACTTTTATCACTTTGGCACAAGTTTCCAAACCTGGATGTCATTTTTCAAAAATCTAGCCGCAAAATTCAAAGCAGTCACTACTTGTAACACAGTCGTTCAACATTCATGATGTAGCGTTTTGCATTCATATTTTTAAAGAGTTTAATTTAGAGTTTACTTTACAAATCATGGGCATATTTCTTTAAATTACCCAGACAAAATATACCACTATTTAGTTTATACAACCATCAGATGTTGCGGTAGAGAGTATGTAATATGTTTCATCGTGGCGCCATAGCAATGCTGCTGCAATAAAACCAGTAGATTCAGTGGAATCATTGAACAAATCTCAAATTTACTGATGAAATGCACTGTGAATTACAACATAGGTTCCTTTTAAAGGAAAGTAACAATTAGCTACAGAAAAAAAGACTAAAGCAAAAAATATATATATATATATATATATATATATATATATATATATATATATATATATATATATAAACCCTGTCAACCCTGTCATGACTGTTCTACATTTGCCAAATATCTTGGAAAGAACCTCCACGCATGGAAAATGAAGGCCTGGCAGTGGTCTGCTGTGATGCGGGTGCCTCATCCATAGTCTGGAGAACAGTCACTTGTTTATCCAGGTGTCTTCCATGGATAAAAATTATTCAATCAGGTTGAGGAAAGGAGAGTATAAGGGCAAGTACACAGTGATGAATTGTGGATGGTTCTGAAACCATGCCTGCACCCGTTGGGCATAGCAGAACCTGACATCATCACACACAACATAGCACACACAACAGCTCTGTAGACCAGAAATGGTACAAGGAGTTCTACACTGTATGAGCCAATACAAGGGCTACATCCCACCAAACAATCTTTTGATATAGCTGCAAACATAGTGATATCAGTCCCACGTTGTTTGGGTACTTCGATGGTGGCCCCTGATATTCCTGTGACCATCATCTCATCCTTATCCTGCTTTGACCACCTGCCTGCTCCATGTTACAGTATTACTATGCTGCTGTGGATGCCGCTCATTTATACTTGCACCACATGTGAAAATCAATGATCAGTAAAGAATTGGTGTCAGTGGATCTTGTTAGCCAGAAATTTTTATGATATGAACTCAGAATATTTATCCTGAGTGTCCATCATTTCGAGCATTTGGATCAATTGATAGTTAGATGGCTGTAATGAAATGAACAGTCATCTCAAATGTAATGTGTGAATTGCATTTTGAAAGAGTAATGCTTTCATGTTGTGTCTTTTTAAATTGGTAATTTTAATTCAATAGACAAATGGTGTTTGGTTTATGTGTATTATATTTAAACAATTGCAAAAAGTGTTAGTTGTGAAAAGTCTGCATTTTGATCAACAGTTATGAGGTTTGGGTTTAGAGTTTTGAAAATGCCATCTAGCTTCTGAAACTACTGCCAAAGTGACTGTGAAAAGCTCTGTTACATTTTTACCATCTACCATAACTACTTTACATGAGCCTGATGCCAAGTAAGACATTTTGCTGCTTTGTTTAATTACATGGTCATGCAACTTTTACCTTTCAAGTGTTGCTCAAAAGCAGGTAATATAACAGGCAACTCTTTTTTTCTGCATGTTACTCATGTTGTGAATCACTCAGCACACTTTAAATATCAGTACGACAACTATGAGAATGCTGTTTGTTTTTATTGGCTCTCTTAGATGATATATGCTTTGGTGATGATTAGATCTTCTTGAAAGTAAATAATGTATATGAATGTCAGCCTGTAAAAATTCATCTGGAGATAAAATAAAAGTGAGTGTTGTTATGCTGCATCAAGAAGGATTACAGATATGTTGTTGAGGAAGTGGGTGTGAGTTTTTGGCTTAATTACTGTAAAGGTAAATGTGTGTGTTAAGTACAACATTAATCCATCCATTTTCTTCCACGTTTACTTTGCAGGGCTGCAGGGCCTATACCAGGTGTCATAGGCTCTGCGACCCATTCCCAGCCTGTCCCAAGGCTAACATAGAGAGACAAGCAATCATTCACACCTGTGGGCAATTTAGAATCACAGATTAACCCAGCCCCACTAAATCCATGTCTTTGGACTGTGAGAGGAAACCAGTACCTGGAGATAACCCATACAAACACAAGGAAAACATGCAAACTCCACACCAGCTGTGAACAGTAAACAGTGTTAACCACCATACCACTCTGCTGCCACAAGCCTCAACATGTTCACTGAAATGTAACCACCACCATAATCCAACCTGATCACAGCCTCCCTACCTGAAGCCCTGTGCTGGGTATAATTGCCATGCAGCTAAGTTTTCTATGTAGTGTATACACAAGGCACTTATGTGTGTACATAAATGCCTAGTTTTTAAATTATAATCATTGTTAGGTAGCAATTATGTGTAATACAAGTAATGCATGATCCAAAACAACACTTTCTAGGAGCCACAATTGAGGTATTAGCACTCTTGATAGCTCAAACACACTGTGCAGTAATTATAATGACCTTTACCCAGTGTTAGTACTTTTATTTTTTATTTAACCAAGTGCACTGACATTTCATTCAGTGTGCACTTGTATTTCTGAGCTATACCACTAGCGATGTATAATTTGCACTGTGTTTGGCAATGTAGCTTTGTATTTCAGTGTGCTTAATATTAGAGGACACTTAAAAGTAATTGGTGTTCATGGGAGTAAAGATATGTTTACACTTGCAAAAGGAGGAGGAAGACAATATCCTTGGTTGGCCATAATGAATGTCTCAAAAGCTAAATCAAATATGTCGAGAATAAGTGATTCCCTCGTTGCTACTAAATAAAACAAAATGACCAACTCAATCAATTTAAAGCAATGCAGCTGTGAGTTGTGTAAGGTGGCTTCTGCAATCAGGTGGCCTCCAACATTATGAGTGGCTGATAAAATATGCACCAGCTAAAGAAAGTCCTCTGATCAAATATCTGACCTACTGCATAAGAGGCAGAAGTGAAAGTTAATTTGTGTGTTCCTGTATCTAGCATTAAAAAAAAATCACTTAATGACTCCCTAGCAGAATTTCCCCCTGCTTTCTAACACTTACCCACAGAGGACTGAATTAGCTGTCACTGACATTTGGTTTCAGATGAAAAGGGACAGTATTGACCAGGACATTCTTTTTGCACAACGCGTGCAGTCTGGATTCTGCTGCTGTACACATTTTCCATTTCATCTCCTCTCTGAGAGCAGACCATGTCATCACTTATTTAGCTTGTTTCGGGTTCAGCATCTGTCCATCTCCCCCTGTCTCTTTATTTCTCTCCCTGGGTGTGCTTGCAAGTTTGAGTGTGTGCATTGGAGTGGCTGTTATTCACTAAAAGTTGTCTTTCATTTAGTGTTCTTTTTATTTATTTTATGGCTGTCTTGTTCTAGAAATTCTTTGTTGTTCTGATGCTTGTCTCTCCCTGGTGAGACAGCTCCTTTTTGACTGCAAAACTTAAAATGAAATTTCACATCCTAACTTGGAAATTGGATTGAATTTCTGTCAAAAGAAATACATCTTTGAGCTTTCACCTAGACCTTGATCGGGTCCCATTATTACGCTTTGGTAGCTTTTAAACTAGCAACAAATGCAACCTGCAGCAAACAAACTGGGAGATTTTTTTAATGTAACACTTTTAATTAACACAAGCACAGCTAGGATTTTATTGAACCTTTGAATGTCACATTCAAATGCCTATAAGAGAAAAAAAAACACATGCGAATCTAGGTCAGTGACACGGCCTCATAAACTATGTAAGAAGGAGAGTTGTTGGAGCTTCTGAAGCTGTTTTTCTGCTCAGTGTCAATGAAAGTAATTAAGAAGTGTCTTAGTACCTCACAGATTTGATACTGACACTAAAGGTGGAGGTGAACAATTAAAGTAAATATTTTAGCTCTTGTGGAATGTGCAATGGTCTCTACTTATAAAGTCAGGGGATTTTAACAACTTGGCCTTACATTACTGATTGGGAAACAGGTCAAATTTTCCCCTTTGGCTCAAAACTGTGTATTAACTGAATGGAAATCTTTAATTTTATGCCAGTGAGTAGGCTGACTAGTTTCAATTATTATTTATTTTTTTCTGCTTTTTTAAAACCCAGCTACTCTGACAAATACTACAGATGAGCTTTTCGCACAGTCAGTGCGGCCATGAACTTTTCTAAATATCACCTGACTGAGTGGGATATGAGAATGCAAATGTCCAACACAGCTGGATAGGAAATTAGCCTGCCTTGAACTCGAAATCTCCCTTGTACAAAGTCTGTTATATCAGATGGTGCCGATGTGCAAATAGCATAGGTAATCGTCTGTTGCATTCGCTGCTAGCCAGTGTGCTTAATGTGTGCTGCCTCCTGCATTTTCTGTGTAGGCAACTCCTTTGCCTAAAACCCCAAGGACTACTCCCCTGTAGTGCAAACATATCAGAAGTGGACTATTTCCCTGCTCTATGAGAAACATGAGAACAGACAACTATGTAAAATGTTCATATGTGAAAATGGCTACAGATTTGCTTTCAAAGCCTTCCGTCTACATATTAGCCTAAATAGTCAATTATTCATTTGAAACTACTTAAATTATTTAAGTAAACTCTGAACATAATTCAAGACATCAAATGAAACATAGTTATAATTCATTTATTATAGTAGAAACTTCAAAACAGTATAGGCATTTTTTTTAAATTCCAATAATCTAAGGAAAAATCACATAATAATAAGCTTTTTTTAACAATGCCATTCTGCTATGACTTTAAGTTGTTATTCCTCAGTATATTAATCCTTACACACTGTTTGGATCATATATGATGCAATTTGACATTTAACAGCAGTACAAATTCCCTAAATGTCATTCTTTTGGCCTGAAATTTGATGACTTTTCCTCAAGTGATTTGAATTACATAAAACTTCAATTATTAAATATTTGTACACAAATATAGATGTTTATTTTCTAAAAAAATAAAATAAAATCCTACTGATCTATACAACATTAATTAAGGATTAATCATCCATATATTATATAGACTATTTATATATTATAAACAGATCAGTGCTTGAAATGTTGGTATAGACACTTGTGAGGGAATTCTTTTGTGAAGCGTTGAAATATGAAAAGTATACAGGGTAATGGAGGCATCCTGTGAGGAAGACATTCTTTATTTTGTTATTTTTTATGTATTTATTTATGTATTTGGAATTATTCAGAATTCATACTAGTGGCAGTAAGTGAGTTACCATTTCGTTGGCCTCAAGTTTACCTCTTTGCTTTGTGCCGATGATGTGGTCCTTCTGCTTTCATCGAGTAGTGACCAGAGTTTGCAGCCAGGTGTGAAGTGGAGCACATGAGAATTAGCACCTTCGAGTCTGAGCCAGTGGTTTTCATGTAGAAAAGGGTGGAGTGGCTACTACTGGAGTTACTTAAGTATTTCAGGCTCTTGTTCACAAGTGAGAGGAGAGGGGAGTCAGAGACTGACACACAGACTGGTGCAGGGATGTGGGTGCTGTAATGGCCTGGTGTACTCTCGCTCATGGCGTCATACTTTGGATAGCAGAAGATTGTGATTGTAGATACACGGCACAATGAACTTGAGGAGCTCAGTCATGCAGGAGAAACTTAGCATCAAAAGGAGCCAGTTGGGGTTCAGACGGACCATCTGGATGCCTACTAAGTGAGATGTTTTGGGCATGTCCTGATGGTAAGGAGACCCTTGAGAAGACCAAGGATGTGCTGGAGAGATTATGTCTCTCAGATGGTTTGGGAACACCTTTGAATGCACCTTAGAAAAGATGGAGGATGAGGCCAAGGAGAGGGAGGTTCTGGCATCTCTACTTAGACAGCCCAACTTAAGTACATTAATCAATCAAGTGTACCTGGTAGTATTTTAAGCAGGCTATTCTTAGATTAAGTGCCAAATAGTATATTTAGGCTCTTCAATCACTAAAATTAATTATCACAAGCAATTCATTTGATGTTGCTGATGTTTAAGGTGAAGGTAGTCCCATCCTTGAAGATAGTCCCATTCTACTCCTTTCTGGTTGAATGCCAAGTATCTGATGACATTAAAGTTTTGCCATCCCACCAAATAAGTGTGATAAGAATTCTAAAATGCAGGCATCCTTATATTAGAAACAGAAAGCAGTGGTCTAAACCTGCTAATGGCCAACATGAATTTAATATTTGAACATCCTCTGGGTCTGTGTTAAGCAAAGATGGGAAATGAGCAATAATAAACTTTAACTCAAGGAAGGAACCTTTGTTCCTTTTTTTTAAATGTTTATTCCATCCATTACGATTCAGAACACTTTAACTAGGCAGTGCAAAGATTGGTCTATATTTTCACTGTCTCAGGGGCTAAAAAATTCCTCCGACCTGTGTTCTCTGTTTGTCATATTATGTCAGTGTCATAAAACCAATTTGTCAGATAGAAATGTTTAATTATTCTTATGTCATTATTCCAACAAAATGAATTTCCAGAGTTCCACTATCTGTATGTTGCAAAACCAGTGAGGCATACACACATAAGTATGTACACAGAAAGTGCTGTCACAGTCACACAGAAAATAAGCCTTGGGACATGGCTCCCGGAGGAAGGGGTTTCTCTCCTCTCATCGGGCTCAAGCTTTTCTTCAACCTGTCTCCTGTCACAACACTTATTTACCAGGGGAGAAATTGCACCTGAAAGATCTTCCAAACCGAAACCATAGAACAGCTTGCGGGTGGCCAGGGATAATAAAAAAAAAAGAGGAAGAAAAAAATGAAACAGATACAGACAGAGAGGCAGAGGATAGGAGAACGGGAGCTGAAATGGCACAGTGAGACAAAAACAGCTTGGAAGGCATTGCAGCAGAGATGCTTTAGGACCCCTGGGGATGGGCAAACTCAGCACAATCCTAATTTTCATTTCTCGGTGTGCAACCTCAAATGATTGGGGTCTAATGATGGTTATTCTAATTGGCTTTTCATTTCTCCACTTTCATATGATCACATAAAATGCAGTAGTGCATAGATAATTGTCAAACAAACATTACTCTGGCTCTAACACCCTTGAGGTCAAGATGTCATGCATAGTTTTGTGTTAAGAAGCATTAATCCCTGGAGGAATTCACTTAAACTTAAAAGAAATTTCTGATTTTCATCTCCTGGATTTTTCTTTATAACATTTATAACTAGCTGCAACCTTTATGATTGACTATATCAGCCATTCAAATGAAGGCAAGGTCGAGTATCCATTTGAAAAACTTTCTAAATGCGAGACATAATTTTAAAGAAGCTCTGGCAAAGTTTTGCAGTTATGAAAACTTTTACCAGATCAGAGCAATCATTTTGGTGATTTTCTTTCCATTTACCTTGGAAAAAAACACTGTCCACAACTGCCATCTGACTGGTCTAAAATACATCAACCCCAAAGCATTTCTGTGGATGATTTCAGACTTTTTCTGGTGAGCACTGAGCTTAAAATCCAGATTTGTTTTTGTGAAGTAAATTGATATGTATTCCAAAGTCTCACTAAATCTTTAATCTTGTCCTGAATATATTGCTTTTGTTATCCTGTCTGTTGCACTCCATTGAGTCTTCCCATCAAATATAGCTTATTGACACACTTGTGAGCCTAAAGCTACTCAATTGTCCATTGATTTTGCCAGAGACAAAATCAATGGTGCAGCTCAAGTCACCAATTCAGGAATCTGGAAGGAGATGAACAACTAAATTTATCAAACCATGTTGTAAAAAAAAATGGAAACACCGCAGGTCAGGTCAGACAGATATCTGTTCATCTGTGGGATTTCTGTTAGTGATGTTATTTGAGTCTCCCTTCCTGTCTAATTAAATTGTGGTGCAGTCAGGTTGGTTATGCATATTCTGAATTCTCTCAAGCACTAAGTCAGTGCAGCTGCAAGCCAGCAGGAGGACTGGTTGTTGGAGAGCTGCCGGCTAAGCAGAGTTAATCCCACACCTGCAATCATAAGGGCACAATGTCATACAAAAGTATGCACTAAACCTAATGGATACTAGATTTACCATGTACACTCACACACTGTCTCTTGGGAGGTTGTTACAAGAAAAGCTTAAAAGAGAGTTGTGCGCATATGCAGGGACTGGCTGTTTGAGATATGAGGTTGATTTTTAAGCAGGTCTCTTTTTTCCTGTATTTTTTTTTCCCCCAGAAGAGGATCCTGCATTGTTTTCAGGAGCAGCTGTTTTTTTTAGGTTCAGTGGTTTTCAATGATGTAGCCCAAAACACATCACCCATGAAACCGGGAGCTGGAGCTGGCATTGCTAAAGGGTGCTGTGTAGGCGCTGAGCTCTGGCGCTGAAAGTCATCTCTGTGATGTTTTGGAGGCCTCCCAGTACTTTATAATGCACAAGGGACAAAACCCGGCAGACTGATGGGAAAGGAAGGCTATCATCAGAGGATGCATTTAATTTCCATAAAGATGACTTTGTTTCCTAATTAATCTCCTGGCTCCATCTCCCCGCTTTGCTCCTGTCACTTCCTCAGAATGAAACATGGCCGGCAATTTGTTAAATCAATTATTCCGGGGAAGAAGCAGAGCTTTCGGCGAGCCCATCCACACAAGCATGCATATCACACACACAGACACACACGAGGTGGCAGAGGACACTGATTGTAGAGATTGTAGAGTGGCCTTCAAGTAAAAAGGTGGACAGTGATGCTGGAATTTGGGATCTGGGAAGTAAGAGAGAAAAAGTGCTTGTCCTTGTTGACATGGCAGACAGCTTTGTAAACACTTGGCTGACGAGGACTCTCCTTGGCCTTATGCCCTGAACTCCTGCAGAAAAACAGGACGAGTGAACCCTGAGGGACAAGATGCACATGGAGAAAGAGAGGCAGGAGGAGAGGACAAAGTGGCAGAGAGGGACATGAGCAGGGAACAGGAGGACACAACAGGGAAAAGCTAGATGTCACAAGGGAGATAAAATGAGAGCCAAGAAAAAATAGAGGAAACCACTCACTGTTTTTATTTCTGAATTTTTTTTTAGTTCTCACAGACTGTTCATTAAAATATTGATTTAGATTAAACAGCGTTAACGCTCGCACATGCTCAGGAATGCAACGGAGCAGGAGATGAAATTAAAGCTTAAAACAAAAACAACAAAGCACATTTTTTGATCAGGTTTGACTTATCAATGATCTACAGGTGCACAGAATAGAGGCGTGATTCATTGCAGGGTGAGACGAGAGACAGTGGATTGGTTCCAAATGAAAAAGCTGACTTTCAAATAGGAAGACAAACAGACAGAGGGGCCTGATGGTGGCGTCGGCTCTTTCTGCCTGCATTAGGGAGAAGAGGAATAGCATGGCAGGATGTGTTTAAATCAGAGCGCTCTATCTTGTAGTGAGACACATTTCATTAAGCCCAGCAGCTGGGGCCGTGGCTCCATGCGTCCACACATCTATCATACAAATCCATCAGACCCGTCTCTTTCCTTCACTGACAGCATGTGTGTGATAGGAGCCCATCCTCCTGATCAGGAGATTCACTGACTGCCCCCACTTATTCATTTCTACTTCCATCTCCCCATTTATATGTTAAGATTTCTTATTTGCACCCCTCAGTCCTCTGTCTGTCTTTCTGTGGAGCTCTCCATTTCCTCTCCCAAATCACCTATGTCCTTCCTTTCTCTCTTAGTTCATTTTTTTTTTGAGGGAGGGGCAGATGCTTCCCAGCTGTGAATAGAGTGTTTTCTTTTTCACTCTATTCGTGGGTCACAAACTCTCTCCCTATGGTGTATGGTCTTGTCCACAGGTATAACCATATTTTAGGAAACATAGCTTTTTCTATGCGTTTTGGCCTTGGTCACTGAAAATGAAGCTTTTGAAAAACTCCTTCCAGTGTGAAGATTTTCAGAAACTCACCTTCTGCGTTCACATGTGGGCAAGGAAAAAGGAAGATTTTGTCTTGCAACGTCTCCTTTTTTTGATGTCAGATGCCATGTTATTGCTTGTAGGCTTCAAACTGGCCGATATTTCTATACAGTTAGGTTTACGTTTGCCACACGTTGCTTTGGAGAGCTCTTGGCACAGCCAGGTCTCATGACAGTTTGTGAAATAGTCTTTGAGTTCTTAGTTTTTGTGTGTGTGTGTCAGTGACTACCAATTTGTAAGTAATGCAGTTCAATAGGAAATGTACTTTGTGTCAGGGACATCTTTTTAAAAAAAATTTTCATGGAGAAATCTGAGATGTGTCACCATGGCTACTGGGAAAACAGAGTTTTAAAAGATGTGGCAACTGTTGTATTTTAACCCATACTATCATACTTTTTCTAAACCTAACCCAATAATTTTGAATACATACATCAAACCAAGTGACATATTTTAATTATTTTAAAAAAGCGCACAAATGATGTGTGAAAAGTGTCTGATTCAAACTTGGGCTTCTGGGAAGAAAGTCAAGATGAGTCAGTCTTCCACCACCTCTCAAATATCCAAATGTGGACTTTTTCATTGAAAAATCATATTCAAGGACATACAATAATGGTGGGAAATTTGTGCCCAGCAACACAAATCAGTAGATTAAAGGTCATGACTATATAACAGCCTGCCACGAGACCAGACTGCTCGACAGCGTTTGGCATTGTTTTTTGGATTAACATGTGGCCAGAGATATTTTTGTGCATGAAGCACAAGTTGATGAAGAAGCTGAGCTAGCGGCCCCTCAAAACAAACTGTGCATATCCTTACCCCATCTCTAAACAGCAATATATGAAGCAGTACATGAAGTTTATATGAAGTAGCACATGAGGCAAGACATGAGTGCCACTGCCTACAGCCTCAGGCTGTTGAAGAAGAGGGCCTTAGCTGAACTGACTGTAGCTGTAGTTCTCAGATTTTTTTTTTTCATAGGGCACTCCTTGTGATTCCCAAGAAATTATTGCTTGTGTATCATCTCACACTGTGTAATGAGCATAATCACAAGTAGCTACTAAAATATATCAGTAAATACATTTTGGTCTTTTTTTAAGGGGAGGGGGTTAATCAGTAGATCAAAATAGAAGATGTTTTGTTGGATTTATTGACTTTATTGGCTTGACTCTTTTTTATAAAAATGATATAAGAGAAGGAAAGAGAACGGGGAGAAGAGGAATGCAAGATCCAGATGAGACACCAAAAGAGCTAAAGCTGAGGTGAAAAAAGGGGAAATATTGGATAGACCGATAAGACAGGAGCCCTTTTTACACAAAAGAAACCATGATACCAGGATAATAGGGTTTATAAAAGGTTATATTTATGAAGTTAGGTTCTTTTACATCACTCCAAAAGACTTACAAAGTCTGCTGTAGATAGCTTTAGGAGTTGGGTAGGTCACAAGACTTGCCCCTCAAACGACTGGCGTTCATAACCTCTATGGTATTGTTGTTGGGCTAACTTTTAGCAAGCTTTAGGCGCCTGTCTGGTGTCAAACCCTGACAATACACCCTCACATACACCCTTCCAAACACCCACACTTTGTTTTAAAAAATAATGTCTTTGCACTGAAGACCAAAAAAAAAAAACTATTACATATTTTTGCTATAAGAACTGGCCTTCACCTTTAAGCCAGAATTTGTCAATGATTATGCAGAAAAACAACTGGGTTTTTTGGGGGGTTTTTTTTTCCTAGGATGAAACCTCAGAAAGAACCAAACTCATGTGGGTGGAGGACTGTCTGGACATGTTGGAGAGAGTGCTGTTGGAGAGACTGAAAAAAGGGAAAAAAAAGTAGAAATGCTCTTACAGCAAGTAACAATATAGTAATAGCGGTGTAATAAGATGGGAAAATGGCAAGAATATGGAAATGGCACGTTATTGCCACTCAGTTACAAAAGAAATATCAAAGTAATGTTCAAATAATTATCTTGTATCAACAATGATTATAGCTGAGTTATATCAGTTATATTAATGAGTTCTATGAATTATTAATATTAATAAATATATTGTTACTTTCAAACAAAGTAGAATGCTAATGTTAAGAATGACTAATTCCAGCATTATAATTTGGAGCTAATATCCTAATATGTTAATGCATCAACCAATATCACCTTATCATTATTATGAGGTTACTATAACAAGTATATAAATATTCTAATGCAAGTAAGTATAAAAACTCTAAAAGAAAATTGCTAGCAGGCTATCCTACTGTTACCAGTATATTACAGTAACATTTTCTACTTGGTGCTATTAACATATGGCTCATGTGGGCCCAAGATTAGATATTGTTCTGTTTTATATTGTGAATAGTGAGTAACATTGTCAAGATTTCTTGTAGATTTTCTGTATGTTTAAGTTTAACTGTGTAACCTAGCAAAGCTGCTAGCACATTTGTCTAGCCTAACATGTGGATACCATTCTCTGGATGATGCAGGAACATGTTTTGCAAGAAATGAGGCATATACAGTGGGTATGTAACATATTCAGACCCCTTTAAATTTTTCACTCTTTGTTTCATTGCAGCCATTTGCTAAAATCAAAAAAGTTCATTTTATTTCTCATTAATGTACACTCAGCACCCCATCTTAACAGAAAAAAAACAGAAATTTTTGCAAATTTATTAAAAAAGAAAAACTGAAATATCACATGGTCATAAGTATTCAGACCCTTTGCTGTGACACTCATATTTAACTCACATGCTGTCCATTTCGTCTGATCCTCCTTGAGATGGTTCTACTCCTTCATTGGAGTCCTGCTCTGTTATATTAAACTGATTGGACTTGATTAGGAAAGGCACACACCTGTCTATATAAGACCTCACAGCTCACAGTGCATGTCAGAGCAAATGAGAATCATGAGGTCGAAGGAACTGCCCAAGGAGCTCAGAGACAGAATTGTGGCAAGGCACAGATCTGGCCAAGGTTACAAAAGAATTTCTGCAGCACTCAAGGTTCCTAAGAGCACAGTGGCCTCCATAATCCTTAAATGGAAGAAGTTTGGGACGACCAGAACTTTTCCTAGACCTGGCAGTCCAGCCAAACTGAGCAATCGTGGGAGAAGAGCCTTAGTGAGAGAGGTAAAGAAGACCCCAAAGATCACTGTGGCTGAGCTCCAGAGATGCAGTAGGGAGAGTTCCTCAAAGTCAACTATCACTGCAGCCCTCCACCATTTGGGGATTTATGGCAGAGTGGCCCAACGGAAGCCTCTCCTAAGTGCAAGACATATGAAAGAAACACATGAAGGACTCCCAGACTATGAGGAATAAGATTCTCTGGTCTGATGAGACCAAGATTAAACTTTTTGGTGTTAATTCCAAGCGGTATGTGTGGAGAAAACCAGGCACTGCTCATCACCTGCCCAATACAATCCCAACAGTGAAACATGGTGGTTGCAGCATCATTCTATGGGGGTGGTTTTCAGCTGCAGGGACAGGATGACTGGTTGCAACTGAAGGAAAGATGAATGTAGCTAAGTACAGAGATATCCTGGAAGAAAACCTCCTCCAGAGTGCTCAGGACCTCAGACTGGGCCGAAAGTTCACCTTCCAACAAGACAATGACCCTCAGCACACAGCTAAAATAACAAAGGAGTGTCTTCAGAACATCTCTCTGACCATTCTTGACTGGCCCAGCCAGAGCCCTGTCCTAAAACCAATTGAGCATCTCTGGAGAGACCTGAAAATGGCTGTCCACCAACGTTCACCATCCAACCTGATGGAACTGGAGAGGATCTGCAAGGAAGAATGGCAGAGGATCCCCAAATCCAGGTGTGAGAAACTTGTTGCATCATTCCCAAGAAGACTCATGGCTGTACTAGCTCAAAAGGGTGCTTCTACTCAATACTGAGCAAAGGGTCTGAATACTTATGACCATGTGATATTTCAGTTTTTCTTTTTTAATAAATTTACAAAAATTTCTACATTTCTCTTTTTATCTGTCAAGATGGGATGCTGAGTGTACATTAATGAGAAATAAAATGAACTTTTTTGATTTTAGCAAATGACTGCAATGAAACAAAGAGTGGAAAATTTAAAGGGGTCTGAATACTTTCCGTACCCACTGTACAACTTCAAGCATGCTTACATTCACTGAGTTAAAGATGCATTTTATATGTGATTCTGTTCTTATTATTTTGCTGTAAAGGTAACTGCTGAAAGTTTCACACACACACACACACACACACACACACACACACACATATATATATATATATATATATATATATATATATATATATATATATATATATATATATATATATATATATATATATATATATATATACACACACACACACACACACATGGCTTTCATTTCCCATTTACATTTTATAAAAAACACTGACATTGTTGCCTTCAAACAAAGATGGATGCTAGGTACATAAGGTGGGATTAATTCCAGCATTATAATATTGAAAGTATCCTAATATGTTAAACCCTCAACCAATATTGCCATATTATTTAGAGCTTAATAGCATATAAAAATAGAGATATTAATTATTATTACTTTTATTGCTAGCAGATGCCACATTGCTATTAGTATATTACTATACTATTACTAATTGGTTTGCCTGATAGGTATATGTTTGTTTCCACACTATTACTTAGTGTCTGGCCTGTTATTATGAAATAAAATAAATTTCAATGTGATATAATATTTAGCTATGATCATTGTTGTTACAAGATAATCACTTTTATAGTTACTGGATATTACTTTGGTAATTAAGTGGTAATAACTTGAAATTTCCTTTATTTACCTTCTTTTTCACCTTTTTATGCCACTATCACCAAATTATTACCAAGCTGTAACAGAAAATGCTATCAAACAAAAACATACACAGACACTCAAAGAAACCCAAGGCAGGTTGGTGGGGTCAGTATCAAAAACACAGAATGTACAGAGGATGAAAATCAGAAAGTACGATTGAAAGAAGACAAAAAGTTAATAACAAACTTTATGGCAATTCAATAACAAATGGGGACATTGCCAGTAGCTCAGAGTACAATTTGACCTCTGTTATTAATTTATGTATTATCTTTTCTTTCTATAGATTTGCCAAAAAGTCTATTTTCTATCTTTCACCCTGATCTGTCTGCAGTGTGCTCAGCAGCATGCAAACAGTGGGTGTAATTGGAAAGGATAAAGAAGTCTGAGGGAGAAAAGCAGCCAATTAGGGGACTCAGGTCGGGAAGCTGTGGGGTCAGGGGTCTGACTGCAGCTCACCATCCTGAGCTTACTCTTCTGGGAGTGTGCCAAACCATATTAGCTGCTTAGAGCATTAAAGTCTGGGTCTTTGTGCCTGTGGCTGAGTGAATCAAAGGTCCATTCTTAGATGAAGTGCATCAAACACTTGACCTACAAACTACTTATTAATGCCACTGATAATGAACCAGTAAGATCTTTCAAATCCATTAATGAGAGTGTTTGTCCAAGGGTTAAGATATATGGATAGGACGCTCTGAGGTGTTTGTGGCTCTGAACTACCCATTCAGTGCCCAGGCTGCCAATTCTGCTCATTTCTTATTATTCTCATTTCTGTCACTGGTGTGATATACAGAGGTGACCTTCACTCGGCTTGCCATATATTAGTCTTGAGGGAGAACTCCCTTGAGACCAGGATCTGTTTAGAAGCTTAATGGAGCTGAGTCTTAAAGGATACACAGTCTAGATTTTTAAAAACTTTGTGCAGGCAGAATAAAATATGAATGTCAAAAAGAATTATCAGCAACTGAAATATGTTTTGAGTTCGTATATGTTTGTCAGCTAATTCTGAAATTAGCTATTTGACATCAATTTAAAAAAATAAATCTGTTACCATTTTAACTAACTTTTTAATTCATATAAAATTACAAGGTAAAGGAAGTAGACAAGACAGAAAAGATATGTAGTTAGGTAACCTTAGAACAACAGTTAAGATGATGAAAAATACATGAGCAAAAAAAATGGTGTACTGTTAAAATCTGGATTACTTTAAATTAATAACCAAAGTTTTTGCACAGACATCAGATATATTTTGCTTTTTCTGGGCTCCTACCCTTGGTCTTATTTCATAAAACTGCTTTTCATTACAGGATGTACTGCAAAGTACAGCACTTCCATCAGATGCTGCTGGCATCACAGAAATACATATACAGTGCCCTTTGGCATCAAGATATTGGACGCCAAGAGACAAGGTTCTTCTTTTAAAGAGCGATAGAGGTGGCATTAGGTGGTTGGGGGGTTGGCAGGTCATAAGTCTGACAACCAGGAGAGTAGATTGTGTCCCATTTGGGAGCTTTGTGTTTTTCGTCTTCCTTTGTTCTGTTTTCACCCACTGATTAGCTTTGGTTACGCTTGCACTTTACTTTCTTTTTCAGTGCAGTTATTTGTAGGCAGTAAGACTGCTTGATTAGGTGTTAGACACTACAAACTAGCAAGTGCTGGTGCAGTGGTTACCAATGTTGCTTTGTAGCAAGACGGTCCTGGGTTTGACTCCACTTGCCAACTTGGGCCCCTCTGTGTGGAATTTGCATGTTTTCCCATTGCTTGAGTGGGTTCTCTCCAAGTAGTTTGACTTCCTCCTATAGTGCAAACTTAGGAATGTTAGGTTAATCAATGATCCTAAATTGGCCATGAAAGAATGTGAAGATGAATGGTCCAGGTGTGTGTGTGTGTGTGTGTGTATACATTTGTCCCCATTATTTTCTCCTAAAAATCAGCAGTCACCACCCATTGCTAAATGACACCGCAAGCAGTAAAAATCACAATTCTGACCATTTGTGCACCATCATTAGTGATATTCAGCTTTGAGGTGTCTTGGGGTGCATCCCATGTTCCTTTGTTATTTCACCTGAGTTATTTCACTGGCTGCTCTCAGTAGCAATCAGCCAGATGTGTTTAGGTGTGAAATTCTGCAGGGTGGCATTCTGTTTATTCTTCAAACAAGTAGTCCTGGCACAATATTGACTGCTTCCGTTGCTTACCAGAAATAGCTTGGAGGAAATAGCTCTGCATGTGGGGCAATTTTAAATTCAAAGTGAAATGAGTTGTATTCTGCTGAGCACCAGGAAAGCTTTCTTTTTTCACAAAGGCACAGGAAAATGATTCACTTCCTTTCATTTTTGATCACAGGTGTCCCAAATATAAACTCAGATGTGCTTTACATTCTTGTGCCAAATGTTGCACAGTGACATTTTTTTTCAAATTATTTTACCTCCTAGTTGATATAAAATAAGTTGTATTTTATTCATGTACTGTATGTATGTATTTTTATGCATGTTAACTTATATTGTAATTATTGTTTATGGCATGCTGTCTATTTAATATATTTGATGTCTTGCATTTTTTAAATCACTTCACATGGATTGTTTTTCTTTGTAAGGGTCGCGATCGGTTGGGTAAAAGTTTTAATATTATTACCATGAATATTTTCTTACCTTTTTGCACAATCAGAATCTGTTTTTGGATTACATAAATCATTGCGCACTACATTAGACAGTGAGAAGAAGCACAGGTGAATGTTTGTCACTATATAATGAACATAAAAATATCATTTTGAAGATGCATGACTTTTTTTTTCTTTTTGTGCTCTGTTGAAGACACTTCAACAAGCAGAAGACTTCTTCATGCACATTAGAGTATTTCTGCCTGTAAATATACCTGTAACCCAATGTTTTGCCCGATTAAAACATTTCCTGCTTTCTACTGAGCTCATCGCACATTGTCATTTACCTGTGACATCTTCTCACTCCATTAAAGTACAAGATATTTAAAAAATAAAATCCTTTGCTCTCAGCATCCCTTATGAATGCACACTGAGCACAATTTCATTTGCTCATTTGCTTTGCAATACCCCACACATGGCTTAAGAAGACTGTGTTAATTAAATTTAGTTATGGCAGATGAGTTTGAAAACAGTGTGTCAATTACAATGGTTTAGCGTGTGTTTTATTAATTGAATTAACTAAATACAGTCTTGTGAGCAACAAATGCAGCATCTGTCTTCATCTAGGTCAGTCTGCGCAAACATCATCTCACCTTTCTTGCATGGTTGCATTCATTTATTTCACAACCTGACTTGTCTCTCCGGCTTTTCCACCCTGCCGCTCGACTCTTTTCTGCCTCTGGGTCGGGGAGGTCAAAGTTGAACTTGGATTCTTACTGACACCATCTTTTCCACTGTGTAATCCCCCCACAGTCTGTGGCCCGATTCCTTGCGAGTGGCAGATGTGAAGCTCATCATAAACAGTCCGGACACACTCTCTGATTCCATCTGTCTCCAAGCATGGCTGCTTGGTGAGCCACTGGATTGCTGCAGTTCTGTAAGCGGGAACTGTGGTTTTAGTGATCTTGACCCAAACACAGGCTATTACACAGCATCAGCACCTCAAGGGTGAGGTGTGCCCCCTGCTGAGAAAACTGAAGTGGTCAGTCTTTGAACACTGCAGTTTACTGCACTGGTAGAGGAAGCACTTCTTTCCTTTAGTTAAAAGTAATGTGAAAAGGCTAGTACAGTATGTGGTTGCAGTAAACAGTCCCACACAGAGAGGGCCTGGGCTCTGTGTTACTTGGAGTGCAAAAAGTCATGTGGTGTTAAGAAACAAATTGAAACAAACAATGTTCTTCATTCATTTATGTGTAAGCAGTATTTTGACACTTTGGCCGGAGGGCAAGAACTCACCATCATTTTCTAAGCTTTTCTTAAGCTGGATATTATTGAAAAATATCAGCAAAATAACTCCTAACTCTAGTTTTCAGTTAAAATTAAAATATTCATGGACTGCTATAACCTTAAAACTGAAGATTTTTAAGCAAATATAGTTCAGTGCTGTGTTTTTATTTTATTTTTTTCTATCTTGCTCTCTTTGCCATTTTCCATTCATCTTTTTCTCCCAAAAAAATCATTATCTTTCTCCCTTCCTCTCACCCAGTTTTGTACAGGGGCAGCATCATAAGACTGCGGTGCCCTTTCAAAGAGGATAACTGAATCCCCAGTGGAGATACTTGAGTAAATGACCGTGGGAAATGAGTGTACTTTAGAACACAGTGATACTCGGTCCACGTGGAGAGGGAAGCCTTTGCTAGCTAAATCCTCTAGTCCCTTGCATGGTGTTTACCCCTGGCACCATATCGCCCCAGATCTGAAATCCTGACTATCCTCAAAACCCCATTGCAGACGCTAATCCCCAGCAGTGTGCGCTCTATACTCCTCACTCTGGGAGGCATTATGGTTACACTGAGTAATTTCATTTCTCCTGAACCAATAACCAAATACTCATTTTATCATTTTTTTGAGCATGGATTTTTTTTTCTTATTCTCCAGACTTGATTTTACACATGGACAGAAATTACATGTCTCCCTGTCAGGTTGTTCTAAAAGCTCCCTGAAAAGCCTTCATTTGATCCAAAATGCTGAAGTGAGAGTACTGACATCGACCAGAAACAGAGAGCATATTTCTCCCATATTAGCTTCTCCTTACATACAAGGTCTTGAATAATCAGGCCCCATCTTATCTTAAAGACCTCATAGTACTGTATCACCCCAATAAGAGCAGCTCTCAGACTTCAGGCTTACTTTTGGTTCCTAGGATACTTAAGAGTAGAATGGGAGGCAGGCCCTTCAGCTTTCAGGCCCCTCTTCAGTGGAACCAGCTCCCAGTTTAGATACAGGAGACAGATACCCACTTTACCTCTAACACTAGGCTTAAAACTTTGTTTTTTGTTAAAGCTTATAGTTAGGGCTGGAGTCAGGTGACCCTGCAGTTAAGCTGCAATAGGCCTAGACAGGCTGTTAAAAGGTCAGTTTGTCCTTCTCACGGTTGCCACTGCTTCTTGCTAATATGGGGGTTGTCTGATTGGTGGGGGCAGCATGGTGGCATAGTGGTTAGCACTGTTGCCACACAGGTAAAAGCGTCTGGATTCAAATCCACCTTGGCCCAGGCCTTTCTGTGTGAGTTTT
Source organism: Pterophyllum scalare (assembly GCA_024447675.2). NCBI lineage: Eukaryota > Metazoa > Chordata > Actinopteri > Cichliformes > Cichlidae > Pterophyllum > Pterophyllum scalare. The sequence continues at coordinate 233,262 of JAMQGT020011735.1, forward strand.
CTCCAGGTACTCCGGTTTCCTACCACACTCCAAAAACATGCAGTTAGTAGGGTTCGGTTAATTGGTGATTCTAAATTGCCCATAGGGTCTAAATGGTTGTCTGTCTCTCTGTGTTAGCCCTGTGACAGGCTGGGATAGGCTCCAGCCCCCACGACCCTGACAAGGATAAGCGGAAGAGAATGGATGGATGATTGTTGTGATCTTCTCTCTAATGCTGTAGGATCTTTACCGTACAACATAAAGCTGTTGTTGTGATTTGGCACTATAAAATTGAACTGATTTGAATTGCCGGCACTGTTAGTCTGCTCGTTTCCTGGGCTTTTGGGAACAGGAGGATGCCACATGTGACACCACATGTGAGAGTATGCTTTAAAACAAACCAAGAACAAGAAAATTATTGTCAGAATACAGGAGTTTTTTTTTTCTTTTTTAAATAAAACGGAAAAGAACGGAGCCTCGGGGCTGTCGTCCTACTCATTTCTGACACATATAGCTAAATGAAGCTTGCCTTCATGCAAAAAGGTCTGATGGAACAAGACAAATTCAGTATGCACGACAAAAAAGTGACCATCATTACAAATTTGTTGGGACTAAAAACAAGTCTGCAGATGAAAGAACAATGTTGCTATCAAGTTGTCAAAAACGATGCAGAAGTTGGAAAACAAATTATAATTCCTGCTTACACGTTTCTACACAAAACACGGCGCAGCTCTTGGATTTAATAAGGCAGAATTGGAATAATGAAAGTGAACCATGTAGAAATAGGGTTGAGGGTGGGGGGATTTTTTTTTTTTTTATCACTTTCAGATATAAGCTTAAAGAGGGGGAGGGGGGTGAGTTTAGGCAGACAAGTCCGATATAATTTCTACAATTGGGATATGTTCTACACTAGGCACAGTGTTTTATTCAGACATGAAATCAAGATAAGTAGCCCACAAAGAAATTACTCATAAGCAGAGATTCCTGTTACATGCCGGAATGGTTTTATGGTCACAGGGGTTCAAGATATGAATGTGTATGTGGAAAAATAAGTATGGTTCTGACATAGATATCTTTAGCAGTCTGACTAAGAGTTGGATTTCAGGCTTTTTTGCAGTTGACCCCTGGGGAGAATTTTGTGCTTGAACACAATGTTAAAGTAGAACTACTAACTTCTCATAACATTCAATTTCCTTTATCACAGAGATGCGCCAGTATTTACAGGCCAGTTTCTTTTCCTTTTTCTTCATCGTCTTAGTATTATTATTAGTCACAAAACCTTAAAAAAAATACAAGAAAAGAAGAAGAAATATAAGGAAAAGAGTATGTTGAAATCTGTAGGACAGACTGGTAGAAACAAGCTGTAAATCTTTCTCAACATTGAGTTTACCATGTTCACATTTAGCCTTTTGCATTTCCAGCTGTTAAAGAGCAACATTATCTTCTTGATAACTGAAACTTTTCACTATCCTGTGGGCTCTGTTTATATTTTCCTGCTAACTCCCTGGAGAAATATCTGACCTGGTTTTTTTTTGGGGGGGGGGTTTGCTAAAAATGGACAGTGAATAATAATTACATGCAAAACACAAATTACTAAGAGCATTTGGAACAGATAGTGTCTATGAGAATGACACAAACTGATAAAGACTTTTTAAATATGCTGATATAATTTAAAATGCATTATTAGAATTATACAATTAAAGCTATCTGAGTGTTGTTTTTTACCTTATTTTTGGTTTTAGGTATTATCAGCAGTACTGAAGTAGCACTCCATATAGGGGAAATCAACGTAAGAGTAAGCATTCCCATTCAGGTCACATTTTTCAGTGTAGCTCTCATCTCAGCAGTGCAAAGCTTCCCATTTTCCTGCGGGAGCTTGCACTTATACAGGATCAACAGTTCCATATAGGCAAAGAAACAATATCCATCTGCAATCTAATATAACAAATATTAGATAGAAATTTTTCTCTCTTTTTTTGTCCTTGCTTACTTTTGAGGTATTGCTGAACAGAAACACCTAAAAAAGTAAATGAATGCGCAAACAAATGAATAAAAGCACTGATAAGAAAATCATCTCATTATCTCACGTCAGTAGTAACAAATGTAGATCACTTTAAGATGTTCAACAATTGCTAAGTAAATAGGTCATAGTCGCACACCAAATACAAACTTGTGTCAAAACAGTAATAACTGGTTACAGAAGCAGTGAGGCCTGCTGGCTCACTGCCCGTATTGGATCTCTCAGACCCCCTCTAAAGCCTCCTAGGGGGGCCTTTAATAGAACAACAGCTGTGCCAATGCTATTTCTCATTTAACTCACTTAGAGGCTGCCTTCTTATCACAGGCTCAAAACAAAAACACCAGGTCGCCCTTCCAGCGCTTCCCTCTTTCTCTACGGCTCCCTAACATGATTGTAAACTTTTAAAATTTAATTGAGGTTCTGGAGAATTGCTTTGTGAATTTGATCGAAGCCTCCACTAGAAAGCTTTCCTCGAAGCGAAGCTCCTGCAGCCACCGCCTGTTTCACTATACACAAGCAGTGAAGGAACACAGAAAACTCCACATACATAACCATACACACACCCAAGAGGGCACTCTAATATAATTAGGTACAAACCAATTATTCAAGCAATCAGTCTCAGTTTGATGATGTGTCAACACTTCTTGTCAGTCCTATTTCCCAAACTGTTCTTGAGCTGCATCACTAATTTTGCATTCATACTCGGCATCCATAAAAGCTTGCACTCTCTCCTCAATTTTAATCATTGTAGTCTCGGCAATCAAGAGCGAAGAAACTGTTGACAAGAGGTCAGAAGTCGAGCTATGAAATATTACAAAAGTGTGAATTTTAATGAGCCACTCTGCTAGTTATCCTCCCACAGTAAATGCCCAAAATGGACTACTTAAATGCATATTGCTGCCTTATCACGACGGGTGTGGAGGCAGAGCAATTTAAAAGCATGGTAGAAATTTTTGAGATGGAAATATGAGCGAGAAGGAAATAAACTACAGGTGATATACAGTAATGTACCTGTCAAACGGCAAAACAATTTTGAGAATGTAATTTGCAAAAAGGGTAGGAAAAGTCAAATAGACGAGAAAGTACATATTTAGCGCACATAGTAGGCTAACTAATTATTCTTCAACTCGCCATCTCTCACTCTCTTTCCGTGTGTGTGTGTGTGTGTGTGTGGGGGTGTGTGTGTGTGTGTGTGTGTGTGCGCGCGCACGTGTGTGCTTTCTCTTTCTGTCTTTTGTCGATATTAACTATGACCATTAACTACTTCACATTCATCAAGCTAAGGCTTTCAACATTTTTTTAAAAGTCTTTTTAAAAAATTACAGAGGCATGGCAAGAAAAAAAATGTGGGTTTCAAACTTTTTCTGATTTTATGATATTGCTCTTTACTGGAAGGTCAGAGGCCAGCAGATATGAATTCAATGTTGCCCAAGGACCAAGATACACTGAAATAAAGGAGTAAGAGCAAGCACGAACTTCTGTGTAGTAATACCCCAGTTTGTTTACTTTCTTTTTCGATTATCCATTTTATTTTTAAATCGATTAATTTTTAAATGTATGTTTTTATTTATGCATGACTTTCATTTTGCATTTCTACTTCATTATGCAAATGAGGGTGGGTGGGGGGTGTTTCATAAGGTCGATGGTTGATCTGTATTGCCACTGACTCTGACTCCCAACTGGCTGCTTCCAGTTAGGAGATCCCTAGAGATCTGAGGCAAGAAAAAAAAAAACTTATTGAGACATGTTTTCCTCTTGCAGACTTTTTTTTTTTTTAACCTCAACTAAAATAAAATATAAATAAAGGCAGTCTCATGCCATTAAGCTTTCCATATGGCCCTCCTAATTGCAGGATCACCACCTCCCACCTCATATAAGATGTGTTGCTGTGACCTCCTTTCTGTCAACAACCAAATATAGCTTGCAGACTCTTTGGAGTCTTACAAGTTAATCCCAGTAATGATGATGTTTCCAAAATTTTTCTCTAGTCTTTGTCATCATTTGTTGAGCTGCTATGTATCTAGCAAGTGATTAGCCCTGAAATGGGACACCTTGGGAACTTCCGTTCAAAGAATCCTCATTCTCGCAACATTATCATAATTTGTCAGCCCTATCAAACTAAATTCAGGGAAACCTTATATAGAAATAAGCACAAGATCAGTTGAATATAAGGAAGAGTGACAAAGACTAGCTAAAGTTGGCCTCCTAGAGTTAGCTTACTAACTTTTTTCAAATAAAACAGAACATTTTGACAAGCTCCACAGGAGGTAAGTCTTTTGGCTCCAGTCTGGTATGAGATGTCTTAGCCTTTTGACAACGCAGCCACCTTTTTAATTCACCTGTCAGGTCAGGCTGCATGTAGTCGGTGCAGCTCCATTTATTTGTGTCTCGTCAAGAAACATCAGCACCACCATTCTGTTTAAACTGACAAGAGGAGATGACATGTTTGTGCACGTCACAGCGAATCGTTCTGAGCAGCCGGAAGACATCAAAGTGTGCTTTGGAATCTTTGTCATTACGTGTTCATTAGGAAGACAAACTAAATATGCTCTATTAAAAACTTCTCACAGCCCTTGAAGTAGCTTAACCCATTTCTTTTCGTCTTCGGCCATATTTCTTACTAGAATCTTAACTTGGGGCTAATAACACCAGTTAGGAATCATCAAGAGGAGTGAAAAAATGATCAGTGACTAGTGGACTGCAGAACATGAAAGCTTTTATGAGACCAATTAAAGCGTAAAATTAACAGAAAATGTTCCATCTACATTCTGCACTTTCCTATTTTAATTCTGAAAAGAGAAGGCAACAAATGTGGAGTCTGTTAACGCATCTGTCCAAGTAAGTGACCCAAAGTATGGCCACTGGACTTGCTGTGATCATCAAATTACTGACACAGACACCTTATTGGCATGCTGCACCAGCAGTACAGGTGAAATGACAGTAGCTCCCCAGCCTCTGCACCACAGTGCGGTGCGGGGCCCTTATTTCATTTTGAGCAACACTACTCTGCCCTGCATACCCCCCCCCACACACACACACACCTCCTTCAGACCATCTCATAACCCATGCCCCTTTTGCCATTTCTCATTCCATTAAACCCTGAATTATTCAAAGCAGATGAAATTGATTTCTTGATAGTTTAATCGCAAATCAAAACCGAACCTTGAGCCCAGTTCGTTCCCTTAGGACAATTTTTGACAATCAAATATTCATGGAGAAATGAAATGTTAGCAGATCATTTCTGCTTCTGGCTGATTAGGCAGACACAATGAAATTCAGATGGAGAAAAGAAGGAGGCATGGAATTAACTTACGCCAATATGCCACGGAAAAATTGAAAGTGAGATAAGATTTTCAGACTCGATTCTATGATCGAGCAAAAGCTGTTATATATGAGACTTGCCATTTTCTTTTATATCAAGCCAATTTGCAAAATAGAGTAACTTTAAGATTAGGCGTGTGTACCAAACCTGTACGTAATATTAGTTATAATGAGTCTTTCACTTCAATGAACTGTGATGAATCACAATGTTAGGTGCCTTTAAATCCCAGTATTTATAATTAAGTAATAAGTAATGAACACTAAACATATTGAGCAAATTGTCACTTGACTATTTTCTGGGTCTCTTATCTGCACTAGCCTTATGATAACCCCAATCTACTGCAAGTACATGATTAAATAACATATTAATGAGTAGAATTTGTTGGTAATTGGTTTGGTATCAACACCAAGTTTTTTGTTTTTTTTTTAAAAAGCTGAGAATAATTAGAAAATGCTTTGTCTCAGGTATTTTAATATTTTATTTTAAAAGTTTCCAGGTACAGTACCAGTTTAAGGTTTGGACACACATGAGCGTGGTACTGTAGTTGAGGATGATACTGAATTAATTAAAAAGCATGAAGTACATTTTTAATGTTCATGTTACAATGCTCTACAACTTTGTATGAGTTCTATAATATGCTAGCAGTGGAGCAGAATTTCTGGCTTTTATTACTTTTAGCAAGGCTAGCTGTTCTCCCCAGTTTCCAGTGAGAAGAGTAGCCAAAATATCTGGGATAAATTATCCTGGGATGCATTTTTAATTCTTCATTACTTTTTTTTTTTTTGATAACTTGGACATGATAAGTACAAACACTAAGTTTCATAAAGTCACAGTTTGGGTCATTTCTAATCAGAAGGTTGGTGGTTCAATCCCTGGCAGCTCCAGTCTGCATGCCAAAGGATCCTTGGGCAAGATACTGAACCCCAAGCTGCTCTCCGATGCGTGACTGGAGTATGAACGTGTATGAATGTTAGATAGAAAGCACTCAGAAAGAAGTGCTTGTATGTGAATGGGTGAATTAGGCATGTTGTATAAAGCACTTTGAGTGCTCAGAGTAGAAAAGCGCTATATAAAAACCTGTCCATTTGCCATTATTTAAAGAATGTATTCATATGGGGATGATTGGTTTATTTTACACCATAACACAATAAAAAAATGCATATGCATTCAGTCTCTTGTTATATTATTACATTTATCCTTCTAGGTGTAACCATAGGAATATAGTATGAATTTACTGTATCTGAAATTACTTAACCCACAAGGGTACCATTAAGATGTTAAATAGGTTTTAAAGTGCAAACAATGACTATTTTGAGTAAAATAAGATAACATTTTGGTGTAATGTCTTTTTCTTCTTTAAAAATGCCAAGCGTGACATGTCACACTTATTTTCATATTATATTTATAAAATTTTACATAAGGCTTCAAGTTATTCCTAGAGTTCAGGGGTTAAAATGTAGAAACAGTAGCTGTGCATCACTACTTATTTTTATCTTTAATTTACTGAAGTATCTTTGTAGTTTCCTAGTTCAAATTTCACTTTCTCATCAGTGTGTACGAGCGCTGTCCAAAGTCTAACACAGAGGTAGTTTCAAAATGACTCATCCTTTGATGGCAGTAAGTGCAGATATTCACAGTTAATTTGTTTGGATTGAGTGGATTTAAGGGCGGGAACAGTAAAGGTTTCTTTGAAAATAACAGTGTTATCTTACAGAAAACACTATGTACCTTCAGGTCATGAACACTGTCTGCAGTTCCTCATATAATAACATCTTTACAAAATTCATTTCACTGAGGAGTTCATTTTGCAAAGAAGCTATTTCTCACTTTTATACTAAAGTTTCTAATTTCACATAAATAAATACGGATCATAAATGCTGCTCTTTCTTTCCAGTACAGCCGGTATTACTGTTTCATATTATAAGAAAATAATGAGTGGTAATGGGATTAATACGTAGTTAATGGCTTTTAATTCAGCTGCAAATATGAGATAATTCATTCGACTGGAAATAATTTCTTTAAATTTTTCAAATATACTACTGCTGGAACTGTACAATATTATAAAACTTTATTAGCATCTTCACCACTTTGTTCTTTTTTTTTTCAAGAGCAGGCAAGACTGCAATTGGAGTTCTCTGTGTGCATTTGAATAATGACTCATACCTGGACATTACCATTGAAAAAGATCCTAGATACAGTATGCCAGGAACTCACCCCTGAGGTGCGATCTTTGGATGATTAGAATCACTTTGTTAACCTTGGGACTGCAACATAAGCCAGTGTATTTCTTTTTTCAGATATAAAGAGAAAAGGAGTGATGGGGTGGTGAATGGTGGTACAAAGAATAAAAGCGCAAGATCAAACAGCATCACAGGGAATGAGGAAGTAAGGAAGAATTTTTAATACGGTTTGGCCTGCCTGTCTGAATGCGTGGCTAATTCACTCGCCAGCTCTTTCAGCTGAAAGCAGCTCAGATCCCACTGTATCTTATCAAGGCAAAGGGTGAGTTACTCACACTGACATGAAGAACAGTAATATCAGATATATTAGCTCAACAGATTGCATTACTGCTCGGAACATACTTGTGCCCAGCTGCTTCCATCTCTCTGCAGCATCCTTCCTGGGGTTATGTTATATTTACAGTCTTGTAAATATATATTTTAAATAAATATTTTTCTTTTTTTCCCCCCTCTTTAAGGTCATTTTGTGAGAAGCTGTAGATTATAGACACACAGTATAGGTAATACTGGATTGAGAACTTGCAGATTGGCATTTACATTTATTTGAGCTCAGATTAGTCAAATCCAGATTATTTTTATGTATATGTCATGTGATGCCAGAGTTCTTTGTGCATGCAGATATATGCAAAAATAGGATAAAAGCATTGCAGCTGACCTCCTTACAGTTAACACAGTTGGGACTCGTGATGTAAGACCTTTTAATAATGCAGAAATCAACTTGATCACTACCCTACTCAGCCTCCAATGCCTATGGGATCATGACAAGCATTATAGGAAATAAGCTATCCCAAGCTGTCCCCTGCAAGGTCAATGTAGTGTATCATGCAATTGCAAAATGGGTCGAAATGAACAATCGCACTTGAGACATTGTGTTCGTCCCGGTGCTCCACTAAATAAGAATCCATTATTTACCTGCAATCACTTGCACCACATGGGAACTTTCTTTCTTACTTACAATAAATAGTGTATGTGCATTCTCATTGGTGCTCTTATACACTATATAGTGACATTTACAGCAGTGGAGTAGAAATATAAATGCACTTTAGACTCCGTATTCTGCTTTAGCACCAGCGGCAATGTCTCATACTACCTCGTGAGACATTCTCTGTTGTGCATAATTTTCTATAATTCCATAATGTATTAATGTTTTCTCTTTTCATATTTAAATTAATATTTTCTAATATAGCACCGTCGGGTGAAGGACATCCATAGAGCATTAACAAAAAACAAAAAGACAGAACCAAAGAAGACAAAATGGAACTTTTCTTTTGGTACTCTTTGAATGGAACAGTGTTTGTGCCTTGTGTGTGTCAGATGGCAGCCCAAAGGGCAGTACATGTTTGGCAGAGGAGCTATTCCAGTTGTTAAAGTTCTCAACAACATACATCATTTGCTGATATTCTCTCCAAGGTTACAGAAGTGCTTGCGTTTGTGGAAAACATTTTGTGGGGTTTTATCAGGCTGATTGAGCCAAAGCCACTAACATACCTGTGGGCTACAGGCCAGTGTGGCTGTGGTAGTCATAATAAAGAGGCTACAGTACAGTTTTTATTGTGCTTAAGTTTTGTGTAGGCACTTAATGATGCAGAATAAAAAGGAATGTTTTGTAATTATTATGATTGATACTCCACTGCCATCAAGTGGAGAGGCAAGAGTCTGCAACTGAATGTCATTCAAGCTGCAGCAGATGATCTGCAGATAAAACATGCATGGAGAAATTAAAACATTTTTTTTACTATGTACTATTAGAATATAAGAGATCAGAAATGCAGTTACAGGCTTACCCATATAATTCACATATCTGCCATCATGATTCAACTAAATATAACAGGTGAAAGCCATGAAGGTTAGCAATTTTCAACTGGATTCACCTGACTGGTTCATGCCCTCCCCAGCTGGTAGAGTGCACCCAGTAGAAAATGTTCTTCTCACAGATGTTGAGCAAAATGATCCTGGAATGTGTTAAGGAACATCTGGCTTTGGAATACAGTGCATCTTACTTCTGCAAATGCACTGAGATTTCTCAAAACATGCTGTTCAGTCTCCATTAGGGCAGAAGAGACAATGTCCGAGTGACCCTGAATGTATGGAGAGGCTGTTCCTAGAAGTGCTACTTAAAATCCTTTTCTTAATAAGGCATGTTTTTTCATTCTTTTATCAAGGAAGGAAGATGTTTTTGTTTCTTTCTCCTTGAAAATGACAAATTGACATTTCAATTACAAACAAAAAAAATCTTCTCAATCCCCTATAGAAGATCCTTAACCCGTCAGCAGGATCAGTATCAGCTCCACTGTGCAAGAAGGAAGAGAATGAGCACTGCCAGAGACCTACAAAATGACCTCCAACAGACCACTGATGTGAATGTCTCTGACCAAACAATCAGAAACAGATTTCATGAGGGTGTCCTGAGGCCCCCCATGTCCTCTAGTGGGCCCTGTGCTCACTGCCCGGCACCGTAGAGCCCAGTTGGCACTTGCCATAGAATACCAGAATTGGCAGCTTCACCACTGGTGTTTTTTACAGAGGAGGATCACCCTAGACACGTGACAGATGTGAAAGGGTTTGTGGAAGCTGTGAACATTGTGCTGCCTGTAACATTGTTCAGCATTCCCAGTTTGGTGGTGGGTCAGTGATTGCAGGTTCACTCTGACCACATGGTAAACGTGAAAGGGTCTGGAGAAGCTGTGGAGAACATTTTCCTGCCTGTAACATTGTTCAGCATTATTGGTTTGCTGGTTGGTCAATGAAAGTTTTGGAAGATAGTTAGTGGGTGAGATATGTTTAAGCGCCTTGAGGCGACTGTTTGTTGTGATTTGGCGCTATATAAATAAAATTGAATTGAATTGAATTGAATTGATTTGAATATGTTAGGGAACAAGCAAACATTTTGTCCTCAAAGTTGATGTGTTTGAAGCAGGAAAAATGGGCAGGCATTTGGATTTGAGCAAGTATGATAAGAGCCAAATTGTGATGGCTATACAACTGGGTCAGAGAATCTCCAACAACTCAGTTCTTATGGCGGGTTCCTGGTCTGCAGTGGTCAGTATCTATCAAAAGTGGTCCAAGGAAGGAGCAGTGGGGAACCAGCTACAGGTCTATGGGCAGCCAAGGCTCATTGATGCATGTGGGGAGCGAAGGCTGGCTCTGTCACCTGCCAAAAGCATAGACAATGGGCACATTGTGGGTATGGTCATCAGAACCGAACCACAGAGCAATGGAAAAAGGCCTGGCCTGGTCCTTTACACCACATGGATGGCTGGGTGCCTATGCATCGCTTACCTGGGGAACACCTGGCACCAGGATGAACAATAGGAAGAAGGCAAGCCTATGGCGGTGTGTGATGCTTTGGGGGATGTACTGCTGAGGAACCTTGGGTCCTGCTATTCATCTGGTTATTATTTTGACACCTACCATTTACCTAAGCATTGTTGCAGACCATGTACACCCTTTCATGGAAACAATATTCCCTGATAGCCTTTTTCAGCAGGATAATACGCCCTGCCACAAATCAAAAATGGTTCATGGATGTTTTGAGGACCACAACACCAGGTTTGAGGCATTGACTTGGCCTCAAATTCCCCAGATGCTCAGTCCAGTTGAGCATCTCAGGATGTGCTGGACAAACATGTCCAATCCATGGAGGTCCCATCTCATAACTTACAGGACTTGAAGAATCTGTTGCTAACATCTTGCTGACAGGTACCACAGCACCCCTTCAGGGGTCTATGATTATTTTGTGGGAGATTTATTTCAAAGTGCACACATCTACATTATTTACATCCTCACTGTTCTATTTATGCACTGTGTAGCCACATGGCATGTGCGATATGAGTAGATGATGCAAATGCCTAGTTGTTATGGTTCTTCCATGTTGATAACATTCCGTCAAAGGTTCCACTCTATAGAAAGTCATTTACATATAAAAGTTTATTTCTTGGGTACATTACTTTTAATGATTTTCTCTGTGGATATTGCACTTGTGGATATTTCATATGTTGACATTACAATCACTCCGATATAGTTAACTCTGCTTTGTGTCCTCATGGGGTTAGTGTCAGACTTTTATCAGTCTGCCTTTAATCTTTTTAAATTCATTTCGCTTGGAGGCATTATGGCATTTTATGGAGGCTATACCAGACAGACAATCCAAACAATATCTTCCCTTTGTGCCTCATTGCCTTTATTTTTATGTGCACATTACATTCCAGTTGTTATGGTTCTTCCATGTTGATAACATTTCGATCTTTGCCAACTATGTTCCATTTAGCAATACTGCCTCATGACTGGTACATCACTTTTAGTCTCATTCAGAACCAATTTTTCCACAATATTTCAACACTGGTTTCTTGTATCTGTTTGGTGCCAAAAATGAGCTCCAGAGAATTACATAAGATGATGATGTAAAAAGTGAGCAACATTATTTTTCTTAATTACATTTCAGCTATTTGGTTAACATTTTTCTGTTGTCCATGCACCACGACAATGATCAAAGAGATTTATAGGAAAATACTGTATGTGATTGTAGAAGCTGAACAATGTAACTCCACAGTACTGCTTTTAGTTCCTGCTTCAATACTGCCTGAGTTAGTCTCAAGTGTCCCAGCTGCTGCCTTGACCCGTGCTAAGGACGACTGGCAAAGGCTACAGGGTAAACCCACAGCTGCACTCAGTTCAATTCAGTTCATTTTAGGACTGAAGTGCAGATGGCAAGAGTAAACATGGCAGAAAGCAGATCCTTTGGTGCACCATAAACAAGTCAGATACAAAAAAGATGTAAAGTTTCTATCTTAAATAATAAGCCATTTAGCTGTTGTAGTAAGATAGCAGTGCAAAAATCCCCTATGGCATGATGACGCCCTCAAGAAACTACATTTTTGGTTATTGCACTGTATCTTAAAAGTTTTTTCTTTTTTTTCTTTTTTTTTTTTTGAATGACACAAGACACATCACTGTTTAGTAAAATGAGGAGCAGACCCAGTGGTGACACAATCCTTTCAGAAACCAAATCTGCATATATGTGTTAAAATTAAAATAACTATATTTTTAAAAATATATCTATGAAGAAGAATATTTGGTTGTTTAGAGAGAGATTTTGATTGAATTTGTTTACTTATTTACTTTTTTGGGGATTGTTGCATCAGTGCAACATTATGCAGTTAGACCAATTTTCTGATCACAATAATAATAATGAAGTGCCACAAAGAATAGTCAATGGCACAATCTGAAACACGCAAACATAAATGCCTACGATCACACATAAAGACTAACAACTGCATGCATGAACACATATACACACAAACACACATTTAATTGATTGTTGGATCAAATGCTTATTTGAAAATTACCTTGATGTTGGTTAAAATTTTAAAAAAAAAGAAAATTTGGAAATTGCTGGTTTTCTCCTAAATCTGCTACATGACAACTATATGTAGAAAACTATGACATTTTGATATCCTTATACAGTGTTGCCCTGCAGATTTGCTGACTGATATATCAACAGGGATCCCCAAGCATTTAAAAATAGGATGAAGTATTTTTTTTTCTCCAAAGAAAAAAAAAATCATGCCATAGAGGGCTAATGTTGATTCTTAGGACTTCACTTTAGTAAAATAATCTGAAAATAGCAAGTAATTTCCTGATATTCACAGCCTTGTGCAATATGTTTATAATAGAATTGGAAACAAGTTCTGAAAAATGAACACTATACAGATAAATTAAATAAATTAAGCTTTTTTGCAGATGACATTATGCTTACCTTATCAGTTTTGAAAGAGCTGATTACAGTTATAACTAATGCTTGAAATCCCACATGTGCTCTCTATCTCTCTTTAAACTGGAATTAAACTGTTTTGTTTTGTTTTTTAACTGCCCTGTTCTATTGTAATCAGATCTCACTGAATAAGGAAAGTATGCTAGTTTCTCACAGGCATCTTTGCTGCTAATAGACTGCTTTTTACTTTTATCCCAGCAATATCTGATCATGACACTTGATTGAGCCGTGTTACATAAACGCCAAAGTTAGTCTGCTTCTCACAGTGAACAGGAGTCCTCCCTTTCCTTCCCACAGAAAGGCGCTCCTCCCTTTTTCCCCACTGGATGTACAGGAAGTTAGCACAAATGATGATAGAGGTCCTGCAGGGTGCTATCTTCAGTCAGCCAAGGGTGGTAATGGGGTTACACTGTGCAATTTGCTACTCTACCCCTGCAAGCTTACATCAGCCCCTCTCATCGTTCCTCTTAAAAGCGGATTCCTAATCATTCTGCCAGCAGAAATATAGTTTTGGCTTTGAAGATGTTATTTTTCCCAAAGAAATAAAGTTTTGGCTTTGAAGATGCTATTATTACTGCTGCATTTATTTATTTATTTCCCCAGAATGGACTTGAGCCTTAAAAGTGTCTGAGGCATTTCAGAATTAAAATAAAAACTTCAAAAGTGTTTTAAGCAGAACATCTGACAAACTGGTTTATTTAGGTACTGTATATATTTTAAACTTAAGCCTAATAAATATGAATGGTTATTTTGACTATTAAAATATAGCATAATTAGGGAAATCACTTAAATATGCATATTTCAATAACTTAAAACTGAAAAATAACTTAAATAAATATTCTATGTTTGAATGAAAACTATAATAAAAAGTAATTCATGCTGTGTTTATTATTAAAAAAAGTCAGATAAATTGATCTGACTTTTCCCTTTTTGTCTTATCTTAAAGTCGAAGACCTGTCCATCAATGTCTTGCTGCTTATCCACTTCAGAGGCACCAGAGGGCTGGAGCCACTGCCAGCTGTCATAGTGCGAAAGGCCAGACACTCCCTGGACAGGTCACTAGTCTGTTACAGGGATCTTCAATTAAAACAAAACCAAAAAGTGTGAAATGTGAAAAAAGGTATCCTTGATCTGAACAAAACATCCATATTTGCAGGTGAAAGCAACAATGATTTTGTGGCGGTTTTCAGTTGGTAGCCAAATGTATGTTTAGTGACGAAAACGTGCAACAGTACAACACATAAATGTACCAAGTAATTAAAAATGAATAAGAATCCTTAATTAGCAAACATAAAACATAGCAAATCTCTCATTAAGCACTGTTTACAGGTGAATTAAGTGAGATGCAAGTCAAGAGTTCACTGCAATGGAACCACTCACAGCTATCTTCTTGCTTCATTCGTTGTTTGTTTTCCCCTTGTCCTGTGTGCATTAAATTGTGCGTGATGAACTAATGCCCAAGGACAACAGGAAAGCTCAACAGTGGCTTTCAAGACTTGACATGAATTTGAAAGGTTGCTTATGCAACAGCTTAATTATACAGCTTAGTTGTCAAAACATCCACGTTGGTATGGGTGTTCCCAAGACAGCTTTGCAAAACAAACTAACCTGCAAGATTAAAACAACAATGATGAGAAACAATTCACAGATGAGGAGAGGATGAATGGATGGGTTGTTTGTTAAATGAAGCTGTTGAACAAGTGTGTAAGAAATAGTTATGTAAAGATTTTGTCCATCACAGTAGCATATGGAACCACCTTTAGGAGCAATAACTTGAAGTAATTGTTTTCTGTGTGACTTCATCACACGTTGTTGTCTCTCACATTGTTGTGGTAGAATTTTGGCCAATTTTTTACATACAGTTTGTGCTTCAGTTCATTAAGGTTCAGTGGTGTGACCGTGCAATGAATTTTCTGGGACATCCACTCCTTGCGGCATTGCGTTAACATACATTTGAATGCTCCATACTAGCAAACTGCAAAAATTTCTGGTTTTATAAGTTACACTTGCAAATGAACAATTAATTAAATACATTTGATAAGCAGAACCTGTCTGAACTTACCCTCTTAATTAATATGGACGCAATAAGGTTGTATTTAATTTTTCACAGGAGTACCTAAAGTCTTCTGATAACCTTCTTTATCACATGATTGTATATCCATCCAGCCATCCAGCCATTTTCTACTGTTTGTCTGGGTTCAGGTTGCGAGGGCAGCAGTCTAAAAAGAGAAGTCCAGACTTCCCTCACCCCGGCCACCTCTCCCAGCTCATCCAGGGAGACACCGAGTCATTCCCAGGCCAGTCGGGCAATATAATCTCTTCAGCACGTCCTGGGTCTGACCTGTGTCCTCCTCTCGATGGGACATGCCCGAAACACCTAACAGAGGAGGCGTCCAGAAGGCATCCTAGCCAGATGCCCAAACCACCACAACTGACTCCTTTCAATGTGGAGGAGCAGTGACTGTACTCGTCACCCTATCTCTAAGGAGAGCCCAGATACGCTTCGAAGGAAACTCGTTTCTACCGCTTGAATCTGCGACTTCATGCTTTCGGTCACTACCCAAAGCTTGTGACTAAAGGTGAGGGTAGGAAGGTAGCCTGACCAGTGAAGTGACAGGTTTACTTTTATGCTCAGCTCTCTCTTTGCCACAACAGATCGGTACAGCGTCTGTCAAATCCTTTATGTGTGTGTGTGTGTGTGTGTGTGAGTGTGTGTGTGTGTGTGTGTAAAACCCTATGCCAAAATGAAAACCAGGAGTCCAATATACCCTGCCCGGGACAGGGTTACTGGGGGCCTACCCTGGAGCCAGGTTTGGGGTGGAGGCTCGAGGTTGAGCATCTGGTGGTTGGGCATCTGGTGGCTGGGCTCATGTAGCCCAGAAGCTACATGGGCCTGTCCTCCTGTGTACCCACCACCCATAAGAGGGGCCATAGGGGTTTGGTGCTTTGTGGACTACCCTACTGAAATGTGTTCTAAGTTCTAAAGCACTCACTGTGTATGCCTATGAGTTTGGACAGGGATTTAAAAAGAATTTCAAATTACTTACAAAATATTCCACTATGAGGAAAATAATCTACAAGAACTAAAAGCCTTTTCTGACCAAAACATCAGCAAAGCGACACTTTGACAATAAACATGTAAGGAAGGGTGTTTTTTTGTTTTTGTTTTGTTTTGTTTTGTTTTTTTTAAAAAAGCATTCTTATAATATGAAATAAAGAGTTTTGGGGCCATGTTACTGGACATGTTTGGTTAATCTTTACCATGGACCAAGAACAAATTAAGATCAACAGCTAAGCATGATGGTAAAAATTTCCTGATTTGGGGGTTGCTTCATTGCCCCAGTGACAGGGAAGATTGCCATCATTGATTCATTCAACTATATGTTCTGCGTCATATAAAAAAGTGTTTACTATCAACATAATAATATTCCTAAACACATCAGTGAATCTCCCCAAGAATGGCTTAAAAAGAAGAAATTGAGGGTTAAATAACTAACCTCAAAACAGTCCTGTGTTTGTATTGGAACAAACAGCTCAGCTTAGCTCACATTTACCCCTACTGCCCCTAATTATGTGGTAATGACTGACAGGAAGGATGTTCATGAGAGAAAAAGAGTGCTGGAGTGAAATTACAAAGGTAATTACTAACATCCTAAAATAAATAAATAAATAAGTGCTAAAATAAAGCCCAATATTCTCCAGAAATCCATGTGAGACCCCGCCATAATGCAAGAAGAACTCTAGAAAGGCAGACAAGCCGATAATACACACAGACAGACAGACAGACAGACATTATAAAAACTGGGATTAATGAGGCACTGTATGACTCTTTGTGAGTTCATTTGTGAGCTCACTGAACATCTGCATGCAGCGCACACAAATCAGTTGGCATGTATCATAACTTCTAGCAGTACTTTCATAGTGGTCAGGTGTGTGTGTGTGTGTGTGTGTGTGTGTGTGTGTGTGTGTGTGTGTGTGTGTGTGTGTGTGTGTGTGTGTGTGTGTGTGTGTGTGCGCGCGCGCGTGTGGGCATGGGGGTGAGTGGGTGGGGGGTATATTGTGCTTTACTGAATTAATTTGCATTTCATAATGTCATAAGAGATCCATATGTGGTGAGTGAACCTCAGGGAGACAGAAGAGCTAATAAATGAGAGTCTGCAGTTGGGCTGATGAACTACTGTAATGCAAAATAAATGGCCACAATTATAAATACAAGTGCAAACAACAACATTAATAAAAATGACATGATTAATATTCCCATTATGACAACACTTTCTGAATGATGAATATAGAGTGACCCATATGCTTGAAATAGAGAGAATTTGAAAGCACAGTGATACTACTAGCTCATTCAAATTTAGAACAGGATTGAATTTATATGAGCTGTCAAGACAAGTGGTCAGATTGTTTTGTACAAGAGAGGGAAAACAAATATATTCAATATTTAACAATGAAGCATCTGTATTTTTTTCCTGCTGCATAAATAATGTCTGAAGGATATTATGGCTTTGAGGCAACAGAGTGAATATATATTATTTAAACATATAAGGAGGTGAAATTCACTGTGAGAATCTGAAACTGTGTAGACTGATTTTGAAACTGAATTAGTTTAGTGAATTGAATTTCAAATGTAAGCATTTCATGAATTTTCTCAAGTTCTTCTTTTCTCACCTTGGTTATTTATTACTTGCACCGAGGGGTTCATTGATTTCATTCCCTTTGTACTCAGGGGGCCAAGTACTGCTGAAAGTTGGTGGAAAGGACCAGGCTAAACTATCTGGGCTATTTGCTGGAGCAGAAAATTATTTTTTCCAATGGGAACATGTTTCAGTTTAAACAGGTATCGCTGCAAAATAAGAATACATTTTTTTTCCCTCATTGGCATTGTATGACCTGATTTGAGTGCTCCGTGTTCTGAAATGTGTGTAACTGCAGAAGAAAAATAAAGAACTTTTAGATAGTCAGAATAGACATGCATGTATGCAAACCCTAACACACATAAAATGTTTTTTATTACATCTTGAGTCATGAACACAAAACATTCAGTAAATGTATTTGAATGCTCTAAATATTTGGCTTCTTTTGGTAGTGTGATAATCCACAAAAGGCTTTATAAAATGAGGTAACTTGGCATAAACCTCATAATAGTTGGTTTATCCCTTCCACCAACATCTAGCATGGAGGAGCCTTTCCCTTTTGTGTGTTTTAAGAAGCCGTTTTACATTTTTGTAAACTGTAGATCTTTTTGTGGGAATGGGAAACAAAAAACACACACTTCCTGAAAGGGAGTGGGATGGGGGTGGGGGGGGGTGACATGGAGTAATGGAATGTGTGATCTGGCAAGTCAGAGCAAACCTCTCAGATGCTATCATTCATCACAGTCTGTTAGTCAGATGAGAGTTCCTGGTCTGGGTTAGATCATGGCAACATCAGTTGTGCTATTTAGGATCATGTCCTGATTATCACGTGTCACTCGCTGGCTCAGGGCAATGCTGAGATATTGTCTGAAAATTCCCTCTCTCATGTAGCGCACAGCCTGAAACATTCTAACGTCTGGGAATACCCTGTTCAGTTGGGTTTGCTACAAGTTGGTGCAGAGATCACATGGACCTTGCATAAGGAAGCTGCAAGGTTTAAGTTTGTTTAACCCTTACAAACTGTTTGGGACAAATTTGACCTGTTCTGAAACTTGACAGCAGCAAAAAAAAAAAAAAATACCCTAGATGGCATTCTTTATAGCCTGAAATTTGATTCCTTTTCCTAAAGAGGCTCAAAATACAAAATAAATTAATTAATTAAAATATTTTACAAATTTATACTGTTGTACATGTGCTCCAAATTTTTGCACATTGAGGATGTTCCAGGTCAAAATTGACCTGTATTTACACCTGCAGAATCTCCAAATAGTATAATAGCAAAGCAGCACTGGTGTTATCATATATGGTGTGCATCAGGAATAGAGGTCAGGAGGTGCCTTGGAAGATGGTGCCTTGACACAGACCCAAGACTGGAAAGAAATCAACCATTTCAGTGAGTGTGGAAAACGCATGCAAATCCCAAACATTCATGATCCTTTTGAAGATGAAAGTTTGTTTCATCTGATTATTTTGGATAATGTCATTTTCCAAGCCTCAAATTACCCTGAGGTGGTCAGGATTTTCACTCAGTACAGACACCATAAAAATATGAGCATCATGATGCTGACCCAGAATGTGTTTTTGGAGGGGAAATACTGCAGAACCATAAGCCTGAGCAGCACTTAAATTGTGCTGTTTAAAAAGATAAATTACAGATCTATATTAGCCTTGATATCGGACAGAGATACTGCCTGGTCAGCTTCAGTAAGATATCTTTAACTCTTCATAGCTTTTATGTTTTCATGCCTAAGGCAAAACAGGGCATGCTATTGTGTTGTGAAAATGAGTGTTGTGAAACCTCAAAAATGCAGTCTCCCTGTATTAATCACCCATTTATTGATGTGAGATAGGCTATTTGTACATTCTAAATAGATCTGCAGTTTGTTGTCTGTTCTGGACACTTGTTATGAGCAAATTGTGGACCCAGGTCAAAAGTGACCTGAATCATATGAGAAGGTATAGAACATGAACAGTATGTAAGGGTTAATGTCTGACTTCTAAGATATTTGCACTGTTACATCCAATGCTGTGAGGTAAAGTCTAGAAAAGTTCCAATACAAGTGTGAAAGCAGCTTTTATGCCACTGACTAAAGGTAGATAAACTAAATGCTGTGGAATTACACATCGTTTTTCATGACCTCACCTTACCTGTGAAAGTCTGCGTGAAGGGCGCACCAGCTCTTTGTGAACATTCTTTCTCCATGACTCAATGTTCTGTCTATAGAGCACAGAGGCTGGATGTCTCTTGGCGGTCTCTTACTGCAAGTTAAAACACGCTGGGTATAAAGAACATTGCCTCCTGTGACCTGCCTTGAACATCAAGACAGTTTGTGTGTGTGGTGTGTGTGTGTGTGTGTGTGTGTGTGTGTGTGTGTGTGTGTGTGTGTGTGTGCGCGTGTGTGTGTGTGTGTGTGTGAGATCACATGGAGGAGGCTTTTGAAAAAAAGCCAGCAAAGCACCAGGGACTTCTGGAAGATTCCTGGAAGTAGGGTCGGCAAGCACAACGCCATTATGTTGAGGTAGACAGTGGCTTCACTGGTCAATCGCTCCACAGAGTGTTTATCCTGCTGGGTGTGGGGGAACCACTCAGAAGCACAGCAATCGGGACTGCAACAGAACAGTAAAGACAGCTTCCAGGTGGCTGTGGATTAAGAGGGGTGATCCATGGCTTAATGCTGCTGGGATGCAAGTTGGGATTGATTAACCCTGGCTGGGTCGCTTCGGCAAGGGCGTATGATGTTGTGAGACCTGAAACACACAGTGAACCCAGAAAACTGCCAAGGGACTGCAGATGCAAATTAGCTTTAAGCTAACTCTGGTACAATGCATCAAATTGTAAAATTTATGTTAATATTGTACATGGTCCCTTTTTAAATAAATGTAAGTAAAGATAAAGATAAAAGATGATTGATTACTTGAGCAACATCTAAAAGATTGTATATGCAGATTTTAGATGTAAGAGTAGTAACATATTGAATATAACCGTATATAACTGTTCGTTTTCACCTCATATTTACATGTATTTCAGAAAAAAAATTTGCACACAGCTCAGATTAAATCTGAAGCTCAAGTCTGATACAGTCGAGCCGAAAATGTTTTGAGGCAGTCTGTTAATATCCCTCAGAAAAGCAAATGAGGCAAAGTAACAACCATGTTAAGATGATCTCGATGTGAGATCCAGCCCGCAGTCAGGGGAGACTATTATGTGCGGTTAAATGGTTTTGATAGATTTCCTCTTGCTCTCCACCTCTCGTTTCAGAGATTTCAGGAGGTGCACAGTCACACGTGCATAAAGGCAAGAGCACTTTTACAGGCACCCTGGACCATTAATAGAGACACCTGGGAGTCTCAGCTCTGTGCAGGAAGAAAAAAGCATATTATTATTCAAAATATAGCATAAGTGAATCTGAACCACATAACATCCAACTGGATGAGTGTAGAAAATTAAGACACTGCGATCATGCTAATAATGTGTACACTATGGTAAAACGAGGCTGGCAGTGTACACCATGATGTGCATTTTTTTTTATAGGTGGTGGTTTCTTTGTTTCATATAATGATTTTACAGTAAATTTTGTCAATAATCTAGCTCACCTGAGGGTTTCAGGTCATAAGATTTTGTTATTTTTTGTTTTGTTTTATACAGGCAGAGACTCAAGGCCCTCATGATGAAATATTAGATATAATTGTGTTGGCTAGTCTATCCACTCTCATAATGTGCTCTATCCTTGAAACCTGATCTATGATATTCTCTGATGGGAGAGTCCTGGCAAGGACCTAATAAATCATACTCATCATTTCCCAAAGACACATAAAGCTGGAGGCCTCTGAGGGTTCATGACATGCCCCCTCTGGCCTTTGCTACAGTGAAATGATGCACACCCTTAATGAGATTTCTGAACCTGGTTTCTGAAACTTTTTGTTATATGCTTGTTCAAACAGCAGTTGCTATCTGCGTGACAATTTTGCTGACACAAGTAAATAATAAAATGATTTAAGCTATGGTTTTTTTTAATTCTGAGTGATGACTTTCAGTTTTTTTCTACTAAAATATAGCTGCGCGAGCATCAGTTTCACAATCTTAGACCCACAGGCTTGTTCGTTACACAGTTAACTTCCTGCAGTCAAAGTTAATTATCGCTGGGAGCGTAAAACTATGTGCACACCCAGCATATGTTCTGTCCCTTCATCTTTGTCCAAACAGGAACACTGTGTCTTATCTCCTCACTGACAGTAGGAGGTGACCACAAAGGAAGACCACTTTAATTTGCTATCATTTATGGCAGCTTTGTAACATAAGGTGGTACAATAATTGGCTTTAATGTGTGTGTTACAACCATTTTCATGGAACACACACACACACACACGCACACACAAAAGGCCTTGATTACTTTACATTTGTATTTAAAGTCCTGGTGTGTTTTCTGCTGCATCATCTGCTGATTACAGGAGCGACTTTTTCTTCCAATCATCTCTTCCTAATGGAAAACCAGGAGAGATGAAAATGCGCTGCTGATGAGTCCTTTCAAGTGAATAATAAAAAAAAGATTAAACTTGGAGTGGACGCCTTGCTTTGGTAGTTTTAAAACAGATTCTCCCTTACTGTGCTCTTATATTTTTTCAACTTATTTTGAATTATCCTGTTTAATAGAAAAAATATTTTGGGTAATATTCAGGCTCATTCTAGCAACTCTGCAATAAAAACAGGCATTTGTTCTAAGTAGAGGGGCTAATAAAACCAATATTCCTGTTGTGCTCTGAGTTTTCTGACTATTTATTAATCCACTGTCTGCAGGCTGTCTGTGCCAGCAGATGTGGAAAAAAAACCCCGGAGGCAATACTCCATCCTGACTGAATTACGGCACCTGCTCTATTTGAGATGGACGTTATTTGTCAGGAGAAAAGGTTTATGCTCTGCCAAAAAATGCCTCCAACTCATTTGTGTCATCATGACTCACAAACTGACCCAACACCATTGTCAAAGCAAACCAAGGAGAAATAAATGTCTTCCCACTAGCTAGTCCTTGCATGAGATTAACTTATTCAAGCTGCCATCTGGTAAATTGTTATTTCCCATACGCTACCCGGTGACTACAGACTACGACCTTCATCCTAGAATCCCAGCTGAATCGTGCTCACACCTGTAATCCATACATACAGTGTGGCCTGCTGAGGATGGATGGCATGAACAGAGGAGTACTTTTCACCTCATTGCACGATCTATTTAAAAACCAGAGAGCAGATGCTCCAGCAGGCTGATTAAATGATGGCTGATGTCCTCAGCCAATGTACCTCCCTCCCATGACAAGGCAACCGAGCCACTGAGGGTTGCAACAAAGCAATATTCGTCTTAAATTCTGCCTGGTTTGGTCTCCATATGTGGGGGACAGTTTTAGCAGCTACACTGGGGACTAATGGTTCAAGCTGTGCGGACCCATCTGTCTGTCAAAAGTGATTCCTCAGACATTGAGCACTGATGCCATCAATTAATTTCTTTTTTTCCAGAAGCAATTACAAGAATGTGTGTCTTTGGATTGTGAGACAAGACAATATTTTTAAACATTTTTTTGTTACACTCATGGCCAAATTTCACTTTGTTGGAGGGTCTATCATATTTCAGTTTGTGCAAGATTAGATGATTTGGTGTGATTTGATGGCATGTTGCTCAGTCAGTTGTTGTGTGATTATTTTCCCCAGGCTTTAAATTTTTTTTTGTTTTGTTTTATTTTTTATTTTTTTTGGCTGGGGGGTGGGGGTGGGGGGGGGTGTCATTGTCATGACAGTGTTGAACTCACTATCATGTTCAAGTAACCAGTTTGAAATAATTTGAGCCTTGTGGCATGGCACAGCATCAGGAGTGGGTGCACTGTGGTCCTAAAGGCATGGATATGGTCAGTAATCAGCAGTTTCTGAAATACTCAGACTAGCCCGTCTCACACCAATGTTCTAAGATACTTAAATCACCTTTCAACCCCATTCTGATACTGTTTCAACTTCAGCAGTTTGTCTTGATCATGTCTACATGCCCAAATGCATCGAGTTGCTGCCATGTGATTGGCTCATTATGCATTTACGTTAATGACCACCTAATAGTAGCAAGTGAGTGTATTTTTCATAAATTCCCTATCAACAAATACATGCATTTTGAATTTTATACCAAATTTCAAATGTTACCATGCTACAAAACTAAAATGGCAAACATGGTAAAGAAGGAGTACATGTAGTACACATATCAAGCTAACTTAAATTTAATCACTGACAAGGAAGACAAGTTCCGTGAACTCTAAATGTTGTGCACTGTTCTTTAGGTGTGCTGTAACCCAACTAAAAAAAATCCATCAGATTTAATCATTAGTTATTATTAATCTCTGCCTCTCTTCCACGGCATGTCTTTTGTCCTGTCTCTCTCCCCTCACCCCCAACCGCTCACAGCAGATGACTGCCCCTCCCTGAGCCTGGTTCTGCCAGAGGATTCTTCTTGTTAAAAGGGAGTTTTTCCTTCCCACCATCGCCAAGTTCTTGCTCATAGAGGGTCGTTTTGACTGCTGGGTTTTCTCTGTATTATTGTAGGGTCTTTACCCACAATACAAATCGCCTTGAGGCGACTGATTGTTGTGATTTGGCGCTATATAAACAAAATACCCTGCCTCTCACCCTACCCTGCCTCGACCCTGAACAAGATAAGCGCAAGAGGATGGATGGATGGAATAGAATAGAATAGACAGAATATTTGGTATATTTAAAATGTTGGACAACGTTGGATGTGTTGAGGCCATTTTGGCTGCATAACACAAAATTCTCAAGATTTAAGAGGATAAGCAGGTGTGCTTACCTGGCATGTGTGTACTGTTAAAAAAAGTAATGGTGCTATAGTGAAAATGATTAAAATATTAAATTGCTGTCAAACGCTCTGATTTCTTTGTATGTGAAGAAATACCAGATCAATTTAAAAAACCGTAAATCTCAGGTTTTCACATGAACACACAGTGAGCTTCACGCCAACGAAAGACATTAATAATAAAGCTACACATCAGGACCTTAAGATCTTAAAAGCTTAGTGACACAAAGTGCCGTTGGAGTAACATCACAGGCGTGAACATTCAGCTGAAGTGATTAAAAAGCTGTTCTGTCTTCATCTCCCCAGAAACAGAAGTTTCTGAAGGAAAATCTCATTATTGTTCCCATTATAAGACACCAAAGCAGATGCTTCTTTGAGGAAATTATTGCCATTTAGAAAACTGGTTTTAATGGATAGACTGTCATCACTTCAGAGCAACTCTTCAGAGCACGATGGGAACAAGGCAGAGTGACAGTCTCAATTAATCACATTCTGGCTTGTTTGCCGCAGGCTCAAGATGGTGGCTTAGTACCTGGATGCTCATTATAGCTTGCATCTTGATGTATGAAATAGAAATGGCACCCTAAATGTTTAGGCCTTTGTTTATGGCTCCTCCGCATTCAGCCATTCATCATGTTAATTGACTCTCCACTTTGTTGTGCTGATTTGTGTTTTTAAAATCCATTTTCCATGTCATACCTGAGCTACTTTAATAACATCCTGATCTGCAGTTTACAATGACAGGAAACACACTTTTTAAAGGCATAGGAAGTTCAGGATATTACTGGAAACAAAACAATTACACAACAGTGTTGTCAGCTAATGGCAATGCAATTTTATGGATGATTAATGTACGAACATGAAATGAAACGACCTTTGTCACCTTAATGGCTGCTCGTGTCTCTTATTTTTTCACATAGCAAAGCAATAAAAATTAGGCAACAGACAATAATAAATCTGTTCAATTTTAGGTAGTTTGGATTAAAGGAAATAAAAAGAAATTTAGGTTTCCCACTCACCTCCAGAAAATATAAACTTGGAGGGCCTTTAAGCAGTTTCAGTTTGATTTTCACTAGTTTCTTCCATAATTTCTCTCCTCTGCTGTCACCAGTCTTCAATCTACAGCTGTCATGAGAGGGTGTGTGAGAGGGGAATGACAGAGGTGCAGAGTATCACACGGAGCTCAGTAGGAGACGAAGACAGAGTGAAAAGAAGATAGAGTCAAGTTAATGGCCAACAGTTAGCCTGCAGTAACAGTTTCCCTGCAGTAACAATTTCCCAACAAGTGTTAAGTCATCTAAAGTCAAAGATGGACTGGTATAGACCAGTCCCAAACATCTGTCAGTCCGTCTGCTGAGGGTCCTCTTAGAGAAAACACTAAAAATCACTGTTACCGAAATGCTGAAAACTATCCAGTTGCAGAAAAGAACAAATGATTTTTTCAAGGCAGTTATTCTCACAGATCTACAAGACTGTTTTCTAGCTATAATGAATTCAGCCAATGAAATGTTCTACCTATGGCGCTGCACTGTTGAGCAGATGTTAGCTGTAGCCTCATTTGTTTCTGATGCATTCAGAGAGCCGCAGCATGGAAGTGAAACCCAGGTGTGACAGGCTCGCAGCTGTGCGTCTACATCAGCTGCTGCTGGATGGGCTCAGAGGGCGAGAGGCTGCACTTCAGAAGAGATACCAACAAACATGCTGCTTTGGTATCATCTGGCACAGTGGAGAAAACAATGTTCACTGTCTCTGTCAATAGATTTACTTTATTTAAAACTCCAGCTGCAATAACCCTTAATGTCCAAAACATGTTACTCATTCATGTCTGTTTTTTCCATTGTGAAGAATGATGCATGACACTGTGCTGTTTTCTGATTCATTTGAAGAGGGAGCATTTCCTTTGGAGGTTTGTGACACATACACTGGGGGAAATAATTATTTGATCCCCTGCTGAATTTGAACATCTGCTCACTTGCAAAGAAATGAACAGTCTCTAATTTTTATGGTAGTTTCATTTTAATGGAGAGAGTCAGCATATCAATGACAAATACCGTTAAAAAAAAAAAACCTGCAAAAGTTATAAATTGATTTACATGTCAATGAGTGAAATAAGTATTTGATCCCCTACAACACACTCAGCATTCTGGCTCCCACAGATCAGCTGTGTGCCCATGTGGCACATAGATTACACTCAATCACTAAATCAACTGTGTGTACTCCTGATCTCAGCTCATGTGTTTAAAGTAGATCTGCCCACAGATTTAGAATCTTCATTCCAACCTCTCCTCCACTATAGGCAAGACCAAAGAGCTGTCAGAACAGCCATCCCTCAGCCAGAACACTGAAGATGGGTCGTTGATTGGTCTTCCACCATGACAATGACCCAAAAGGGATCAAAGGAGTGGCTAAAGAAGAAGCATATTAAGGTCATGGAGTGGCCTAGCTAGTCTCCAGACTGCAATCCTATAGAAAAATCTCTTGAGGAAGCTGAAGCGTGGAGTTGTCAAGCAGCAGCCAAAAACCTAAAGGATTTAGAGAGTTTCTGTAAAGAGAAGTGGGCCAAAATCTCTCCTGAGATGTGTGCAAACCTGGTGACCAACTACAAAAAACATATTACTGCTATGCTTGCCAACAAGGGTTTCTCCACTAAGTACTAAGTCATGTTTTGCTTGGGGATTAATTTGCAGCACATAGTCATGGTGAATGTTAATCACCATTAATCACATTTTCTGTCAAGTCATAAGGCTTTTTTCATGGTAAAAATGTTGGATTATACACTTGATTACTGATATAATTCCTTGATGAAACTGACAAGCAGAAGATGGTGCTTTAATTTTATGGGTCACTTAATTCCACATGGCTGGCAGAGTGGAGGGTGAAACGAACAAAGTAACTAAACTCTATCCTGAAAACACAAAAATCCAGCCGTTGCAGGCAACTAAAAATGCAAAAGAGGAGAGTGATCAAAACAGAAAGGGAAACGAGTCGAACTTGGATGTACATTCACTTCACCCAAAGGACTCCAAGACTTGAGATGGTTCAAAACTACCATTTCTTTCTGCAGTTGCTTAAATTTTATTTGACAGGGGTGATCTAGGTTAAACTTGCACACAGCATGAAACTGATGTGCTGCACAGAGAATTCAGTACTGTTTTCAAACCCTTTTACATACGCTACACAAAGTTAAAATTTTGAAATCAGTAACTAACAAAACCTGCCTATGTATTAACCTACCTAGTGGGTGGATGGATTTTTCCAGTCAATTTAACACTGCATTTTAACACTGTTGGTATAAAATCCGTCAATCTCAGAGAGAAACACTTACACGGTGTTCTTCATATCTCCAAAAATAAAACTGTCAGAAAAATAAGCCTGGTCATTGTGTTTGGGAATGTGTTGTGTAGAGTAGGATGTGGAAACACATAATCAGCCCACAGACTAATTTAGATTTTAATGTCATTTATTTGGGAAATGTGCCATTTGGACATGAGTTTAGCAAGGAATACTCAAGAATTCCTGGATGGCATTCTGTAAATGTGTGAAATGGAACCATTTGAAATGAAATTATCTACTTCCATTTTTACATCTGCTTTTTTTTCCTTTCTTTAAAAAAAAAAAATCCATTATGGAGAAATTGGGCTTATTTATTTATTTTTCTGGTGGAATAATGGTGTGAGTAAGCATTAGATCCCTCCTCCCTATGGAGTAATCCAACCACAAATGTGACTCATGAGGATCTTTTCAGATTTAAAGGCCAGCGATGGAAATAAAAGAACTGCTGACCTTCATACAGTAATATAATCTATTCTCATTACTTTTGTCTCCAATACCTTATAGGGATTTCACTTTATCACTAGTGGCCCGTACCACTAACGGCTGTTATGTGATTTATTTGATCTTTTTGTTGAAATATTACAAGGGGGAAAAAGTTAAACAGAAAAAACAAAAATCCAGAAAACACATTTGTGTTAGTACTTAATTACTTCAACAAGATATACTCAGAGTAAAAAATTCAAACTCAAGCATGGAAAAAGATCCGCTGTGCAATAAGAACATGCAACTGTGTTAATTAATTCATATATTTTAAATCTTGGGCAGCACGATTGCCTCGCAGGAAGGGTTCAAATCCACCAACTGAACGGGACCTTTCTGTGCCTGTGTGGGTTCTTTCCGGGTACTCCAGCTTCCTCCCACAGTCCAAAGACATGCAATTAGTGGAGTTAAGTTAATTGGGGATTCTAAATTGGCTGTAGGTGTGAATGTGAGCATGAATGGTTTTCTATCCCTGTGTTGACCCTGCAAGAGGCTGGTGACCTGTCCGGGGTGTATCCCGCCCTATGGCAGCTGGGATAGGATCCAGCTTCCCCTCAGCCCTGAATTGGATGGATTTTGAGACATGAATCACAAGACCTCCACTTAAAAAAAAAATCTTAATAGCAGCACAATGACATCACATGTAAATGGTGCACTCTTTTATATGCATATTATGGGAAACATGTGTTTAGGTGGAAATCCTAATAAATGAAAATCTACAATGACGGCTTCCAGAATTTACTTAGAAAAGAGGGATAGCAATATCTGGTCATTTGTTTATTTAAATTACCTTCTGGGATTTAACATCTACAGTAACTGTAATGCCATTTCAACCCCTACATCATTTAAACAAGACTCTGGAAAGTAAAAAGTCTCATTCATATCGAGAGCACCATGGTGTGAAGATGATATGGCCTTGGTAAACCAGAGGCGTTAAACCACAGCTACTCTTGTGTGCAAAATCCTGCAGATCTCTGTCAGATTGGATTTGTGTAAGACCATCAAGCTGTAACATGAGAACAGAAGCCTCTTTTATGTGCACAAAGTCCACCTTTTTCAAGCTATGGTATATTTCTCACTCAGGTTCTAAATAATTAAACACACTTTGTGTGTCAGCAGTCATTAGGGACCCGGCCTTCGTTTAAACTGCCTGCCTGGGTCAGAAAGAAGACAATGCAAGACTCTCCGGGAACTATGAAGAAATGTTTGTAAGACATGAGTGCAGAGCTGTGAGGGAAAATAACAAAATGGATATTTTAAAACTATTTTGGCAGGAAGAATCCATCGAGCGTGTGTGCCAGCAGCATAAGCCATCATTCACAGAGTTGCAAACACAGCTTTTGTCGGAAATAACTGACAGACGGACTCTATTTTCACACCCTACACCTACACACAGGTCAAAGGTCACTACTGAACAGCAGCCCTGGCTACAAGCAGGGTGATACTTTCAGTCCTAATGATACAAGTGAAATATTTTAATTACATACAGCATGAATTTAATGCAGTGTAGCCATTTTCCATGTGGCGCTAGATTGAACATAGTTTCATCTTACATAATCCCAAAAGGTGGGACACAAAACTGAGCAGTACTGGTTAAAGTCATAGTTGTGTATTAATTGTAGGTTAAAAGCTCATACAGGCTAATCCACACCATCAGCACTAATGAGGCATTTCTGTGGTTTTAAACATCAATCACTCATCTCAGAGAATAGGGAAATTTTAATTTTTACATGTCTGCTCACAACTGCCAGACGACCTTTAAGACAAGGACCCATGCCCCTTTATTATTTTTAATGTCATTCTATATAAAAATATAGAATGACAAAAATATAGAATATACATAAAAATCTGTATTTATCCAGACTTAAAAAACACAAAGAAAATAACACCACTATTAAATCTAATGTAACTTGTGCTTCGTGAAGCACAAAATGTTTCGTGTATGAATGTTTTTAATATCATTTCTCACTAGATTTTAACTATTCAGTAAAGACAGTGCAAAAATTGCTGTCTATAGGGCTACAAAGAAGCCCACTCTGATTTCATTAACTGCACCTAAATTTATTTAGCAGCACAATTCCGCACAATATCTGGGCCAGAACTTTCTTCAGTATCAAGGACAATATGACACCCCCCCCCCCCACACACACACACACACACACAGCCTCCATCTTAACATCATGGAGTCAGTGTGGTATTACATGAAGAGACAGAAGACACTAAGACCTAAATCTACAGAAAAAAAAAATGCTCTGAAAAAATTACTTGCCATGTGCTTAAGTAAAAAAAAAAATGTTAAAAATTGAAGGTAATGGATCAATAAAACCATGTGTCATTATTTTTGAAAGCATCCTTACATTAATCTTACATGTTGAGAACAGAGTTTTCAGCCTGTGTCTCGATCAGCTTGAACTACCTGTGAATATAACTGCTGGATGCAATCAGTAAATACAAACAAAGCATGCTTTGTTTATACTTCGCATTTCTTGTCTCCTGGCCAGACCAGATCACTAATCATGACTGTATTTTATGCATTAATCTGGACTCAGAACAGGGGGGGCAGCCAAATGGACAGCTGATTCAGAGACCAACAGAGACTGGAATCAGTGGAGGAAATGTATCAATCAATCTGATACAGAATTTGGTCAGTCAGCCTCAAATATGATTCTAATGTGAATCCTAATGCAGTGCCGTTTACTTATTTTCTGTGCTGTGCCAGTCTGTAAATAATCTGAACTCTTCTCTGCTTGTTCCCTTCATTACTACTATCAGCTCCAACTCCTACATTGGCATTAAAGTGCAAGAAGAAGCTAAACATAGCAAAATAGTAACACCACACCAAAACAGCATTTTGAAAGTGTAATTGCAGAGCTACACAGACTCAAAAAACATGTGAGGTAAACTGAGATGTAGCTGTATTTGTACAAAGAAAGCTTTGCTCACTAACCTGGAGAGCTTAGAGATTTGTTTGAGTAAAACTGAGAGAAGGTTTAGAGGAAAAAGTAGTGATTAAATGACAAATGTTTTATTATAAACATAAACCCAAATTTCCAGTCAAGGAAAACCAAAACCATCGCATCTCACATCTGTTTTGAACTTTGGGTTAGGTAGTAGGAAACTGGCGCAGTGATTAGGATTAGCTAATATTAAAAAAAAAAAAACTCCCTGTCAGCATGGATGTGGAATTTTATATTGTATTGGATTATAGTACACATTTTAGGCAAATTAATTATAAAACTGTTCTCTGTCTTGGATCATTCAGAATTTATATCGAAATAAACGTCTTTCACAAAAAAGATTAAGGGTAAATATCCTGTTATAATCAAACACTGCTTTTAATCATAATGCCCAAATCCTTCTTGTAATAATGAAAGCTTTCAGTCTCCTCATTTCGCTCTGTTTGCCACACAAGTGACATGCTGATTCAGCAGATAATTGCACTTGAGTGTAGATATGCAGAGGGCAATCTGACCCACTCCACCTGCTCTAATGCTGTTGCTGTATCGATCCACTGAGCTGTTTGTGGATGGATTCTGTGCAATTGGTGCTTCAACCAGACACATCTTATATACCCACCGCTGCCACTGGTGATAAGAGCAGGTCTGTCTGTTTAGCTGATTGGTTGATCAGGCTGAAGATTACCTCCTTCCTCATAGTGTGCGACAGATTTTAAGTGGCAGCTGATTTTGAGGTGAACTCTTCTGACATGGGCATTAACTTGTTTTGCTCCATGTGGCTGAAGAGGATTAGGAAAAACAATTGTTATCGAGCAGCGCTGTTTTTCCTGTGATGTACTCCGATCTCAGTTTGACCTTCATTCCAGTAACCTCTCAATAAAAATAAGTGAGAACACGTGGACTAAAATTTTAACACAAATTGAAGCTTTCACTATCTGCAGCGAGACTCAACACGACCCCGTGTCTGTTCTATCCGGGCGATCTTCCTTGATGTCTTGTGAAAAAGTCAAGGCTGTTAATGCCTTGTGACATTATGACACAAGAGAGAGAAATTGGCGCCTGAGAATTAGTGACATGTTTTCGGGGCGAAACATCAAATGTGCTTTACTGAGGCAGCTTCAGATCTATTTCTGTTTTATCATTAAACATGTAGCTGAGCCATTCAGCATCTCCTTATGGTAAGATGCATTCATAGCAATTAAACCTTTACTTACATTAAAGTCAAGCAGCCAATGCGCAAGTCTGAATACCAGAAATGATGTGCTGTAAATATAATCTTAGACATTATATTTACAGGGATTTTTTTGTACAGTAATTGGGATCTTTTAATGATTTCTTTGCTCTTTTTCTGGGGTGCAATGATTGTACAGCATACATCTTTAACAACAAAACAAAACAATAATTGATTGCATGAGTTTGAATTTATTTTTTAATTTTCTCTAATCCACACTGCATAAATAAAGCATGCATAAAATCATGAGTCAGAAAAGAAAAAAAACCTGTATATTTTCCAAGAACTACTTCACTTTGAAATGTATGCCTGTTTTAGACTGAGTAAAAGAAAACAGACCAAAATACAATTTAACAGTAATGAGGCCATTTTTGATGTGTGTTTGGGATCATTGTTCTGTTCAAACACCCAAGTGTGTCCAAGTTTCAACTGCCTAGCTGTTGATATGAGGTAAAGTTGATGAATTTGGAGGAAGTCTTCCTTCTCCATTATTTCATCTACTCCCTGAAATGTACCAGTACCACCGCAAAACAGCCCCAGAGCAACTTTGACAGTTGCTCACCTTTACCCCCCAAACATACGTCTTGTAATTGAGGCCGAACAGCTCAATCATTGTCCCATCTGACCATAAAACCCTTTCTCCAAAAAGTATCTGGCTCGTCCATGTTGACAGCTGTAAATTTCAGTCGAGCTTGAATGTGTCAATTTTGGAGCATGGTCCTCGGTCTTGGTTCTCCACAGTTCCAGCCCACTTTAACCCCCGAGTACAGCACTATAAATCATACATATGGTTTTTCCCTCTTTCACCTCTTTGTATGCGAAAAGTCCCGGTGATGGAGGATACGCCAATAAGACCTGCTTTTATGTGTTATTGTCCCTCCATTTAGGCTCAGATCAGTTTAATGTTTGAAGGTCTTCAACTCTGCTAAACCTAAAGCAACGAGTCCGTTTTGAAAATGTAACAAGTAGAAAGTACAGATATTTGTGTAAAAATGTAGGGAGTAAAAGTCACAAGTAGTCAGAAAGATAAATACTCAAGTATATTTCTACTTAAGTACTGTAATAAAATATTTGCACTTTGTTACTTCCCACCTCTGATTAAAGGACATCGTAGAACCTTCATCACCACTTACAATCATTCCACCCTGGAAAAAGAAAAGCTTGAAGAAAATTACCCTGACATTCATGCCCATGATGAGTGTATGTAAACTTCTGACCACAGCTGTAAACTGAGAATTCCCAGAATTAAAACAATTTTCCCCGCTTGTAATCTCCACAAAACACTACATATACAATAATCCTGGGATACAGGATGAGAATTATCCATATTCTGGTAATCTCTTTCTCTGGAGAAGCTTTGAAGCAAAAACTCAGCAGCCTCCACAAAGTGTTTGTCTCTTCTAAAAGTTCAGGCTTACTTGTTCAGGTCAAACTGGAGTAAGAGTACATAGAAAGGTCACATAACCTTGTAATGGACTTCATCACAATTGCTGGGAGTTTACCAGGCACTTGAAATTGGCCTTTGAGCTTTTTGTGCTTCAGATGGATTAGGGAAGCTTTTGGTTTTTATTTATTGTGTGTGTGTGTGTGTGTGTGTGTGTGTGTGTGTGTGTGTGTGTGTGTGTGTGTGTGTTTGCTTTCAGGTAAATGGTCAAAAGTAAGGGATTTTCTTTTTGTCTTTTTGGAGGTTGGTTTGGTTCAGAGGTTTGCCCGAGGTCATGCAGTGTAATCAAAACTCTGAACAGACAAGCCTAACTGCATTTTTACTAAGAACTGCTGCAGATGGAGGGAAAATAGCGCATGCAACTCGGGTCCAAAGTCCCAGCTCCCATATGTACATCTGTTCACGTCCAGCTGGGTCCACAGAATCAGGCCAACAACACAGTAAGCAACAAAATGTCCTCTTAGACTGCAGTATGTCAAATCTGTGCCACAAACCTCCACAATGTGCATTTGATTTTATTCACAGCAGATGAGTGATCTTGTTTATAGGCCTTGGTAGATTCTAAAAGACGTAAAGAGAAAGTTTAGCAAGCAAAACAAGTCAAAAATCCTTCAGGCAGTAACCTTCAGGACAAATTAATACGAGAGGCAGTTCAAAGGCTGGAATAACAGTGTCTAATCATGAACATAATTTTAACCGGTGTTAAATGGGACCTATTATGCTCAATTCCATCTGCATCTGTTTATTCTTGGACTCTTATTAGAGCAATTTTGCATGATTGGCAGTTCCAAATAATCCTTATTTACTTTTTACTGGGCCTCGTTACAGCCCCTAAATTCACCCACTGCCTGAAACAAGCAGTTTTAGATCCTCTCCCTTTAGGGCACCATTTAAGCTGCTCCTCATAAACAGAAGTTTCGAACAGCAGGTGGTTTCTGTGCTTATAGCCAGAGTTTTGTGCCTGACATTACTATATTAGGAATATATGGTTACATTGATATAATAAGTAAGTACTGAGTAATAACTGAGTATTTACAGCAGTCTGAACTTGTACAGGATGATGAACTAGTTATTTCAGCTTTTGGCCATGTTTAATATAAAAACTATGCTTAAAATGAGCATATTTAGGACAGAAAACCAGTAAAAGCATGCATGAGAAAAAATATGCCCAGCTTCCAGGAATTATAGGCAGTTTTCTTCCTAATGCAAACCAATTCCTGATTTTTAAACATTTTTTTGCTCCATCTCACATAAAATAAATAAACTACTGTGCTCATTTTTAGCGATCATAGTCGCTGCATTAAAATCATGAGTCAGAAAAGAAAAAAAATGCATGTTTTCCAGTAACTGTTTGAAATGTAATGTCTGTTTTAGAGTGAACAAAATAAAACTGACAAAAACACAGCGTAATGATGAGGATTCAACTGAGCAAAGTCTGCAGCTTGACCTGAAAAATGTTTCTAAGCTGACAGAGAAATTTATGGCTGATTAAAATGATGTCATGGTTGTAATCTGTTTTCGATCACCCACCTAAAGCCTAATCAATTCTTCTCTGCCCAAGTGAATTTATGTAGGTTTGCTGAAATGGAAAGTCTTAGTCAATAAGTTATTAAAATGGTCCAAATTATAATGATATACTATATTAAGTGTCCATTTTGTAAATTCATCATTTGGAGAAAAGAGTTCTGATGAGAGGTTTTTGTGTTACTGGTTGAAATTGCCCCCAAGTAAATCAATAATACAAATTTACTGTAGTGACAACAAGTGAATGAGAGGGGGCTGATTAACCAGATATAAGGAAGTAGCCCATGTCAGTGACAGAAAGCAGCACACATCATTTCTGCTTTTCCACAGTGAGCACAGAGAACTTCATTTACAGCTTGCCTTACAGATTTTCTGCTCCTTTGCAACAAAACATTGCAACAGTTTTATCAGTCAGATATTAATGAGTATAATATTGGCTGTTAAAGAAGTACAGAACGCTGATGAATCAAGACTGTCACAAGATCAGATTTGCACTACTAACGACCACCGCCAAAACAATTAAATGAGGATATTAGGCTCAATCCATTTTCTTCTGCTTATCTAATTCAGGGTCGCGGGGGTGCTGGAGCCTATCCCAGCTCTCACAGGGCAGGAGGCGGGGTACACCCTGGAAAGGTGCCAGTCTGTCACAGGGCTGACACAGAGAGACAGACACAGCTCACATTCACACCTACGGCCAATTTATAATTGTCAATTAACCAAACCTGTACATGTCTTTGGAAAGCACTCAAACAAGCATGGGGAGAACGTGCAAACTCCACAAAACACACACACACACACACACACACACAAAGTAAATAAGATGCATTCAAAAAATGTTTGGTACTAGTGGGGGTGTCAGACCTGATGTGCCTTCAGGTTTGTAATATGCTTATGCACGCAGAAAGAACCATTAAATAGTAAATATGGATTGTTTTCAACTTCTTACTTATTCTCAATATTATTGCTGAATATATTTCACAAAGATATCCTTGGTTTCAAAACGTCTGAGCTTTTCTGGTCATGCAGAAAAGCCCCAGCATCAGGACAAATGCAGGTTCAATTTTCCAGCTGGCAGACTGTCAGTTAACATGTCACAGAATTGTCTGATTTATGGGGTGAAGAGATTTCCACAATGATTTGACTGTATTTGTGCTGTCAACTCAGTAGCTTCTGTCATGATTTTTTCATGGTTTTATTGCAAACAGAGTCCGTTTTATCCAGAACACATGTTCTGCAATACCCCTACAGCATGTGCTTTCTATTAAAGACAAACCACGGAATGGGACTTTTCCATAAAGTATCTATTCAATTCAATTCGATTCAATTTATATAGCGCCAAATCACAACAAACAGTCGCCTCAAGGCGCT
Source organism: Pterophyllum scalare (assembly GCA_024447675.2). Lineage (NCBI taxonomy): Eukaryota > Metazoa > Chordata > Actinopteri > Cichliformes > Cichlidae > Pterophyllum > Pterophyllum scalare. The sequence continues at coordinate 270,408 of JAMQGT020011735.1, forward strand.
TCGTAGTATCTCATGGTAATATTACCGTTCATCTTGGAGGGAAAAAAATAAGTCGCTGAAAGAGAGCTAAATGTTGACAGCATCTATTACTGTCTGGTGCGAGCAGATTACACAATCCCAGGATGCTCAAATCAAAGCGATGGCAGATGGAGATCAAGTAAAAGGCGGGCAGAGGTTTGGATCAGTATACAGTCCATGCCGAGTGTTCAGCTTCCCTAGAGCTAAAATCAGTATAGCGTGTATGTTTAAGAGCAGTTAAGAAAGGGACTGGAACAGACGGGATTACAGTCTGGGGCAGTTTTAGAGTGAAATTTAGACCTTATCACCAATCTGTCATTTCCAAAACTGTTATCTGCTGAGAAACCCCCCACCTGGCTGGTTATGAAGTAATTCTGACACATGATTATGACGTCAGGCGGCCTCATGAACCTGCCCTAACAGGATTTGGAAGCCTGCTGAGAGATGATCTTCTAGCAAAGTTACAAAGTCAACTTTCTTACTCCCCGTTCCTCAGAGGAATTTCAGAAAAGGTCTCAAAAAAAAAAGGAAAAAAAAAAAAAGAAAAGGCATAAGGATAACAGTAACATTTTTTTTAGTCCCAAGCATCTACTCTGCCCTCTTCTTTCTGCTCACTTTGATGCTGACTTCCTCATTTGCTTCTGACACCCAAGAGCCACAGTTATTTTAGCTGCTGGAGGTCTGTCACCAAGCAGAAATATATGCTGAAATTCCTTTTTCTGTTTTTCTTGGGAGAAAAATCATAGAAGAAAATAAAATCTTAACTTCTTGCAGGTATAAGTGTTGCTTTTATCTCAGGAAATGTGTCATATTCTGAAAACAGGTATGCACACATAAAAAAAAAAAAAGTTGCTGAATTTTTAATTGACTACATCTGAGTGTTAACCACTCACTGCTGTGCAAACACCTACACTGCCAATAATAGACACCCCTCAAAGGTTATTTATGTGAGCACGTCTCTCACAAATGCATTCCTCTATACCTTGCTGATAAAATCCATCACAGGTGTGATTTAGCTTAATTGCATTGAAACAGTTCAGTCAAGTAAGTCTCTGAGAAAACACTCGGATAATTCTGAATATGTGCTTGGAGATGAGTGAGTGCTCATGTTGGTCATAAAGTGAACTTTTCTGAGGCAGCTCACGCCACGTTGACGATGCACTGGAGAATAGAAAAGGCATAAAATGAGATGGTGTTTATTTTAAAGTTACTTCAGTTTAGTTGTGTTTCATAACTAATAAAAAATTTAAAAATAGGTATTTTTAAGAGAAGCAGCTGCTGCTAAATCTTGCCTGCTGAGGCAGTAGGTAATAATAAACTGGTTGATATGAGAATAATTCAGTTGGGCTCAAGAGTTCAGAGCCTGAAGTTATTTAAATCTCATCCATCCAGATAATTATATCATCCCAGAACCCCACTGTAGCATGAATCACTGTTTAGCCCATTTCAAAGCGGTTGATTTGAGACAACTTTGCTTGTAAAATTTAAATACGGCGTTCTGGTTCAATTTGTAGCTCAAAGTTTATTGCTGCTTGAAAAACAGTAAAGCAGAAACAGAAAGTGACAAGAGCAGAGAAAAGTAATCTGAGAGCTCGCAGCTTTCAGAGTCTCACTGGACCTGTTCTCCACATGTGGGTCTCTGATAAGGGTCGCGTTGAAAGGTTCACTCCTGTTCACTCCCACGAGGCTGCACAGCACTTCTGACAGGCACAAACACGAAAAAGCCCACCGCTACAGTTATACAGACCTGCACTAAGCAAAGGCACCCATATACACCACAGATGCGCCAATTGATATCTTTAGTCTGCAATAAACATCATTTTGAATTAAACGAAAAAGGTGAAGGGGTTCTCTGTGAAGTGAGAATCTACAATTCATCTGCTTTTCTTATGATAATAAAGTCTTCGCCATTCTGTAGGGCTTAATGAGAATAGAGAATGAGACATCATAACCAAAAAAAAAAAAAAAAGACAAAAACAAATGAACATGCAACATTTACTGACACCACACACAAGTTTGAAAGCACACAAAGGCAAATACAAGCATAAACCTCACTGCATGCAGTACACCATAACTTTAAAACACTGACTAATACTGTCAAACTTCTGTCTCTGTAGCCAAAGCAGCTCTAGCTCACTTGGGGAATGGACAAAGGACCTCTTGGGGGTGTCCTGTGGTGTCTGGAAATGTTGAAAAATTCACATTCCAGGACTGAAGAGGAAATATTTTCGCCTTAAATGCTTTCAATGACACACTGAAAAGGGATACTTCAGCAGTTCAAGCAGTCCTTGAACATCTTTTCATTTTTTTTTTCTTTCAATATCATTTTAAGTGCCCTGTGCGACGTGCCACGCACTAACAGAAAACACCAACAGATGTGATCCAAGGCCAAACCAGGTTTAAAAACATCACGAAAGCTCGAGTATGAACATGTGTTACATCGCTTGGCGGCAGACTGAAAGGGTATGACATATTTCCTCTGATCGTCTAGGTGAGCTGAGTTTTTGGCACCGGTTCCTTTTGCCCTCAGGGTAGGATTAGTTCAAAAGAGGATCTCAGTTCTTAAAGCTTCCTTTCCTCTTTACAGAGAAATTGGATGATGATCATTTACAGGTATAAGTTTTTAAAAAAAAAAAAAGAAGCATTGTTTCTGTTGCACCTACAAGGTTGCAGACAGGAAGACAGGATATACGTTTGAAATGCAATAACAATCATTAAATACATTTTCTTTCCTGACACTGATAACTGAGGTAAGTGTCTGTGATAATAGATTCAGATCAAATTGAGGATGACTTCTTATTTGATCAGGCAAATGATCACCTCTGACATGAACTGGAAATGAGAAAAAAAAATCAATTTATCTCTTTATGTCGACATAAAGTGCTACATTAAGATACCACATTTTCTGTGCGACACAATCAGCCTTGTAAAACATGATTGTGGAGCTTAAAGGTGGAACATGATTGTTGAGTTGATTAAGAACATAATTTAACCATCACCCTGACTGAACCAGTCAAGGTCGACCACCATATATAATCATAGATGCAGTTAGTGCATATAAGAAAAGTGAAAAGGATGAATCATCCTCACACTTTCAATCATGAATCCTGTTTCAATTTGAGTCGACCGCACAAGCAAAGACTGCAACAGCATGTTTCTGTTCAGTAAATAACACAATCTTTACATGCACTGTTACCTCCCACAGTAAACACTTAATCACTTACATGAAGTATCGAACAAAATGTGGTTCTGTTAAATGTTGCAGCGATGTGATGGAAACCTGATGAAATTGAAGGTGAAAACTTCAGCTGTCGGCAAAGACCAAAGGTAACACAACAAGTAAAATGTTTTCTGCTGTTGCTTAGAAACTGTATTATTTCCCTGCACTGTTGCTTATAATCATTTTCACAGCTTTCAAGAGTTGGGATGATTGTAAATATGCCCGCTGTCTTCAGTGAACCTGTACACACAAGCCATTCTGTTTGATATACAATAAAGGACACAACATTTCAGCGATATGCTTCCTAAAGCTTGTGGTTCTGAGTCATTAGATGGAATTAGATTGAATTTGATGAAGAGTCCAGAAGTGATGTTAAATAATAAACACATTGGGCCTCATTCACCGACAGCGTGCGCTCACAAATCTGGGCATGAATCACACCTGCAAATTTTTCCATACAAAAATGATGAAGGCTTGACTGTTTCCTTGGTCGTTATTTACAGTTTTGCACAACACTATAAAACCAAAATGCTCAGAATTAGACATGCATAAGACATTAAATAAATGAGCGGTAAAGAACACAAACTGCTTTACAAAAAGGTGCAGGCTTCGACTTTTAAAGAAAAATATTCTTATATTCATTATTTTAAAACAACTTCCTTCTTTGCTGGATGTCATCATTTACATCATTCCCACAGATGCAGGAGAATATGAGCTTATGCAGCTTGTTTCTCATCTTGGGCTGACAGATCAGAAGGTTTGACTTGTCCTCCACCTGTGTCCTTTTTTTATGGTTTGTTAGTCTTCTTTTTTCATATCAAGTTTGATGCCCCCCCCCTTTCTTTTTGGGGAGCAGGCAGGTTCTTTCTACAAAATCATCACCACTTTCTGCACTTCACTTCCAGGTACATGTGTTTCCTTATACAGAGACAAAGGGGCGTGACAGTGTAAAGACAAGCCAACTGATTTAGAAAGATTCTGATTCGCTACTGTATGCGTGGTGATAAGAACAAAACTGGCCAGTGTGTACGCTTTGAAAATGTTATGGTAATTTTGTGTTTAAATGAATTCACACATTCACCAGTTTGTCTCCAATACAGAAAAAAAACAAAAAACTAAAATCAAAGTTCAGCGCAACATACTGTTTGACCTCTTGTCCGGTCAATAACAAGTGGAGGAGATAAGAGAAAAGGGAACTGCTGAAACAACACTATGTGAAGCCATTAAAAAACAAGGAAGAAAAACATTGACAATCCACCTCTGCCAATCGAAATTTTGGTCATTACAGCCCTCTCTCTGTGAAGAATTACTTCCCATTGTGATAAAAAAACAAATTATGAGTCAAGCAAGTTAAAAATTTTATTTATTTATTTTAAATCAAGGGAGAAACATTCTTGCATGTGCAAAAGCACAATTTCATCTGCTTTAATGCCTTTAGAAAGGAAGTGTGTGACCTCTGGTGTGAGCTCATTAGTGAGACTCATATTGGTCTTTAAAAGGTGCAAAGGGATAACTTTCTATTTGCTTTTCTATCACTTTTCCCCGTTTCCCCCTACAGCACCTAACGGCATACTGATTGACTTGTTTTTTTAGCTGTAGGTGTAAGTAAACAAATTCAATAAGTAGTAAAACTAACCTCCACAGGCTTTAAAGTTAGTGTTATGTGAACATGAGCTCAGGCCATTAAGGACACCTTGAAAACACTCTCCTGTCCCCGCTTTTGCTCTTAGTGCTTAGAGTATAAATAACACTGTGACTGTGTTATTTAATGGTTTACAGTCTGCCACCATGGGGATATGAGATACAATAATGTGCTAGAGGTGTTTCCATTAGTCAAGATGCATCTGTGGTGAAAAGCTTGATACAGTGAGCCCACTTTACTTGGAGAGGAAACACAGGCTCATCTGTGCTGTACCTTGACCCTGCGTCAGAGGACACAGTGCGAGATATAATGTAATCACTCAAACAGATCTGAAACAAAAAGAGAGCCATCACTCCCACCGTGCACAGATTTCTAAAGCTGAGAGCAATAATTCAACGTCTCGTTTTATTTACAGAGGCTTTATGGATGGAGGTGTTTTGAGGGAAATAGAAAAACGTTTTTAAAGAAACAATTCAAAGTCATTGCAGCAAGAACAGGTTGAACTGCAAGGTAGCTGAATCCTAATTGTACCCTGTGAGAGGTCTGAGGAGAAAAATGTATTATGTGTAGTACTGTAAATGTGTGGAAGTAAGGCTACACACAGGATAGGTGTTCACTTCTATAACATCCTTTGGTGGATTCCAGCCAAGGGGAGGAAAATAACACCATTTAGGAACAAAGAGACGTCTTCTGCCAACTGGAGCTTCTGCTATGTAGTAACACAAAAAGCTGAGACAAGGGCGCGCCAAAGTGGAACAACATTTACTGCCTGATTTATTCACAGGAAATATTAGCGATTTAACTGGATAACTTGAAATAATTTGGGGATTAAAAAAAAAAAGTGTCTCACAATGAGGAGCTGACAGCTTACACCACGTTAGCAGCATATCACAGAAAAGCTATCACGTTTGTAAGACTTTAGTATGAGTAAAAAAAAAATTAGTCACACTACTTAGAGCATTTCCCACATTTAGACTTGACTAAATTTAGACTTGACAAACTAGGAACATTAACTTCCACCCAAAAGTTTTTTTTAGTCCATCTTTATGTAATCCCAGGAATACACAATATCAAACCCAGTCAAGACAATGCTTGCAATTCCACCACACACACAAACACACACACACTGTAGTTCATTTGTGAACCATTCCACAAGCAACTCTCTGCTTTGTGTTCCTGAAACCAGCATCAAGTGTGTTTTTATGGGAGTCACATCAGCTGAGCGGCATAGAGGAAATGACATGAACTTAAATCACAGACAAGCCCCAGGTGTATTCCTCAGGTAGCTCCAGTCTGGGATTGCAGTAGATCTTGTTCTCCTCTGGAGATCATCTTTGAGCTACAGAACCACATAACTATGATTGGCAGCAGGTGGAGAAGTGGTTCACAGGCATTTCACTGGGGAGGCAGCTGATTATACTGGCCTATTATTTAATGGTCACAAAGTAGCCGACTTGGCAATTAAAATATTGTGAGTTTGGGTCAGATGATGAGGGAAGAATTACGGGCAACCAAAAGTAATATGTGAACAGTGTCACACGAAAAACACCTCAAAGAGGCGTGTCCAGATGTGTACACAGGATTCAGACTGAAAGCTGCACGTCATATATTTATATTAACCAATGCTTCACACTTATTTACAGTGACTGCTGTTGTAGTCTAACCATGCAATAACAAATTATATGAGCTTTAGTGCTGCTCTTACATTAGATTACCATAAACTACTGTTCAGTCTGTAATAATTTACCATGTGTATGCATCTGTGTGAGTAGACAGTGGCTGTACCAGTTTTATTATTTATTTATTTTATTTTTTTAAAAGTATGAGGCAATGCATTTTTGTATCAAATTTGGAATCAGTACTTGCAGAATTTCAGTGGTACTGGATTATGGATATTCAGGTATTGTATAGAATCAAATTTGGTAATAAAACAGGATTTCATAAATACCAGGTTGAAATCAGTGCAGGTGAGTTGCTGAGCTTCAACATAAGTCATATAACTCGGGAACGCAGCTAATGATAATTTTAGATAAAAACACAGTGATTAAGATTCAGTTCATTTTTCTTGGATTAATTTAATACACTGTTCAGTCAATAAATTTACTCTCACAAATTCCCAGCAACCAAACCTTTCAAACTGCTCATTTTTTTTGCAACTTTTGCTTCTTTTTTTTTTTTGGAAAACATGGAAAACTTTCAAGAAAAAGAATATTTGGACATATATTTCCATTCTAATCTTATAATTGGTCCAGAACTAGCACGAGACACTGACAGAACAGAGAAATCCAAGTTAACGATTATAATTAAAAATATTTTCACCCAAGTCCTTTCTTGATCATTGACTAGAGGTAATGTTGATGCATCAAGTCCAGTGCTGCCACTGGTGGATAAAAAAATATACTGCAGCAGTCTGTGCTTCTACAGAGGTATTGTCTATGAAGGGTCAGAAATATATGAAATCATTTCCAATAAGTATAAATTGAAACGCCTTACATTCAACCTGACATTGCTTTATATAGTAGCTGATGAAAGGCACAGGAAGTAAGACGTGCAGGAAACTGAATGATCAAAAGTGTGACCGAGTCTCTTCATCACCTCCAATTCATCAATACTATGTGATGCACCGGACAAAATGTACAGTTTCAGGTTCCTCTTTCATTCTCTTGTCTTTTTTTTTCCCTAACCTAGAAGCGAGTTAATGGCTTACGGATTTGAAAATGAGGGGGCCTTCTAAAAAGAAGGTGTTGCATTCTGGCATTTTCCTAAAGATCAAACAAAGACCTTTGAATTATGATGAATCATCACACCAAGATGTCTCCTGCTCCAACCAGGAGAAACTCAGGAATCTTTGAATCAGATTTTTAAAAAAGGGTCTTTTTTTAGTCTGTGTGATCTTTCCTGGAATCATTAGTGGGTGTAGGGCAGTGCTGATGAGAAATGTTTCCAAAATCTTTCTTCCACACTTCATGTCCACCTTCTCTCAGTCAGTGGCCGTTCATTAACAAGAGGTCATCTTGTATCGCACCTATTTGTTTGCTGCAAGCTTAGCAATTAGAGCAGGTGTTGTTTCTTTCACCCGGTTTCTATTAAAAAAAATAAATAAAAAATAAACCGGAGAAGAGATGATGTAAAGATACTGAGGCCTTTTTGTTCTGTTTTTTAAGAAAGAAAGACACACTCCTGTCCTGATTAGAACCGATCTTTATACTTTACTGAAGACAGTCCTCCAACAGTTCAACACCAATATTAGAAGCAGAGAATAACAAGCTGAAGTTTACCCTAGATAAAATAATATTAATCTAGGTTATGTTATGTTCCAGCATAACACCACAGCAAATTAAAATCAGGCCGCACTAAAAAAAATCTCCAGGGTGAGTGATAAAAACTGAAAAATATTTTCATTATGCATGAGCAAAGCTGTGAAAGCCCTGCATCCTGTTTTTTTTTCTGTTTAAAAAAAAAATCAATAAATGCTTGTTATCATCCATGTAACAGAAAAAAGCAAATCAAATATAAATTTGGACTGCTGTGATGATCATCAGGCAGTGCAATGACTTTGTCAGGTGACTTTTTGGGTGCCAAATGTTTTAGGAGACATTATGGCATGAATATGATACATAAGTAAACTAATGTGTACGCATACATATATTAGCAGTTTTTATCTGGGGTTAAATATAAAAGTAGAAATGTTAAGAATTTACAATAAAACAAAGAGAAAAAGGTCCAAATCAGTAGAAAATATATTTAAAAAGTCTTTCCCTCTCTGACTAAAAGCAAATGGAATATTAAAGTTGGCTTTCATTACATTTGGAAAGGGCTTTCTGAATAAAAAAGTGGGGTGCCAGTAATTACTGTAATTGCCTATTTATGCAGTATTTCATTACTGATATTGCCCTCACCACACTGGGGCAGGGATTTGATAGATAAAAGTGAAGTCATAAAGCAAAATGTTCTTTTCCCAGAAGAACTGGAAATAAAAGATTTCTTCTCAAAGTGTTTCTTTAGTTCAGTAGAGATTATAAAACTGCTGCAAATGCATCAGTTTCCAGTGGTGCAGAGCTTGTAAGGCCCAGTTTTGTTGCCCATGTTCGATATACGGTGTAAGATTTTTAGCAAGCATACAGCAAACAATTTTCACAATGATGAATGCTCATCCTTAGCAAAGAATGAAGTGGGTAGCGGGTCCCAATGAGTGTTACATGAACATATCCAGGCTTTCTTTGTGTTACCAAACCTATAACCCCTGTAAGAAATGAGGGGTATCATAAGAGTGGTTATCAACTTCCTTTGGAAGCCCAGGCTTTTTGCTTCAGGCTCTATGCGTGCTCACATAAAAGGAGGAGTTTGATGAATTGCTTGACTTTTTCTGCACAAAATGGACAAACTGAGTGCTGCCTACTTCAGAAAGAAACATCACCAAAGGAACAGATGATACTAATCTAAAGAATAGGCTATAGAAAATATTTTTAAAAAGTTTGCTGGGGAAAAAAAGCATGGGAACAACTAGCAGTTAATTCATTAGCTTGTTAATCTTGGAAATCAATATGTTTATATCGGTTTTTCTATTCAGTCTCTCAGTGCAGCTATTTCTAACATGTCAGCTGCCCATTAGAAACTTTAAGAACAGTATGCTCAGGTCTGACACTGTCCCATAGCCCAACGTTGGAGACGTGGAAATAAGATTAGTTTTCGGCCAGATCAAAGTGAAATTAAATTCACTGATAACCTACGAATGGACCCTAACCCATTAACTACAATTCCTGTGATACAGAACAGGCTTGGCAGCTAATTTATGGAGTAAGATAACTGTCAAAAAGGTATGTGCATAATTCTAATATTCGTATTCGTATTTGAGAAATTGTGTAGATTAGGATTGTTTTTATGTGAGTATAAATCTAAAAGTGCAAAGTCTTGTTAATACAACTCTAATTTCTTCACCTGTGAACTCTTCCCTTCTGTGTGGACACAAATTCAAGTTTGTGGGTACGAGTAGAAAAGTGTTGAAATGACGTCACAGGGTGGAGTAATCGATCCGCCATTATACCAAACACAGCATGCTCCAAATTTAAAGATGGCTGAGGACAATGGACCGGGTGGACCTACCAGCTCAGGTGATGCATCACAGGTAAGATCAATAACGTGTGTATCCAGTACTTATATTGTATGTAATTTTGAATGTTATTTTTTACATCAATTTGTGGACCGGAATAGGGGCGGGGCCGGAAGTGGCCCACAGGTCGGGAGTTTGGGTACTCCTGCAATAGTAAATTTTTTCTTAATATATGTATATAAATACTGGATACGCAAAATATTAATCTTACCTGTGATGCGTCCCCTTTTCACTCACAGCTTTTAAGAAGAAGAAGAATGTACTTTATTGTCAAAAATCTATGTAACAAGGTTAACACAGAAGTTTGAAATTGCGTTTGACCAGTCTCCAATGTGCAGTTAACTAAACATCTAGATAGGACATTGATCATAATCACTCACTCACTCACACACACACACTGCAGTGCAAACTAACATAATGACAAAACACTAACATAGTAATACAACCATGTACAATAAATACACACACACACACACACACACACACACTGTGCAGTAAAGAGACTAAAACACTAGACAATAAATACACACACATACATACATACACATAGCTTTTAGAGTCATACTCACATAAAAACAATCCTAATCGACACAATTTCTCAAATACAACTACGAATGTTAGAATTATGCACACATCTTTTTGACAGTTATCTTACTCCATAGTAATTAACATCGAGCATGAAAATATTTTTAAATGTTTTTGCATTTTAACTGATGGAATGCTGAATTCCTGAAACTTTGTGGCACTTTGCCCTTTGTCTGCCCTGCTCTAACTTCTGCTTTCTTCAGCTCAACAGGTTGCAAATATAAAATAAATGTCTGCAGCACAAATCATCATACTCTCACCATGACCTGCTCTTGCCTCGGTTAGGCAAGTTACTACTGGGACTTAATCAGGTAAAGACAGAGTTGTTTTCATGAAACTGAAAACTCTGACTTTAGGTTCAACCTACCTCACTACCCCATTAATCTTACTGTGTTGTACACCCTTCAGTCGTGAATGCATCCAGGTCCCTTCATGAATTCATAAAGACAGTAGAGCATAATGTTCCACACAACATTGTTAAAAAGCACGATAATTTCAAAGTGGATTATTCAGTTTGAAGTGACCTGAATGATTTTCTTCAGCTAAAACACCTAAGACAAAGAGAGGGATAAAACCAGAGGCACCGTTAATCTGGCTTCACTGAGATTTAGAGCCCGACAAGCTGCTAAGGTGACTCTGGTTTTGTTTTGGTCTCAGAAGCTGGTGCTCAAATGTGACATCATCTGGTCTTGTACACATAAAGCCCCTTTAAAGATGTTTGTCGTGTATACCACACTGCCTCTGCAACTGGCTGCATGTCATTTGTTGACACTTTAATTACAGGTTTGTGCACCAGTGACTGGTCAACTGAGCACAACATCAAAGCATATTAAATCCATATTTCGGTGCACTGAAGCACTGTTGGGGCTGCAAAATTTAATCTTAAGAAAACACACCTGGTGAATCATTTCTGCAGCTGGTGACAATGAAGCTGACAGTTGCTGGATTTAATGCGAGCTCAGTAAAATGAAAAGTTCCTCCTTTCTCACTTTTAGCTGTTTGAGCATACACAGACAGTGATTATAACATAAAGTAGTTACAGTAGCAGTTTGTCTTCTAACAAAAAGATACAGTCTTCTATGAACAAACAGATGGCAGCATCCCAGGCGATATACTGCAGAAGTACTGCAGCTTGTGCGCAACCTGTTTAGTGGTGTCTCTGCAGGGAGACAAATGAGCATGTGTCATGTAATATTCTTCATGTAGAGTCTGGCACAAAGGGTTTCCTGTGTAACACAGCTTACCCATTTCAATTTTTTAAAAATGACCATGTTGAACCAATTCAGATTTAGAGCAGCAGATATAGGGGTCATGCCATGTCAAGTGACCAAATGCTTCCAGCATGTTAAATCTCAGATTTGTCTGGAAAAAAAATCCAGGGTATTGATACACTTCCTAATAGTAAAACTGACTGATTTTAGCTTTCTATTGTTATTAGTGTGCTAATTAAAAAAAAAAATTGATATCCAGAGACCTTTTTTTTTGGTGAAGCCTGCGAAACCAGAGTGCCATGGTCCTCTTAGCAAGACAGGAACGAGACAACTGCCAATCAGAGGCTTTATGGATGATCTTACCGCAACAACAACAACAACAAGAACAACAGTAACAGCAACAAGAAGAGCTAGGTAGATTCTCCAGGGGTTGGAGAAGCTCACGTGCTGGGCATGCATGAGCTTCAAAACCACCAAATCCCGTTCCATGGTCCTGAAGAAAGGGAAGATCACTGACCGATTTCACTTTAGGCTAGGCGAGGATCAGATTCAGACAGTAATTGAAAAACCAGTGAAGAGCCTTGGAAAGGTCTTAAACTGTAGTGTGAAAGACACAGATTCAATCAAGGCATCTAGTGCCAACCTGGATGGGTGGATGAGGGCAATGGGCAAGTCTGGTCTGCCAGGCCAATTTAATGCTTGGGTATATCAGCATGGGATCCTTCCAAGAATCCTTTGGCCCCTGTTCATTTACAAGGTGCCCGTGACAGCTGTGGAGGGATTTCTGTCATGGCCTATGAGGATTTGTGGGGTTTTACTTGTTTTGGGGTTTGTTTCTCTCGCTCTCCCAGCACAATTGGATGTAGCGCGTGTTACGTGTTCATTCCCTTACAGGGTGGAGCTTGGCCTTTCCTGCACCTGTCTCTAGTCAGGCAATGGAGTGGCCGGCAGTTAAGGGTCGAGGAGTGCGGTGGTTCTTTGCCAGTTCGTCCTTTCCTCTATGGAAGTTTCTTGGATTGCTGTGAAGTACTGCACCCCCAGCTTCATTCTCAGCTAGCCGGCGAGGTCGTCACTCGTTAGACTTCTGTCTGCCCGCTCTCTTCCTGCTCCATCTAGGTCCGCACTGTTGGCAGTCTCTTGTTCACCTAAGCCCCTCACCCGACTCACTCTAGCTGTTGTAGTTTTCGCATTAGGCGCCACAGTATGCCCCATTTATGTTATGCCTTAGCGCTAACACTCTTTTCTTTTTGCGGCAGAGTTGCAGTACAGTCCCTAATCTCCGGCCAGTCTACTCCACAGGCTTCTTTGTTGTTTCATGGTTGTCCGCTTATACAAAATACATTGTACAGACTTGTTAACAGTCATTTGAGTCTGCTTTTTGGGTCAAGTCTTATCATGACAATTTCAGTGCAAAGTGAGCAGCCAGCTACACAGATGGCTGGGTCTACCATGCAGCCTGTGTAGTATTGCACTGTATGGGAACACCAACAACTTCAGGCTCCCTCTCAATTCCGTCAGGGAAGAGTTCATCATAGCTTGTGCAAGAAAACACGTGCAGTACAAGGACTCAAGAGATAGCAAAGTTTTGGAAGTTGGCATCATTGTGAAGATGGGGAGGAAGTGGAAAGCAGGTGAGGCGATACAGCGGGCAGAAGCTGGTTTGTATCACAAGGCACTTCTTTGGGAGTGTTGCACGAGGCAAGCTGGGTATGGCAGGGTAGCATCAGTCCGACTCGACAGGAGGAGGTGCACTCTGGTGTGTAGGAGCAACTGACCAGGGTGGTCGCCATTCGACAAGGTGGGATTAGATTAGAGTAGATTCAACTTTATTATCATTATACACAGGTATACAATGAAAAGTACGTTCCAGAACACCCATCCAAGAAGAATACAAACAACAGAACAAACAGGGGAGACAAGTGTCTGCGGTCATGCAGCCGTTATACAGGTGCTACCGTAGCAGGGAGGGAAAGCAAAGCATAGGTGAGGGGGAAAAAAAATCATCTCATATTTTGCCCCATAATTGGGGCACAGTATGAGGTTGAAAAACCTCTGCATAGTAAGCACATATAGCGTGCATAGAAAAGCAACAGGGTAGGGCGGGGCGGGGGGAGCTGGCTGAGGCGAGAAGTCCAGGATACGGTGGAGCCTTCCAGCTGTCCTTGACTAAACAGTTCCTCATAAGAGTGGAATAATGTTCATCAGTAGCCAGGTTGCTGGGATACCAGATCACAGGTCACAAGAGATGGCATAGGTGGGGGAAGAGCATCTGTTTACATAACTCCAGGAGAAAATTGAGATTTCCCAGCTGTTCCAAGACCAGATAGGGGGGCTAAATTCTAGATAAATATCACTATTTTGGTACAGGCTGTTACAGATAACTTTGCTGACAGCCTTAACAGTCTCGCTGGGCACCCTCAATGGCGAAAACTCCAATAATCTGAATTTCATGGTTCCATTCTCGCCACCGCACAGGAACAGACATTTCTCCAAAAGTCTGAGTTCGTACTGCACTGCACGTACCCCACTTCCAACTTCCGTGGTAAATCAGGTATCCCCCATGTCCAATCAAGAGAGATTCTGTTATCCATGATCCTGTTATCCATGATCCATGCTGGGTTGTTCCACTCAGGCAGACAGTTCTCCTTTTCCAAGTCTCCTCGTGGAGAAAATTTTGATCGATGCGTTGAGACCAGCTGACCAGATCCATAATCTTTATTTCCAGTTCAAAGCATGTGTAAAGAGAGGCCCTTAAAGCACAGTGAAGCAGCAAAGCAGCATAAAACATAAGGGTAGGGAGAGGAGGAAAAACGCACGCGCCTCAGTCGAGAGCCGGAAGGGAGCAGGTGATGGAGGCAAATGTCACCTGGCAGAGGATTAAGTTCCTGATTCAGGCTTAGGCCAGAACTATCAGGTTTGTCAGGGTAGGAGACGATCCAAGGGACAGAATCAAGAGTGGCACAGGAGGTCTGCTTTCCATGGCACGAGTCTGGGTGATGTCAGTTGATCTAGAACAGCAACTGAAAATCTGATCTTACATCGCCCAGTCTGCATTGAAACCTGACAGCATCCTGCTGTATAGCTCCTAAAGAAAGCCGATGGTTTTGGAGCTGACAGTGACCTGTGAGGAAAAGATGGAGGAGGCACAGGAGAGAAAGAGGGCAAAATACCAGGAAATGGTGAAGGACTGCTGCAGTAATGAGTGGAGGACCACCTGCAGGCATTGCCAGGCCAGTCGAGAGATATAATCTCGTCAGTGTGTCCTGGGACCTTCTCCTGATAGGACATGCCCAGACAACCTAACCAAATGCTCGTGACCATAAGTGAAGGCAGGGACATAGATTGAGTGGTAAATTGACAGTTTTGCTTTTACACTCTCTCTTCACCACGACAGACCAGTGAAGTTGCCACATCACTGCAACTGCGGCCCCAAAACGTCTGTCAATCTCCTGCTCCCCTCTTCTCTCACTTGTTGCAGTTGTACAGGGTCTGAAAAGCCCATAACAATGGGCCATACATCTCATAATCCTGCAGCACCCCCATAGGATACCGTGAGACAGATAGTCAAATTCCTTCTCCAGGACCACACACACGCTCAAATAAAATCGAGAGGACAAAGAGCTCGTCCAACATTCTGCTACCAGGACAAAAACTGCATTGTTTCCTCTTGAATCAGAGGTTCGACTAAGGGACAAATTCTACTTTCCAGCACCGTGACCTTCCTGGGAAGGCTGAGGAGTGTGATCCCCCATGTCCACACGCAGTCTAGCAATCCAGTGTCACTGTCCCAACTGTCCTTGTGATGTTGTAGAGCTGCGTGCGCGCAGACACACATACACACACACACACACACACACATTATATATATATATATATATATATATATATATATATACACATATACATACATACATACATACATACATACATATATACACTGCTCAAAAAATTAAAGGGAACACTCAAATAACATCCTTGATCTGAATGAATGAAACATTCTTATTGAATACTTTGTTCTGTACAAAGTTAAATGTGCTGACAACAAAATCACACAAAAATCATCAATGGAAATCAAATTTATTAACCAATGGAGGCCTGGATTTGGAGTCACACACAAAGTTGAAGTGGAAAAACACACTACAGGCTGATCCAACTTTGATGTAATGTCCTTAAAACAAGTCAAAATGAGGCTCAATGTTGTGTGTGGCCTCCACGTGCCTGTATGACCTCCCTAAAATGCATGCTCCTGATGAGGTGGCGGATGGTCTCCTGAGGGATCTCCTCCCAGACCTGGACTAAAGCATCCGCCAACTCCTGGACAGTCTGTGGTGTTGGTGGATGGAGCGAGACATGATGTCCCAGATGTGCTCAATTGAATTCAGGTCTGAGGAACGGGTGGGCCAGTCCATAGCTTCAATGCCTTCATCTTGCAGGAACTGCTGACACACTCCAGCCACATGAGGTCTAGCATTGTCCTGCATTAGGAGGAACCCAGTGCCAACCGAACCAGCATATAGTCTCATAAGGGGTCTGAGGATCTCATCTCAGTACCTAATGGCAGTCATGCTACCTCTGGCAAGCACATGGAGGGCTGTGTGGCCCTCCAAAGAAATGCCACGCAATACCATTACTGACCCACTGCCAAACCGGTCATGCTGAAGGATGTTGCTGCCAGCAGATCGCTCTCCACGGCGTCTCCAGACTCTGTCATGTCTGTCACATGTGCTCAGTGTGAACCTGCTTTCATCTGTGAAGAGCACAGGGCACCAGTGGTGAATTTGCCAATCCTGGTGTTCTGTGGCAAATGCCAAGCATCCTGCACAGTGTTGGGCTGTGAGCACGACCCCCATCTGTGGACGTCGGGCCCTCATACCATCCTCATGGAGTCGGTTTCTGACCGTTTGTGCAGACACATGCACATTTCAATTCAATTCAATTCAATTTTATTTATATAGCGCCAAATCACAACAAACAGTTGCCTCAAGGCGCTTTGTATTGTGGGTAAAGACCCTACAATAACACAGAGAAAACCCAACAGTCAAAACGACCCCCTATGAGCGAGCACTTGGCGATGGTGGGAAGGAAAAACTCCCTTTTAACAGGAAGAAACCTCCAGCAGAACCAGGCTCAGGGAGGGGCAGTCATCTGCTGCGACCGGTTGGGGCTGAGTGGAGAGAGACTGGACAAAAGACATGCTGTGGAAGAGAGCCAGAGATTAATAATAATGATTAAATACAGAGTGAGGTATAAACAAGTAAATAAAGGTGAATGAGAAGAAACAGTGCATTATGGGACCCCCCTCAGCAG